>JASVEL010002488.1:0-216283 GCA_032618575.1 Nicotiana noctiflora | reverse complement strand
GACTGCCCGTCTGTCTGGGGGTGAAATGCGGTGCTCAACTCAACCCGCGTACCCATCTCTCGCTGAAATGCTCTCCAAAACCGAGAAGTGAACTGAGTGCCTCTGTCGGATATAATAGACACTGGGACCCCATGTAACCTGACAATCTCCCGAATAAAGATCGCCGTCAACCGCTCCGATGAGTAAGTAGTACAAACTGGGATGAAATGTGCGGACTTAGTCAGCCGATCAACAATCACCCATACAGAATCAAACTTCCTCGCTATCCGAGGGAGTCCAATAACGAAATCCATGGTGATCCTCTCCCACTTCCACTCGGGAATGACCATACGCTGAAGAACACCGCCCGGTCTCTGATGCTCATACTTGACCTGCTGGCAATTGAGGCACCTGGCTACATGCCTAACAATATCCATCTTCATTCTCCTCCACCAGTAATGTAGTCTCAAGTCTTGGTACATCTTCGCGGCACCTGGGTGAATAGAGTACCGCGAACTATGTGCCTCCTCAAGTATCAACTCCCGCAAACCATCTACATTGGGCACGCATATACGGCCCTGCATCCTCAGAACACCATCACTGTCGATAGTCACATATCTAGCATCATTATGCAGTACTCTGTCCTTAAGCACAAGCAAATGTGTGTCATCATACTATCGCTCCCTGATGCGATCATATAAGGATGATCGAGAAACAACACAAGCCAATACTCGACTCGGCTCCGAAATGTCCAACCTCACTAGCCGATTGGCTAGGGCCTGAACATCATAAGCAAATGGCCTCTCCCCAACTGGGATGAAAGCTAGGCTGCCTATACTAACCGTCTTCCGACTCAAAGCATCGGCCATAACATTGGCCTTGCTCGGATGATACAAGATAGTGATGTCATAATCCTTAAGCAACTCCAACCACCTCCGCTGTCTCAAATTAAGGTCCTTCTGTCTGAATAAATGCTGAAGACTGCGATGATCCGTGAACACCTCACATGAGACACCATACATGTAATGCCTCCAAATCTTCAAAGCGTGAACTATGGCTGCTAGCTCCAAATCATGAACAGGGTAGTTCTTCTAATGGGGCTTCAACTGTCGAGAAGCATAAGCAATGACCCTACCCTCCTGCATCAACACACAACCAATTCCAACTCCTGAGGCATCACAATACACGTATAAGGATCTGAAGCTGCCGGCAGAATCAAGACTGGTGCTGTAGTCAGTGCTGTCTTGAGCTTCTGAAAGCTCTCCTCGCACTCCTCGGACCATATGAAAGGAACACTCTTCTGAGTCAATCTAGTCAAGGGTGAAGCAATAGAAGAGAATCCATGAACGAATCGGCGATAATATCCTGCCAATCCCAGAAAACTACGGATCTCAGTAACTAGGGTCGGTCTGGGCCAACTCTGCACTGCCTTGACCTTCCTCGAATCTACCTGAATACCATCACAGGACACTACGTGCCCTAAGAATGCCACGGACTCAAGCCAGAACTCACATTTGGAGAACTTGGCATACAGCTTCTCCTCTCTCAATCTCCGCAATACAATACTCAAGTGCCGAGCATGCTCCTCCCGGCTACGAGAGTAGACTAGTATGTCATCAATGAATACGATCACAAATGAATCAAGATAGGGCCTGAACACACTGTTCATCAGATGCATAAATGCTGTTGGGGCGTTGGTCAGCCCAAAAGACATCACAAGGAACTCATAGTGACCATATCTGGTCCTGAATGCAGTCTTCATAATGTCGGACTCTTTAATCTTCAGCTGATGGTAGCCTGAATGAAGATCAATCTTCGAGAACACCCTAGCTCCCCGGAGCTGATCAAATAAGTCATCAATACGAGGCAGAGGATACTTGTTCTTCACCGTAACTTTGTTCAGCTGCCTGTAGTCAATACACATCCTCATGGATCCATCCTTCTTCTTAACAAACAGGACCGGCGCACCCCACGGTGACACACTCGGCCGAATGAACCCCTTATCTAGGAGTTCCTGGAGCTGCTCCTTCAATTCCTTCAGCTCAGTTGGTGCCATCCGATATGGAGGAATAGAAATAGGCTGAGTGCCTGGCACCAAATCAATCCCAAAATCGATATCCCTGTCCGGCGGCATGCCCGGCAGGTCTGAGGGAAACATATCAGGAAAGTCTCGCACAATGGGAACGGAATCAATACTGGGAGTCTGGGCCTCGACCTCCCGTACAAATGCTAAATAAGAGAGACATCCCTTCCCAACCATTCGTTGGGCCTTGAGGAAAGATATTACCCTGCTAGGTACATACTCAGTAGTGCCTCACCACTCGATCCTGTGAATACCCGGCATAGCCAAGGTGACCGTCTTAGCATGACAGTCCAGAATAGCATGACATGGAGATAGCCAGTCCATACCCAATATAACATCAAAATCGATCATGCTGAGAAGCAACAGGTCCACTCGGGTCTCCAGACCCCCAATAGTGACCAAATAGGATCGGTATACATGGTCCACAACAATAGTATCCCCTACCGGGGTAGATACATGCACTGGCAGCTCAAGACACCCTCGGGTCGTGCCCAAATGAGGAGCAAAATAGGTAGACACATAAGAATAAGTAGAACCAGGATCGAACAACACTGAGGCATCTTTGTGGCAGACTGAAATAATACCTGTGATAACTGCATCAGAAGCAACGACCTCAGATCGTCCCTGGAGAGCATAGCATCTAGCCTGTCCGCCTGATCGGCCTCCCCCTCGAGGGCGACCCCTAGCTAACTGACCCCCACCCCTAGCTGGCGGGGTGGGTGCTGAAGTAGACGGACCAGATGACGAGGGCTGCCCCCTCTGCTGATAAGATCTGGAAACAAGGCGGGGACACTCCCTACGGTGGTGCCCAAACTCTCCGTACTTGTAGCAACTCCATGGTGCTGGGGGCTGAGACTGATAAGGACCCCTGGCACTGGAGTGGCCAGCTGATGAACTAGGCCGAGATGAACCCTGAGCAGATAGGGCCTGTGAAGAACTCTGAGCTGGCATGGCGCTGAGAGATGGCTGGCTCTGGTGTGAACCCTGATAACCCTTGCTAGAAGACCACCTACGGCGATCTGAGCGACCCGACTGCGAAGATCCGAAAGAGCGACCTCGGCTCTGCTGACTCTGGCCTCTGGTCTGAGTGCCACTGGAACTAGCTGAACCTCGAGGCCTCTTGGCCTCCCTCACATCCCGCTCTCTGCGACAATCTGACTCTATGTCGCGAGCAATATCCACAGCCTTCTCAAATGTACGACTCAGAACCCTCTCTCGAGTCATCAGAATACGAATGGGGTAAATGAGGTCGTCCACAAATCGTCCAATCCTCTCTCTGTCGGAAGGAACCAACCACTGTGCATGCCTAGACAACTCGGTAAACCTGATCTCGTACTCTGACACTGTCATATCCCCCTGACAGAGACCCTCAAACTGCCTACGCATCTCCTATATCTGAGATCGAGGCACCCACTTCTCCAAGAACATGGTGGAGAACTCTGGCCATGATAGCGGTGCTGCTCGTGCTGGCCTGCGGCGCTCATAAGACTCCCACCAAGCAAAAGCTGGCCCCTGAAACCGAAAGGTGGTGAAAGATACCCCACTGGACTCCAAGATCCCTGCCGTACGAAGCATCCGACGACACTTGTCCAGAAAACCTTGGGCGTCCTCGCCCGGAGCACCAGTGAACACTGGAGGAAATAACCTGGTGAACCTCTCGAGACGACGCTGCTCATCGTCTGTCATAGCTGGGACCCTGTCCCCATGAACCTGATCTGCCGGCTGAACCGGAACCACAGGCTGAACTGGAGGAGCCTCTGGTGTCTGTATGCCCTGCACTGCTGGCTCTGGAGTGCGTACTGCGGGGGTCTGATGACCACCTCTGGTCCCTGATGCAGCTGCCGTAATAGTAACTGAAACCGCCTGTGCCAGGCCAGTGCAAGCTGCTAGTATCTGAGCCAGGGTCTCCTATAGACCCTGAATGACAATGGGCACGGCTGGTGCCTGAACTGGTGCTGCTGGCACCTCTGCAAGTGGGGGCTGTGGGTCAGCTGGTACTGCATCCGTTGCCCGACCTCCGCCACGACCACGGCCGCGTCCACGGCCTCTAGCAGGTGGTAGTGGTGGTCGTCCTCCCCGTCCGGAACCTCGAGTTCTCGCCATCTACGAGAGAATAGAATGTCAAGGTTCAGTTCAAGTCAAAAGTAATCGCACGACAAGAATTTTTAAGAATTTGAAGCTTTACTCAAAGGTTTTGCAGCCTCCCAAGGATAAGTACAGATGTCTCCGTACCGATCCGCGAGACTCTACTAAGCCGGCCCATGACTCGCGAGACCTGTTAACCTAGGCTCTGATACCAACTTGTCACGACCCAACCCCGGTCATGATGGCGCCCAACACATTGCTAGGCAAGCCCGACCATATTATCTCTTAACCCCGCCAATTATTAATTCCAATTAATCAAATTAAACTTAAACAGCTAGTGATCATATCAAATGAAAAGCGTGATAGTAAAAGCATACAAGTAGGGTCCCAACCATATCGTGGTGTCACGAGACTGAGCCTCTACAGAATAACATCCTAATACAAACAAATCTATGCAAAATGAGAACAACAAGATGATAAGGAAGGAGAAAACAGGCTCTGCGGACGCTGGCAGCTACCTCGTAGCCTCCGCAAAAGTAGATGATGATCAGCGGCTATAATGTCTCAACTGCCCTCGGGCACCTGTGGATCTGCACAGAAAGTGCAAGGGAGTGGGGTGAGTATATTTCAACTCAGTGAGTAACAATAATAAACGACAACTGAAAGTAAGAACTCTTGTACTATCACTAAACAATTCTAAGGCAAACCCTCACAGGTAAGTCATCACTACAGTAGTAATTCGATCGCTAGTCCACACCTATCTCGTTAAGGTCCCACACTGAGTAAATCCCCTCTCGTACCACAACGGTGTACAGCCATCTCCATATACATGTGTCCCTAAGGCATAAATATCTAATAAGTATAATGCTGCGGCGTGCAGCCCGATCCAATATATATACTGCTGCGGTGTGCAGCCTGATATATATATATATATATATATACGCGCGCGTGTGTCAAGCTTGCTCATCAGCTAGTTCTTCTTCACTTTAGGACTGCACGGTCAAGCTTATGGTTCTTATTAACTACTGCGGCGTGCAGCCCGATCCAATATAAATACTGCTGCGGCGTGCAGCCCGATCCAATATATATACTGCTGCGGCATGCAGCCCGATCCAATATATATATACTGCTGTGGTATGCAGCCTGATCCAATATATATACTGTATATGTATATAATACATCCTAACGGGTCCTCGACCCTGTCTCAATTAGTATAGGTTTGGCCTTTCAGGCTCACTCAGCTAAGTCAGGGGAGCTTCCACCCAAAGTAATTCATCTCTCACGGTACACATCTAGTACGGGCTCTTAACAGGCCATTCAGCTAGTTTTACGGCTGAGTGTAAGTTCCAACACGATATATGGGTCACCTAGCTCTACAGGTCCCCTAGTGGTCTACAGATCGGCACAAGGCTCCAAACATGGCTATTAGCCCAATTACATAGTTATAATCTCATTAACAGTCATAATACCCAGTCTACTATAAGCCGGGAAGGACCAAGTCCAAGTTCCCAGTCACAATGTCATCACGCCCATCTCAAGACGGGCATCTCATCTCAACATAGCACTGCGAAGTGCTAGTACGAGGTTTCAAACCCTCAGTACATTATTTACTACTACCACTCACCTCGAACCGGTAGAAGCCTCCGTTCGCCTTGCGCTTGCCTCGCAAATCAATCTCCTCGGATGCCAAATCTGCTCAAAATCAATAATAATACATCAATATATGTTCAATTCACGCAACCGATATGAAATAACCCAAATTGCATCAAAACGCACAAAGTTGTCAAAACCTGATTTTTGGTGTGCTTCTCGAAAAATTATAAAAGTTACATATTCGGAACCCTCGTCTCCATACGAGTCTATGCATATAAAGTTTTCCAAAATCGGACTCCGTTTGCCCATTCAAATCGACATTTTACCAAAGCCCTGGCTTAGGCTAAATTCCCCCATTAATTCATCCAATTTCAGTGAAATAGAGGAGGATTCTAATATAAAAACAAGTATTTGAACCATGAAACTTACCCCCGATGCTTTCCCGATGAAATCCCTGCAAATTCCCGTCTTTAAGCTCTCAAGGTTCACTCAAATTTGATGAAATATGAAAACCCTCGCGTGTTGAAATGTTACTTAACAGGTCTGTCTGCCCAGACAATTACACTATGCGATCGCATCCCATCATTGCGATCGCGTAGAACAAATGATAGCTCGAATTAATTAAGGCTATGTGATCGCACTTCCTCTCTGCGATCGCGTAGAACATCTCACCCAGGCTCCAAATTACTACTATGCGATCGCGAACCGACCCCGCGATCACATAGAATAATAAGCTTCTTAGGCACCCCAGGTCATTTTACCCTATGCATTCGCTCAAGTGACCCTGCGATCGCAGAGTGCCAGGTTCCATACCTATACGATCGCATCCCCTTTTTCGCGATCGCATAGAACAACTCGCGGGCTCACTTCCATCCTTCTATGCGATCGCATCTACTCTATGCGATCGCATAGAGCATCCGTCTGCAACAAAAAACCAGCAGCCAACAGCAGTTCAAAAATGCAAGAAATGGTCCGCTTGGACCCCCGAAATCAACCTGAGGCCCCCAGGATCCCAACGAAAACCACAAACATACTCTATAACACGATACAAACTTGTTCCAATCATAAGAACACGCCCGCAAGCACGGAAAACACCGAATCCAAGCAAACTCAAGCCTAAGTTTTATTCAAACTTCCGAAACCGACATTCGTCCAAAAACCCGACCAAACGACCTCCGAATGACCTGAAATTTTGCAGGCACATCCAAAATCACCTAACGGAGCTACTGCAACAGTCGGAATTCCATTCCGGCTCCCGGATCAAAATCTCACCTATCGATCGGATATCGCCAAAATTCAACTTTAGCCAATTCAAGCCTAAAACTACACCGGACCTCCAAATCCACTTCCGATCGCTTTCCTAGCTCATAAATGACCTCCCGGAGCTGACCGAATCATCAGAGTTCGATTCCGAGCTCTCTAACTCACAAGTCAACATCCAGCTGACTTTTCTCAACTATTCCTTCTTCCAAGAGACTATTTGTCTCATTTCCCACTAAACTCAATCCGAATTGACTCAAACTTACCCAACATGCATATTACAACATCAACAAACACATAACGGGGATAACGGGGCGATAACTCACATGATGATGGGCCGGGTCATCACATTGTTATACAGGTGGGCGCCTGAACAGAAATTAAAAATGCTGAAATGTATTCCCTTGTTATATAGGTGGGCGCCTGAACAGAAATTAAAAATGCTGAAATGTATTCCCTTGTTATCCAGGTGGGCGCCTGATGCATGAAAATAAAAATGCAGAAAAATATTCCCTTGTTATCCAGCTGGGCGCCTGATGCATGAAGAATGAAAATGTAGAAAATATTCCCTTGTTATCTAGGTGGGCGCCTGATGCATGAAAATGAAAATGCAGAAAATATTCCCTCAGTTTGATAACTGGGGTGTGAGTTTTGAAAAGATAATACCTCCCTTGCTGTTTGGGTAGGTTTCTTATTGACTGAATAAGTCCTCCTCTGCGGATTCCTCCTTTTATTGTTGTATTTCTTTTTGTGTTTTTCTTCTTCCACATTGGTCACATTCACTTTAAAGTGATTAGTGAGAATTTGAATCTTTTTGTTCGTGTCTAATTCAGTAAACAATCTTATTAATTACAAAATGTTGGCAACTGGCATTTTTGTTGACTTTGCTCCCATTGCCTACCTCTTCTTGCTTTATTCTTGCTTTGTAGCTCATTGCCAGATTTTTCAACTTTTCCTCTGTAATCCTTTTTCTACTTTCCCTTTTTATCTCTTTTCTTTTCATTTTTCTTTGGCTTTGATTGCCATCCTCTCCTCTCTTTTTTTACTTCTTTTTATTTTCTCTTCGACCCAGTGTTATTACGCCTCTTAACATGAGAAGCTGGTAGTTAGCTTTCAATGAACAACTGGTTTTTGATCAATGAAATGCAGAAAAATATGAATTTGAAAGGGTAAGGATATTTTGGAGTAGATATAGAACTTATCTGGGTATGACGGCTGATTCATTTGACCATGCCATGTATTTAAATTCCGACCCAGTCTATCCAATCGAATTGTCGCTATCTTAACTCCATATTTTCCTTCAACCCAAACCAATCTTATTTTTTGCTGTTTTGTTTTTTCAACTGAATATTCCTCACTTTCGCCTTATGGTGCCGATTAAGGTTTTCACCAATAAGACTCTCTCATTTTTATTCTCTCATCTCACAATCACCTTACGGTGCCGCTTAAGGTTTTCACCGATAAGACTCTCTCATTTTTATTTTTATTTTTATTCTTTTGATTTCTGAACCACCTGGTACTGTCCATGCCCTGTTTTTCCTTATTCTCATTGTATCGTCATTTTCTTGAAATTGATTAGAAGGTATTTCTTTGGACCGTAATGTGGCTTTTGGATGGGTTCAGAAACAAGGGTATAAAGGCTCAAAATTTTACGAGAGTTCAAAAATATTTACAACTCTCGGAATCATATACATAATTTCTGCCCCAGTTTCAATATTTGTGGAATCTTGGATTTTATTTTTATCATGACTGAACCTCATTGAGGCTGTTTACGTACCCTTTCAGGATCAAGTCAGACGTAGTTCAGACTACGTTCATATTCATTGTTGCGTCTTGACTTTTCCCGATTTTCTTTTGTCTTTTGTATGCATTTTTCTTTTATTTGCATTTTTGCTTTTTTGTCTCTTTTTTTTTTCTTTTTATTTTCATCATTATTTTTCTTTTCCTTGCATCGTTTTTTTTCTTTCTGTTCATGATCGATTCCGAGAGAGGGATATAAAGGAATAAAACAAATAAGGCTTAACGGGGATGTCAATGGATAAAGTGTTTGGATAGAGAATAAAATGCCTTCATCATTTCAATTCCAAAATTATGACAAATACAATTATACAAATGAAAAAGGAATCATACATAATATATCTTGACTGCATCTGAGTTGATAGAAGTCTCTATACATTTTACTTCAACATCTGTCAGATATAGAGCTCCATTAGACAATACCCGTGATACCATGAACGGTCCTTGCCAATTCGGTGCAAATTTTCCTTTTGCTTCAGCCCATTGCGGCAAAATACGTCTCAGCACCAGCTGTCCCACTTCAAATTTCCGCGGACGTACATTCTTATTGTATGCTTTGGCCATCCTCCGCTGATATAATTGTCCATGACAAACTGCCGCTAACCTCTTCTCGTCAATCAAATTCAATTGTTCTAGCCGGGCTTTTACCTATTCATCATCATCGATTTCAGCCTCAACTATGATCCGAAGAGAAGGTATCTCAATTTCTGCGGGTATGACTGCCTATGTTCCATATACCAATGAGTAAGGCATTACACCAATTGAAGTACGTACAGTTGTAAGATAACCCATGAGAGTGAACGGTAGTTTTTCATGCCATTGCCTTGACTCTTCCACCATTTTTCTCAGAATCTTCTTTATATTCTTATTCGCAGCCTCTACCGCTCCATTCGCTTTAGGCCTGTAAGGTGTAGAGTTACAATGCAGGATTTTGAACCTTTGACATGCTTCTTCCATGATGTGACTGTTTAGATTTGCACCATTGTCTGTGATGATCACCTTAGGAATTCTGAAGCGACATATGATATTTGTATGCATGAAATCCACCACCGACTTCTTTGTTACCGCCTTAAATGTATTCGCCTCCACCCATTTGGTGAAATAATCAATTGCGACCAAGATAAATCTGTGCCCATTAGATGCTGTGGGCTCTATTGGTCCGATGACATCCATGCCCCAGGCAACGAATGGTCGTGGTGCAGACATTGTATGCAACTCATAGGGTGGAGAGTGAATCAAATCTCCGTGTATTTGACATTGATGGCATTTCCTCTCACACCTAATACAATCACGCTCCATGGTGAGCCAATAATATCCTGCTCTTAGTATTTTCTTGGCTAAAATGTATCCGCTCACATGAGGTCCGCAGGCTCCCGCATGCACCTCAGCCATAATTGTCTCAGCTTGCTGCGCATTTATGCATCTCAATATCCCCAAATCTTGTGTTCTTTTGTATACAATTCCTCCACTAAGGAAAAATCCATTTGCTAATCGCCTAATAGCCCTTTTCTGGTCTCCAGTGGCTTGTTCTAGGTACCCTCCTGTCCTCAAATATTCTTTGATATCATGATACCACGGCTCACCATCAAGTTCTTCTTCTACAGCGAAACAATAAGCATTTTGATCACGCATTTGTATCTGTAATGGATCTACATAAGCTTTGTCTGGATGGTGCAACATGGAGGATAATGTGGCCAAAGCATCTGCTACTTCATTGTGCATTCTTGGGATGTGTTTGAACTCTATAGATTGAAATATGTGGGACAGTTCATGCAGACATTGTCGATAAGGTATCAACTTTAAATCTCTTGTCTCCCATTCTCCTTGAATCTGATGTATCAAGAGATCCGTGTCACCCATGACCAAAATCTCTTGAACACCCATATCTATCGCCATCCTCAAGCCCAATATGCATGCTTCATATTCGGCCATATTGTTAGTGCAGAAAAATCGAAGTCCAGCGGTAACGGGATAATGCCGACCCGTTTCTGAAATAAGCACTGCTCCAATTCCAACTCCCTTACTATTGACGGCTCCATCGAAGTACATTCTCCAGCTTGGCTTATCATTTCTCTCTACTTCATCCACATTCATTGCCTCCTCATCAGGAAAATATGTTTTTAACGGCTCATACTCATCATCAACTGTGTTTTCTGCTAAATGATCTGCAACTGCTTGCGCCTTCATGGTCGTACGTGTTACATAGATGATGTCAAACTGTATGAGCAGAATTTGCCATTTAGCAAGTCTTCCTGTAGGCATAGGCTTCTGAAATATATACTTCAATGGATCCAATCGTGATATCAAATATGTGGTATAAGCTGACAGGTAATGTTTCAGTTTTTGAGCAACCCATGCTAGAGCACAACACGTTCTCTCCAATTTAGTGTATTTTACCTCGTAAGGTGTGAACTTTTTACTGAGGAAATATATCGCTTGCTCTTTCTTTCCCGTCTCGTCATGCTGCCCCAGTACGCAACCAAAAGAATTATCTAGCACAGTTAAATACAAGATCAGAGGTCTTCCCGGTTCTGGAGGAACTAATACTAGAGGATTGGCCAAATACTCCTTAATCTTGTCAAAGGCTTCTTGGCATTTATCAGTCCAATTTACCGCAACATCTTTCTTCAACAATTTAAAAATGGGCTCACACGTTGACGTCAACTGAGAAATAAACCTGCTGATATAATTCAACCCGCCCAATAAACTCATTACTTCTTTCTTATTCTTCGGCGGAGGCAAATTCTGGATTGCTTTTATCATTGACGGATCCAATTCAACACCACGCCGGCTTACTATAAACCCCAGTAACTTTCCTGAAGGCACCCCGAAAGCACACTTTGCTGTGTTGAGCTTGAGATTATATCTTCGGAGCCTCTGGAAAAACTTTCTCAAATCTTGACATGGTCACATTGCTTTTTGGACTTAATGATGACATCGTCCACATATACTTCGATCTCTCGGTGCATCATGTCATGAAACATAGTGGTCATCGCCCTTATATATGTAGCCCCAACATTCTTTAACCCAAACGGCATCACCCTGTAACAATATGTTCCCCAAGGCGTGATAAAGGCTGTCTTTTCTGCATCTTCTTCATCCATCAGGATCTGGTGATAACCCGCATAACAATCCACAAAAGAGCCAATTTCATGCTTGGCACAATTGTCGATCAATATATGGATATTTGGCAATGGAAAATCATCATTTGGACTAGCTTTATTAAGGTCCCTGTAATTAATGCACACCCTGGTTTTTCCATCCTTCTTCGGAACTGGCACAACATTAGCTAACCAGGTGGGATATTTGGTGACCCGTGTGACCATCGCCTCAAATTGCTTATTAACTTCTTCTTTTATTTTCACACTGATATCTATTTTACTTTCTTAGCTTTTGTTTTACTGGCCGGCATTCCGGATAGATAGGCAATTTATGTACCACTAGCTCAGTACTGAGCCCGGGCATGTCACCATAGGACCAAGCAAATATGTCCTTGTACTCATGTAACAACTTGATTAAATCTTCTCTGAGGGATGCCTCTAAATGCACATTGATTTTTGTTTCTCGGACATTGTCCTCACTTCCCAGGTTAATGGATTCCGTCTCATTTAAGTTTGGTTTGGGTTTTTCCTCATAATGATTCAAATCTTTACTGATTTCCTCCAGTGTTTCCTCATCCGCATATTCTACTTCATGTTCACTTTCAATTTCATGTATAACAATTCGATTATCAAGATTGGATCGGGAATCCTTCATGCATGACATATCATTGGAATCAGCAAATATTGAACTGTACAAAAGAAGAAAATAAAATAAGGCAAAAATGGAAGAAGAAAAGAAATTGCATTTCATTGATTTTTTCAAAAAGGTAACAAGCATTGGATACATTTGTTTTTGATGGGATGCGGGATTACAAAACAAGACAACTTTTTGGGAAGTGAAATATTTAAAGCTAACTACCACAACTCCCTCCTGATCGGAAGAGGAGTAGCCTCTCAAACGTTGCTAAGAGTTCCGCATCCGGTTTTATCTCAGCGCGACTTGGCATAACAGTCGCCAGATGTCTACGTGTACCAGGCCTGGTAAAGGAATCGAATAATTTTGGAATAGGCTTTGGGAAGGACCAACCTTTCTTCTTCTTTTTTTGGCTCTTTGGATATTGGCAATGGTTGGCTCGAAACCCAGACCAAAAGTGTCATTACTGCCCGAAAGGTGGATTGGCTGCGTTATAACTTGCAGGGTTACCGCTATACCTTTCCCCAGTGAAAACCCATTTCTTATCATTTCCTTGGAAACCATCACTGCTGTAGGAGCCACTGTAGGAATCAGCATGTTTTCTCCCTCGGATATTTTATTCACCACCACGGTGTCCATGACTTGATATACCCACGGGCCTTTATCTCCTTCGGTTTCTTCGAATGGTGTGATAGCATTGCAGACATCATCTTCTCCATGCACTATGATCTCCTGTTGTTCCCATTCAAATTTTACCATCCGATGCAAAGAGGATGGCACGGCTTTTGCCGCGTGGATCCATGGACGTCCCAATAAAAGATTGTAAGACACAGCAATATCTAACACCTGGAACTCCATAATGAAGTCCACCGGTCCAATAGTAATCTCCAGTATAATATCCCCACAGTAGTCTTGCCACCTCCATCAAAACCCCGTACACATACACTGTTCCGATTAATTCTATCAGGATTGACCTTCAACTTTCCCAAGGTTGAGAGTGGGCAAATATTGGCACTTGACCCGTTGTCCACCAGAACACGGATTACTACAGATTCTTCACACTTGACTGTGAGATATAATGCTTTGTTATGCTCCGTTCCTTCAAGCGGCAACTCATTATCTGAAAATGTTATCTTATTTGTCTCAAAGATCTTGTTCGTTTCTCTAAATGGCATACTGAAATCTTCTCAAGCACATGGTCTTCATTCAAAATTTTCATCAACGCCTTTCTATGCTCATCAGAATGAATTAGTAATGATAACAATGAAATCTGCGCGGGCGTTTTTCTCAATTGCTCCACTATTGAATTGTCCTGATCCTTCATCTTTTTCACGAACTCTTCCACTTCCTCTTCAGTAACTGCCTTCTTCACATGAGTCGAGTTCTCTTTTACCACTTTTGTCTTCCTTAATTTTTCCTGGGCAAAGCATCGCCCGAAGCGAGTTAAACCATGTGTTTCATTGATTTCTCCTTTAACTTCCTTCCCCTTGTACATCGTTGTAACTTTATGATAGTTCCATGGTATGGCCCCGGTGTTTACGACTGGCATCTACACCACCGGTTTGATAACCACAGGCTCCACATAAGCTCCCTTCACGGTCAACAAAGGCTTAGCTCCCGGCACTACTACTTTCACGGGCTCATTGGTAACTCAGCTGATGTTTTCTCCTTTTCAACTTCCCCTTCCACATTTTTGTTAGCCTTAATTATCATCACTCATTGAGAAGGTTTCCTATTGCTCTCTCCTGCTCCAACTCTACCATATGCGTCTCATGATGGGCTGGCAATGGATTCTGTGTGATATTGGGAGTTTCCGGAGCTTGCACTTCGATCCTCCTGGTATCAATAAGTTCCTGTATGGCGGACTTTAAATGCCAACACTTTTCTGTATCATGTCCCGACGCCCCGGAACAATACTCACATCGGACTGGCTGGTCTAGATTTCTGGGTGGTGGGTTGGGAATTTTTGGTTCAATAGGGCTTAACATCTCTAGCTCTCTCAAGCGATGAAAAAGACTGGTATATGACTCCCCTAACGGAGTAAATGTTTTCTGTCTTTGGGCTCTATATCCTCTTACTTCTGGATATGGACGGAAATTGGGTCGATTTGGATTTTTGTATGTTTTGGAAGGCGGGTAGGCATTTTGTACATGGTAGACATTTTGTGGAGCTGGGGTACGCCATGCCTGTGGAGTCGATGGGTAAGGTTGAGCATGTGGGACGGAAAAATGTGGATTGGTTTGAGGATAATATGGTGGAGGTGGGTTATATGGTGCTGGTGGATATGGTTGGTATGGGCGAGGTGGATGATGATATGTATTGGGGCCCCAGGACCATGATCTGCCTTCAATGACTGCGACTTCCTCCTTCTTCTTCTTGCCAATCGATCCTCTAGTTCCAGTCTGTATTGCTTGGTTCGTGGCTTTGATAGCCGAATAACTCATGATCTTATTTGTCTTTAGCCCTTCTTCTACAAAGCTTCCCATCTTGACCACCTCGTTAAAGGTTTTTCCAATTGCCGATACTAAATGGCCATAGTAAGTTGGCTACAAAACCTGTAGAAAACAGTCCACCATTTCCGCTTCTTTCATGGGAGGGTCAACTCGTGCAGCCTGCTCCCTCCACCTGAACCCGTATTCCTGGAAACTTTCCCTGGGTTTCTTCTCCATTTTAGTCAATGATAGCCTATCAGGGATAATCTCTAGATAGTATTGGAAATGGTTGGCAAACGATTGAGCTAGGTCATCCCAGATGAACCACCTGGTATGATCCTGTCGAGTATACCATTCCAATGCTGAACCACTCAAGCTCTGGCTAAAATAAGCCATAAGTAACTCGTCCCTTCCTCCTGCTCCGCGCATTTTACTACAGTAACCCCTCAGATGGGCTACTGGATCCCCGTGACCGTCATACATATCGAACTTGGGTAACTTAAACCCGGCTAGGAGCTGCACCTCCGGAAACAAGCATAAGTCTTTATACGCTCACTTGGCCTCCTAGCCCTTGTATGTTACGAAATGACTATTCAAGACTTTTCATCTTATCGGCCATCTCTTCTTGTTCCAAATTTCTGACAGGCTTTTCCTCTTCTGTCATGTCTATGAGCGGTGTGTAGGAGTCATGTTGCCTGAAAGTTGATTCTGGTGGATAATAATGAGTGTCCTAAACATGGAACACAGGTTCGCTGGAAGATTTGTTTAGATCAGCAGGTGGCGGTGCCACGTATACTGGAGCGACCTGAGGTGGTTGTGGAGGAACTTGTTTGGACAATGATGGAGGTGCTTGTGAAGTTGTAGCATAGTAATGTGGGTAAGTTGGGTATGTGGAGGATGAATTCATAGTGGGTGGCTCAGGATATGGGTTTGTACGAGGGATGCATGGGTTGGCTGGATAGGAAGGCAAAGGTTGACCCCTAGACCAGGCCTGGTACATCTCCGACATCTGATGTCTTAATTTGTACATCTCTTCTTTCATACTAGCCACGTCCACAACTTCTTCCTCCTGTACTGGATCCATAATGGTGGGCTCGATTTCCTGAGTCACTGCTTTGGTCATGGCTTTTGAACGTGTATTGTAGCTGTGATGTGCCAGAATGCTAGTTGCCAACTGAAAATTTGGTTCTCATCAACAACAAAACTCGTTAATAGTTAGCTCATAAAGGGGTAAAATATCACATTTAAGAATCACAAATTTTTGCCTTAGTCATTATGCATCATCCCAACATCATTCCTCTTTGAACCACCGATTTTCTTTTTCACCTTTGTTTTTCATTGCTTTTCTATTTGTTTCTTTTTCTTGTTTTCTTCTTTTCCATTTCTCTTTTTTTTCATTTTTGTTTTTTTTTCGTTCCTACATGTTTGCCTATCGCCCAAACAGTTTGTATAAAATGGAAGAAAATAATAGAAACTTCTTTCGAATTTTTCATTGATACTCAAACATCGGTTACAAATGATGTTGTATTACAAATGCAAAAGAAAAATACAATTAAAAAATGCATGCCCTATGAATACATTAAAGCTCCTAGTGCCAGCGAGACATCGTTCGGTCTTGCCGCGGGCCTATATGCTAGTCCACTTTTGAGTTTGTCCAGGTCGGTCATTACTTGCTTTACAAAGAACTTTACTGCTGATGTGAATGTTGGCTGGGACATATCTTCACACAATTGGCATTTCCTTGTGATGTACTGAGCAATGCTAACGATTCTTTCCCTGATGACCCCTTTTTCCTGAAGCAACTTACCAATCTGTTTGGCACGAGCTTCTAATGTTTGCTGGTTCTCCTTTTGTAGTTGTTGTAGCTCCAACTCTATCCGAGCCACAGCCATGTAGCAATGTTCTCTCTCTACTTCAAACTCTTTGGTTTGTTTGCTACTTTTGACTTCGGCTGTAATGATTTTCTTTCTCAATCGAGCTACCTCAACCTTGTGTTCATCTTGTAATTGCTGAACCATTCGAACTCTTTCCTCAGCATTTCTGGCCAGTTGTTTTTGAACCCCGGGTAACTCCTTTTCAGCTTTGTCTAGATCAAAGCTATAGTCATTCACTTTGCGCTGAAGATTCTCAATCAATTTCTCATCTCGGGCCAAGCAAAATGGGGTTTTGGCTGCTGTTTTCATCTTTGCGATCTGAGCCTTCAAGATTTCATTCTCTTTTCTCAGCTGTTTCTTTTCTCCCTCATCGGATGCCGCTTGTAAGTTGCTCTCGAATTTGAGGTCTTGGAATTGTTTCTCTAACAAGCTGATTCTGGCTCGGTACTCATTTTCTTTGGCCACCCAATCTTTGTGTTTCTTAGACTGCTCGGCCAACTCTTGAATGTGAGGCCTCTTCATTGGTCTATCATGCTCGACATCCCGACGATACCATGCGGCATACCCCGGTGATACTTCCCCTCGAGCTCGGTTTCATACACAAGTGTCTACTCTCAAGCATTGGAATTCATTCCAGATCTGTCGAATCTTTGCTTCCGGGAATTGTCCGTCCAGACTGATTTCTACGGCTTGTAGGCTGAGGTCCCCATCCTTTGGTATGACCTGATATCTCCAGAATTGCTGTAGTACCCTATACGACGCATAAGGCTGAATGCTTTTAAGACCCATAATCATAAAATGCAACCCTTCTGTTGGCATGTATATCACCTCGTTGAGAGGCAACCATCCGTATGCCCAATCAATTTGGCTAGCAGTCAACAATTGCAAGTATGTAGTCCAACCTTTTGATCCTTCTGGCAGCTTAACTTATTTTGTTCTCACATAAAACTCTTCAATGCACGTCTTTTCAGACGACCCGTAACTCGAGAACGGAGGGTGACCACACAAATGTTCTATCAACCACATCTGGAGAAGCAAATTGCATCCCTCAAAGAAGTCATGCCATGCTTTACAGGAAGTGAGGGCACGGAAGATATCAGCTACAATCATCGGTGCCAGTGTGCTATTATCTTGCATAAGAAGAGTACTGGCAACCCCGGCGACCCTTATATCAATATTTCCATATTTCCTCGGGAATATGACTAATCCTAGAACTGCCACTATAAAGGCGAATCGCCTATGCTCTTCCCACTTGACTCGGTTAGATTTACTGCAGAGTTTGTTCGTAGGGTCGTTAAATCCCCCAATATGACCATATCTTCGGTAGATGAAACTCAAAGTACAAAATCCATGAGCCAAGTCTTCATTATGAACGTTCCTGGCGATATTTAGGGAATCGAGGAATCTGTGCACTGTAATTGCCCTCGGAGCCACCGGGTATTTATCCTTCAGGGGAATCTCACCTTTGCTGATATAATAAGCAATTTCTTCTAATGTAGGAGTGAGCTCAAAATCCGAGAAGTGTAGAATATTATGTGCAGGATCCCAACAAGCAACGTGAGACCGAATGATATCACCATGGGGTATTATGTCCATCAACCCAGTAAGATCTTTTAGATATCGTTTGACCCAAACCTGTCCTTCCTGACCCAGATCGTCCCACCATAACCTCAACTCCAAAGGGATTTTGTTCGTTAAAGCAAAGGGTTCATTTTGTACTGTGCTCATCCTGCACATTTATTAAAGGCGATTTTATTCAGAAAAGGGAAATATTTTTCAAATATAGTTTTTCATTAATTTTTTTGAAAGAATTAGCCTTTCCGGGCTATTTATTTTAAAAAGAAAAAGACATGACATCAAAGTGGCCATTTTTGCAAAAATAGCCTTCCGGCGTCCTTTCGGAACATTCGGCTATTTCCAAAAATAGCAATCACTTTGATTTATTGAAAACTAAAATTCGATAGTTTTTGGTCATTTTCTAAAAGGGTGGTCGGACCCATCAAGGGTTGCCTACGTATCCCACCTAATGGCGAGAATCAAACCTGCGTAGTTCGGTCAGATTATTATGTGACCAATTATTTTAACAGCATTGTTCCACTTTCTTCTCACACTTTCTTTTCAAGTTCCGACAGAGTTTCAATATTTTCTATTCTAGATTTTTCTTTCTTTTTGTTTTTTCAGGAATTTAGCCGGTCCGCATAATAATCCAGGATAAATAAATACAACATATAATATGCTCGGTCTTTGATATTCCGGGTCACCTGTCCTAGACGGAACCAACCCCTGTGTTGAGTCCCCAAAGTCAGATATGATGCAAATAATTGTCCTAAATCTAGGCTCAATATCCTGATGTTTCATATGGTGCTAGACCGTGTACCCGAGTGGACAACTCGGATCGAGGAGGGGGCTACGTACCGAGGACCCGCGGGGTCGTTCGGCTTTGTAACTTATCCGGCCTCTATTTCTTATTTTTGGTATGACTTAAAAGAAAGGGGAGTCTCAACCAGTAAGCACATCCCCGGAGGTAAGAAGAGAAGGGTTTTCGGCACAATTTTATATATACAATCCACGTAATATCAAAGCGGTAAACACGTAACACATTGATCAAAGCATATAATGAAGTCAAATAACATCAAGAACGACAATTCAATCGAGCTCGAATTCTTAAACCCTGAATCGATGTTCTGGGTTGCTTATACCCAGCAGAGTCGCCAGAGCTGTCACGCCTCCCTTTTTACTACCTCTTTTTTCCAAAAAAGGAATAAGGTATACCTCATTAATTACTAATACACCCGGGGAAGGATATAATAATAGCAACAAGGAAGAAGTTTTTCCATTTTAAGGACAATCAGAACGGGATTTTATTTAGAGTTTCAGAGTCGCCACTTGGGAAGATAATGGAGTCCCAAGTCACCGGTTAATCCCAAATCGGAGGAAATTGACTCTGTTTAAATAGTTCGCAAAATTAGAAATCCGGATAAGGAATTCTATTAACCTGTGAGAAGGTGTTAGGCACTCTCGGATTTCGTGGTTTTAGCACGGTCGCTCAACTATCATTTTTTACTTTATTTGATTTCGTTATATGCTTTTACAACATGTGAATGTTTCGTTTTTCATATTTTAACAACTTGCGACATCGCGAAAACGCATTTCGAGTCACACCGCAACCAGTACGCCTGTGACTTTAATACGTTTCAGCTTCGTCGGGATTTAAGATTTGAGTCACATTAGATGTGCACTCGTATTAAGGAATGTATATTTTAGATCGTGCCTATAACGACTAACGGCTTATTATTCTTTAGGAAAGACCATGAAATTCTCTAAACAGTCTTCCCGAGTCTATCATTTATTAACGTTCATATGGGGCCCCGCGTATTTTGTTCTTATACGAGGCTCGTCCCGTTATTTTAGAAGTCCAATCCTATTAAATGCTACATTCTCTATTTTTTGGGTTTTCCCCTAATTATTTTACTTATTTTGTGTTTTCAGAACTGTGTCCAGGCCCATTGTTCCATTTCCAGGCCTGGACCTTTGTGGACTGACTTTAATAGTCCAGTTCACACAACTGAGTTTCAGAAACCCAATATGGGTGAAAGCTGTTATTCAGAGGCCCAGAGATGAATCTAGTTACATCTAGGCCTATACTATCTACCAAGCCCAGATCAGATGAGAGTAATATAAGGCAGAATTGATATTTCAAAAACTAACAGACAAACATTCATCAAACAGTAGAGTAAATTAACCATTGGCATTTTATTTCAAAAAGAAAAAACAGAAATAGAAGTTTTAACAATATTAATTCTAAATTCTAACTACCAATTACCAATTGAGTTTAAACAATAAACTACTATCTCAGCTACTTTAAATGGTGAGATGATGCTTAACAGTGCTATGTGAATTACTGATTATAACTTATATTATTTTGGATTATTATTAAATTAATCTAAATGACAGAACATGCTATAACTAAATTACTCCTTTTTGAATTATCATTATCTAATTAAGCGAGTTAGGTTAATATGGTTATTATTCAGATTATGAAGCTATTTTAGTTAGACGAGTTAAGATTACGAATTAACTTGTTTTTACCCTGAATCTAAAGGTGATTATGTCTACGTGTATTCTACCCTACTCTATGTATTACATTGTTTCAGTTTTGTACATATTTAACTATTACAGATATTCCTATCAAATTACATATGATCTAGTAGACAATAAACATAAAAATCCTCAAAATACAGCAGAAGATTTCATCCGAACAACTCATAGAATTTTTAATTTTTTTCATTCAGCTGGCAATTACATTTCTGGGTAGAGTAGTGTACCTGGTTCAGCAAAGGGAAACTTATGAGTCTATGAAGCAAGAAAATGAAGAATAGTTAGCGATTACAACAACAGAACAATAGATGATCAAATCACAACAAAGCAACAATAACAACCAATTATAATCCTCAATCCAGCAGATAAGCAAGCGAATGAACAGAATAAGAAATCCAATTGAGTCCAGTAATATAGAACAGCAGAAGAATCTAGTTGAACTCTAGAATTTGTACTCGACTTAACTCAGAATTTTTTACTCTCTATCTATGGTGTATAACCCTTAATTTGTACTTCAGAATGTTTAAGCTCATAATTTCTTCAATCCAGCCCTTTTTCATGCTAATTGACAGTTTATTTATAGGTGATTTGGGTGAAATTTTGAGGGGGAAATTCAAAATTCTTATTATTAGTTCCCTCCCCTTAATTCTCTTATTAATTATAGTTTGGTACCTCTATTTGAGGCTCGAAATGCCTTCCAGCCCTTGCTGGAAGGTTCTAGGGAATTTTTTTTGCTTATATTAAGGGCATATTACTATGGTGCCCTCACTAGCTAAGGATTATCACGGTTATACCTTTTTACTAGGCATGTTTTACCCTTTATTTTATGGTTAATTACAGAAATACTAAGCCTTAAAGTCTGTTTTGTCCCTATAGGCTCTATTAAATTCACATTTATACCATTTCTTATTCCCTTTGTACCCTTATTGTTACTTGTTATTTACCCGACCTATTAAGGTCAGGGTATGTTAGGTTTTATACTTGTTTAACTACTAGCCAACATCTTCTAACCTATTTAAGATTTGGCCAGATTTTAACTCATCAACCTTTTCAATTTTAACCTCTTTTAACTGACTTAAACTAATTTAAAATGTAACCCTTTTATTATCACTTAGCTAATCAGAATTAGATTGGACAACTAACCTACTTTATTAACTTTAACTAACCAGACTTAGATTACAGGACTAACCACTCTAATATTTCAGGAAGGGCCAGACTAGGTCATTTTCAATAATAGCCAGATTACTAACCACACTTGTCTTTATAGTTACAACCAATACCACAAAGCACTATAGAATTTAACATAGTCTAACATATGAATCAATTACAAATATAGCCAATTTATGTTATTTTGCACACATAGCCCTAATCATAAATCATTCTTCAATTAACCATAACTGAGAGAGAAATTTGATAATGGTTGAATCCCAATTAACTATATTATAATTTCAGACTAGGCACAGTAAACAAATCACACATAAAGAAACATATTCAAACAGATTCATGTGTTGAACTTATAGAAAACCCTAAGGAGCTAAAACAGATCAGTTACGTGCAAAGAACAGGATAGATGAGATTATCATAGGCTAATGATAGAAATACTCAGAAGACCAACAGTCAAGAACATGAAAAAGATCGTATTCAGAAGATTTAAAAGACGAACAGTCAAAAACATGCTAGAATTATATACAGAAGTCTTTTGAAGACAAATAAAAAGAAATCATGCAAGAGATTCAATACAAAAATCTTAGAAGACTAATGCAAAGAAAACATGTAAGAGGTCAAGATACAAAAGCAAAGAAAACACGTAAGAGATCAAAATACAGAAAACTTAAAGCAAAGAAGGCAAAAATACTTAGCTTGCAGGATTTGTCTCATGTTCTTTCTTTATTATTCTTTCTTTTCTTTCTTTCTTTCTTTTATTTTTCTTTTCTTTCTACAGGCTTCAAGATTTCAAAGACTTGAAGTCTGATTTTTTCAGATTTTCCTTGCATGGGTTTATTTTTGGGTTTTTGGTGGTAGAGGGGTGTTCCAGGTGTTAAGGGAATATATTTGGGGGTGGGGTTGTGTTTGGGTGTTCGCCGGAGGTAGGGTTCCGGCAAACTTCTTCGCAAGATTCGAAAAAATCCAGGATGATTCGAAGTAAACTAACTACATAGGGTGAAAGATCCCCTCAAAGTGGTTATGGGGTGTTAATTTGGAAGGCAAAATCATAGATTGAAGGTCACCGGCAAAAGCTTCGGTGACCGTACTTTCAAGAACAAAGAGTTTTCTGGTTTTTCTAAGGTTTCCAGGGAGGTCTTGGTATGAGAGAGTGAAGGGAAAGGTGTTCGAGGTTGATTGTGGCCGAAAATGGCCATAGATTCTGGCCAGTCTCCATTGGAGACGGCTGAGGAAGATGAAGAAGAAGAAAGGAATAGGCGGCTAGGGTTGAATGTATGTATATGTTTGGTCTCTGAACTGAGAGACGAGGTTTTTATACCTCTTTGGGCTTGGACGATCCTGGCCTTTGGATCATTTATGATCAATGGCCAGGATTGATTATCCTAAGACGCCGTTGTTTTGTTTATTGAAGATTGCCTGGCCTCCGTTAGATCTCCAGACATGGACGGCCAGGATTTGTTACCAATACTATATCATTTGAATTTGCATGAGACTTATTAACGTCCATTTGATCAACTTATTTGGATGGCCAAGATTAAAGCTTATAACACGACGCCGTTTCTTTATATTCAAGCCGCCTCATGTGGCCCGTTAGATAAATATTTCAATGGTTAAGATTTAATTCTTCAATACGCCGTCGTTTTTGATTCAGCGTTTGGACTTGGACGACCAATTACTTTGGGCTCTTACACATTGGGCCTGAATTTTGAATTTTGGCCCAAATTTATTGCATTTTATGTATTTTATCTTGTATTTAATTATTTCCTTTGTATTTATCTTTTGTATTTTATTTTCTCTATTTGTATTAATTTTCAATTGTTGTTTCTCTTTTATTTTCCCATTTTTTCTTATTTTTCTAGTATTTTATGACATTTTTTGCTATTTTCTTTAATTTTCGATATTTTTATATTTTTTTTAATTTCTTTAATTTTCCTTATTTTTGTGACATTTTCTAATTAACTCTTTTTGTAGTTTTCAATTTCAAATTATTTCAATCACAATCACCCAATTTATTCCAATTAAACACATAATTGCACATCAAAAATACTATTTATTTTTAGTATTGGAATTTGTTTGCTTAGGGAAAAAATCACGTGCTCACATATACTGCTGCAGCGTGCAACCCGATATGTATATCAATACCTCACAATGGGTCATCGACACCTCTCTGTCAATATAGACTTTGCCTCCCGGGCCCACTCAGCTAGAACAGGGTATTCAACCCCAGGTAGTCTTACTCAGAGTACACATCTAGTACTTGTTCATGTCATGCTATACAGCTATGAATACGGCTAAGTGTATGTGTTCAACATGATATAGGGGTCACTTAGCTCTACAGGCTTCCTTAATATTCTACAAATCGGCACAAGGCCCCAAACATGGCTACCAGCCCAAATACACAGATATAAGCCCATCCTCAGTCATTATGCACAGTAAACGATCAGTCGGGAAGGACCAAGTCCAAATCCCCAGTCACAATACTACCACGCTCGTCACATGACGTGTGTTTCATCTCAGCATAGCACTGAATAGTGCAAATACAGGGTTTCAAACCCTCGGTTCATCATTTATTATTACCACTCACCTCGAATCGTCAAAAGTCCTAGCTCGCCTTGCGCTTGCCTCGCAAATCAACCTCCTCGGATGCCAAATCTGATCAAAATCCATTAGAATACATCAAAATAGGCTAAATGAACATAACCCAATCGAAATAACTCGAATTACACAAAAACCCACGAAGTTGCCAAAATCCGACCCTCGGGCCCGCTTCTCGAAAAAGTACAAAAGTTATATTTTCAGATTCCTTATCTCGCCACGAGTCCATACATAGAAAGTTTATCAACATTGGACTCTGTTTCCCCATTCAAATCAATGATTTTCAATAACCTAGGCTTAGAGCAAAAACTTCCATTAATACACCTCCAATCCTCCATTATCAGGTGTTAATTCCATAATTTAACAATAAAATAACTTAAATTTAGTCCATAGTTGTTTACCTGATGAATCCTCTCGATTTTCTCCTCAAAATCACCTAAATCGCCTCCTAGAACAAAACCCCAAATGTGATATAACTTCTTAAATTCGACCCCCTAATGTTTCTTTAATCACTAGTGATTTTCCGCTTCTGCGGAATCTTTGCCGCTTAAGCGATACCGCTTCTTCGGTTTATACGTCGCTTCCGCGACAATTAATTTAATGGCGAGGACCGCTTCTGCAGTCAACTTCTTGCACCCGCAAGACCGCGCCTGCGAAGCATACTCCGCTTCTGCGACTTTCCCCCAAATGGCCACATCCGCTTCTGCGAACCTCGGCTCGCTTCTGCGAGCCCGCACCAGCGATACATCCTCTGCTTCTGCGGAATTTGCCCGAACAGTCCCAGTTCGCTTCTGCGATCTCCTGGTCACTTCTGCAGTTCCCCATCCGCAGAAGCGAAAATCTCTACTGCAACACACCAGCAGTCCAAAAACTTCAAAAACTCTTCCGTAGACCCTCCGAAAACATCCTGAGGCACCCGGGACCTCAATCAAAAATACCAATCCACTCTAAATCATCACACGAATTTGTTCCAATCATAAAAACATATCCTCAAACACAGGAATCATCCAATTAAGGCCAGTTCAAGCCTAAGATTCAACCAAAACTTCCGAAACCTACATTCTATAAAAAGCCTGACCAAACGATGTCTGAATGACCTGAAAATTTGCAAACATATCCAAAATCACCTAACCAAGCTATTGCAACTGTCAGAATTCCATTTCGACTCCCGATCAAAATCTCACCTATCGATCGGATTCCACAAAAATTCCAACTTAGCCGATTCAAGCCTATTTCTATACCGGACCTCCAAATTCATTTCCGATCACTCTCCTAAGCGACAAATGACCTCCCAAAGCTAACCAAATCATCATAATTCAATTTCGAGCACTCTAACTCACAACTCAACATCCGGTTGACTTTTCGCAATAATTCTTTCTTCAAAGAGACTATTTGTCTCATTTCCAACCAAACTCTATCCGAATGCACTCAACTCACCAAACACATATACTGAAACATGAACAAGAATATAACGGGGAAAACGGGATGGTAACTCACGTGATGGCGGGCCGGGTCATCACATTCCCTCCAACTTAAGCAAACGCTCATCCTCGAGCGGGTCAAGAAACATACCAGGAGACTCAGATAAGTGAGGATATGTGCTCCGCATCTCCTGCTCGATCTCCCAAGTAGCCTCCTCCACGGGCCGGCCTCTCCACTGCACCTTAACTGAAGCAATGTTCTTGGACCTCAACTTTCGAACCTGTCTACCCAGAATAGCTACCGGCTCCACATCATAGGATAAATCACCATCAAGCTGAATCGTACTGAAGTCCAACACATGAGATGGATCCCCGACATACTTCCGGAGCATAGACACATGGAATATTGGATGAACATTGGACAAGCTGGGTGGCAAGGCCAACTCATGTGCCACCTCGCCAGTCCTCCTAAGTATCTCAAAAGGACCAATGAACCTAGGACTCAGTTTCCCTTTCTTCCCAAACTGCATAACACACTTCATGGGTGAAACCTTCAACAATACTCTATCACTAACCATGAAAGACAACTCTCGAACTCTACGGTCCGCATAACTCTTCTGGCGTGATTGTGTTGTGCGAAGCCTCTCCTGGATCAACTTCACTCTATCCAAAGCATCCTGAACGAACTCAGTCCCTATCAATCTAGCCTCGCCTGGCTTAAACTATCCCACGGGAGATCTACACCGTCTACCATACAACGCCTCGTACGGGGCCATCTGAATACTCGACTGATAACTATTGTTGTAGGCACACTCTGCAAGTGGCAAAAACTCATCCCATGAACCTCCAAAATCAATCACACATGAACGGAACATATCCTCTAAGATCTGAATAATGCGCTTAGACTGTTCGTCCGTTTGAGGGTGAATGTTGTGCTCAACTCTACCTGCATACCCAGCTCCCGCTGAAATGCCCTCCAGAACTGAGAAGTGAATTGAGTACCTCTATCTGATATGATAGACACTAGGACCCCATGAAATTTTACAATCTCCCGAATAAAGATCACTGCTAACCGCTCTGAAGAGTAAGTAGTACATACTGGAATGAAGTGTGCAAATTTGGTCAGTCGATCAACAATCACCCACACTGAATCAAACTTCCTCGAAGTCCGAGGGAGCCCAATCACAAAATCCATCGTAATCCACCCCCATTTCCAGTCAGGAATAACCATATGCTGAAGAACACCTCTTGGTCTCTGATGCTCATAATTGACCTGCTGGCAGTTGAGACATCTGGCCACATGACTAACAATATCCTTCTTTATCTTCCTCCACCAGTAATGCTATCTCAAGTCCTGGTACATCTTCGCGGCACCTGGATGAATGGAGTACTGTGAGCTGTGAGCCTCCTCTAATATCAACTCTCGAAGACCATCTACATTGGGCACAGACATACAGCCCCGCATCCTCATAACACCATCACTATCAATAGTCATATCTCTAGCATCATCGTGTAGAACTCTGTCCTTAAGGACAAGCAAATGCGGATCATCATACTGATGCTCTCTGATACGATCATATAAAGAAGACCGAGAAACAACACAAGCCAATACTCGGCTCGGCTCAGAAACATCCAACCTCACTAGCCGATTGGCCAACGCCTGAACATCTTATGCAAAGGGCCTCTCCCCAACTGGAATATAAGCTAAGATGCCCATACTGACTGCCTTTCAGCTCAAAGCATCGGCCACAACATTGGCCTTCCCCGGATGATAAAATATAGTGATGTCATAATCCTTAAGAAACTCCAGCCACCTCCGCTGTCTCAAATTAAGGTCCTTCTATTTGAACAAATGCTGAAGGCTGCGATAATCAGTATACACCTCACAAGAAATGCCATATAGGTAATGTCTCCAAATCTTCAGAGCGTGAACTATGGCTGCTAGCTCCAAATCATGTACATGGTAGTTCTTCTCATGGGGATTCAACTGGCGAGAAGCATAAGTAATAACTCTATCCTTATGCATCAACACACAGCCAATGCCAGCTCTCGAGGCATCATAATACACAGTATAAGAATCTGAAGCTGACGGCAATATCAAGACTGGTGCCATGGTCAATGTTGTCTTGAGCTTCTGAAAGCTCTCCTCACACTCCTCGGACCACACAAAAGGAGCACCCTTCCGAGTCAATCTAGTCAAGGGTGAAGCAATGGAAGAGAATCCCTGCACAAATCAGAGATAATACCCTACCAATCCCAGGAAACTACGAATATCAGTAGCTGAGGTCGGTATGGGCCAACTCTGAACCACCTCTATCTTCTTTGGATCCTAGTTCACCAATCGTGAACATGTCGTGATGGCACCCAGTCCCCACGACTAGGTAAGCCTAACACGTTGCGGAATATACCGGTTTATGAATATTTAATAAGAATTAGCGTAATATAAGATGAAAGGAATGTAATCCGTGCCGCTTGGCACATACACCCGTCAAACACACTGTATAAAACACTACCAAGATCCGGAATCCCACGGTAACACAGACTAAAAGAGAATATACAACTGTGGCTCTATGTGTAAAGAGTATCTATCAACGAAATGAAGGAAAAATGCCAACTAGTACTACTAGAATAGAAGGAAAGCCTCCGGATCCGCGGACGTAGCAGATCATACCTCGAGGTCTCCCAGAAAGCTGCGGAATCACCTAGCACGAGCCTGCTCTGATGTACCTGGATCTGCACAACAAAAGTGTGCAGAAAAGTAGCATGAGTACACCACGGCGGTACTCGGTAAGTGCCAAGCCTAACCTCGATGGAGTAGTGACGAGGAAGGTCAGGGCCCTACTGAGAGAAACAATAATATAATGACGATAATGGTAATAAGCAGTTTAAATGACAACAATTCCGAAATAACAACAATATAATGATTACTGCAACCGTCTACAATTAAACTAACAACAAGTAACCAATTCAAATAAACAAGTCCAGGACCTATGGGAATTGAACCCACGGTCCCATTAACAATACCCCTGGGTCTCCGGGAATCGAACCCGCAGCCGATGTCTCAACAATATATCAATAGCTCAGGATCTCCGGGAATCGAACCCGCAGTCCCTACAAATAACTCGGGATCTCGGGAATCGAACCCGCAGTCCCTACCAATAACTCAGGATCTCGGGAATCGAACCCGCAGTCCCTATAAATAACTCAGGATCTCAGGCAATAATATATCAATAGCTCAGGATCTCCGGGAATCGAACCCGCAGTCCATATCTCAACAACTCAGGATCTCGGGGAATCGAACCCGCGGTCCCTACCAATAATTCAGGATCTCCGAGAATCAAACCCGCAGTCCCTACCAATAACTCAGAATCTCCGGGAATCGAACCCGCAGTCCCTACAAATAACTCAGGATCTCGGGAATCGAACCCGCAGTCCCTACAAATAACTCAGGATCTCGAGAATCGAACCCACAGCCCTGGGATCTCCGGGAATTGAACCCGTAGTCCACAAACACAACAAATAAAGAAAACGCTCACAGAAAACATAATATGCTTAACTACAACTTCACCGAGGACTAGTGCCAACAATTATCAAGAAGTTCAAGTAGGACAATTAGACAATTAGACAGATAAATCCTACCTAATCATGCTTCCCTAACGAATACCAGGTAAATGTCACAATTTAATAAATTAAGAACAGGAATATCACGAATTGAAAAATTCAAGTAAAGTGAGTTACAACAACCAGCGCATGTACACGCCCGTCACCTCGCGTACAAGGCATTTAAACTATCACATAACATCCTAGGGGTAAAGGTTCCCCCACACGAGGTTAGACAAGCCACTAACCTCGACTCCGGTACAAAACCGATAAGAGACAACCCTCTTGCCACGAATGTCGGCCTCCACAGGTATAGTATCTGATAAAAATCAATAGAATCACATCAAAATAGGCCAATTGGGCATTACCCAATCAAAATAACTCAAAATACACCAAAACCCACAAGTTGCCAAAACCCGACTTTTGGTACGCTTCTCGAAAAATTACGAAAGTTACCTTTTCGGAACCCTCGTCTCAATACGAGTCTAAGCATATAAGATTTACCAAATTCGGACTCCATTTGCCCTTTCAAAACCTTACTTTTCTAAAGTTCAAGCCTAGGGCTAATTCCTCCATAAATTACCCCAAATTCCTCCATTTTCATGATATAATTGTATAATATTATCAATACTAATCATAAGATGAGTCCATAGATGATTACCTGATGATTTCCCTTGAATCTCCCTCAAAAATTGCCCAAATCGCCTCCTAAGCCGAGCCCTCAAATGTTTGGAATGTTTTCTGAAATTTCTAACTTCTGGTATAATTAAACCCTCTGCGATTTTCGCTTCTGCGGACTATTTTCCGCTTCTGAGGAACCGCTTCCGCGACATTTTGTCGCTTCTGCGAACCCCAGGCCTGGCTGGCCCATTCCGCTTCTGCGATCCCAGGGACACTTATGCGCGTCCGCTTCTACGATAGAGCAGCCGCTTCTACGATAAATCTCGCTCCTGCGAACCAGTGTCCGCTTCTGCAGGCTCGCATAAGCGATCATGCATCCGCTTCTGCGGATTTCCCAGTTCCGCCTCTTGACCGCTCCTGCGGTCTGAGCCTCGCACCTGCGATGCCGCCTCAGCGGACAAACGTCCGCTCCTGCGAACAAACCCGCCTCCGCGATTCCATTTCCGCTTCAGCGGACTCGCCTCTGCGGTTCCATTTCCGCAGGGGCGAAAACAACAGAAACAGAACTCCTAAACCTGCAATTTTCTTGTTTTCTCCCGTTTAACCATCCAAAATCACCCCGAGGCCCCCGGAACCTCATCCAAACAAACCAACACATCCTAATACCTTATTTGAACTTGTTCCAATCCTCAACACACGTCTAACAACATCAAAACCCATAATTTACATCGAATTCAAGTCTAAATTTCTTAAAACTTTCCGAATTGCACATTCGATCTAAAACCCAACCAAACGACGTCCGAATGACCTGAAAATTTGCGGACATATCCAAAATCACATAACGAAGCTATAGGAATTGTCGGAATTCCATTCCGACCCTCGGATCAAAATCTCACCTATCGTTCGGATTTGCCAAAATTTCAAACTTCGGCATTTCAAGCCTAATTGAGCTACGGACCTCCAAAATATATTCCGAACGCGCTCCCGACCCCGAAATTACCTAACGGAGCTAATGGAACCATCGGATTTCCGTTCCGAGGTCGTCTTAACACTGTTCCAGCTACGGACCATTTTCTAACTTTAAAGCTCTCATTTAGGGACTAAGTGTCCCAAAATGCTCCAAATTTCAGAACCGACTCTCCCGGCAAACCACAATAGCGAAAATGAACTTAGGGGAACAGTTAAGTTGGGGATTGGGGCATAATTTTCTAAAACGATCGGCCGTGTCATTACATCTTCCCACACTTAAAAGATTCGTTCGTCCTCGAACAAGCATAGAAAACATATCTGGAGTAGTGAAAAGATGAGGGTACTGGCTGCGCATATCCTGCTCGGTCTCCCAGGTCGCCTCCTCGACCGGCTGGCCCCGCCACTGAACCTTTACTAAAGCGATGTTCTTTGACCTTAGCTTCCCGACTTGCCTGTCTAGAATGGCTACGGCTCCTCAACGTAAGACTGATCCTCGTCTAGCTAAACATAAGTGAAATCGAACACATGCGATGGGTCACCATGGTACCTCCGGGGCATAGAGACATGAAATACGGGATGGACTCCGGCTAGGCTGGGAGGTAATGCCAACTCATAAGCAACCTCCCCAACATGCCTCAAAATCTCAAAAGGGCCAATAGATCTAGGACTCGGCTGGGCACATTAGCCTGATATAATCTGAAGATATTCCCTCTTGTTCAACAATTAAGTCTTAGAGCCTAATTCCAACATCCGGAATTCTATGTCAGGCTTGTTTTCATCAAGAGATCACTCAATATTCCTCAAACGTCGTCCTCAAACATGACTGCATAACCTTGCTGGATTCTTACCTTGTAACACTAAATCCACAGGACCACAATAATATTTTATGATCAAATTAGCCAAAAATTCAACGAATCAGATGCTCTCATCGCACCTCATGATCTACATAGGTCTTGTTCCAACTTTTACAATACTGACACGATGGAAGAGATGTGTCGATACCCATAACCAACAACTGAATCAACAATTCATTGGGTCTATACTCCTGACAAGATCCATTACCTTGTCTTAAACCAGAGGATGATCCTTTCCTCTATGATATACTTCATATAATCAATTTGCACTGACCCCAAATCACATAATCTCATCTCACCCAGTACGAACTGCTTAGGCGATAAGCCACATCAGACATAATCAAAAGTCCCACAAGATGACACAATGTGCTAGTAATCCACTAATTCGTACGTGATACAAAAGGAAGGCGAACACTAGAGAGAACTATTCAACTCTCACACTAACATGGACTTCCTCAGGAAAAATAGGAAACAGAACACATAAGAGCAATTATGGACACTGAAATAAACATCACACTATTGCGGCGTGCAACCCGATCCCAACAGTATACCCATGGCGGCGTGCCACCCGATCCCAACAATATAACCATGGCGGCATGCCACCCGATCCCAACAATATAACCATGGCGGCGTGCCACCCGATCCCAACAATATAAACTCACACAAGGAGTCATATGTCGAGCTGAATAGCTCGTCACATCAAAATACTGAATATCGATCATAAGCAAACTAAGGTGCATGATATCAGACTCAATGAAAACATATAGCGCTATAGGCTATGAACTCAAGCACAGCTGAGGTACGATATAAGATCTGAGTGTCAAGAGCCCTCATGCTCATATAACATCACCGCTGAGCGAAACCCCAACGCATGAGGAACTTACCAAGCCGTCTCACACTCATATGGCGCAATATATCTTTACATGAATTAACTAACCGCGAAATAAGACCGCGACTATCCCTCCATAAAGGGCGCATTGCTGGAAAAAACATAACCGGCCTAATGCAAGGCTCACTTTCACATTTAAATCTATCCACCGACCTTAAGTCTATCCTGGTCGTGCCAAGCTAAGTCAATAGTATTTCACGGGTCTATAACCCAATAAGCAGAGTGCCCTCCAGGCATAAGTTCTCAAATGGATGATATCACCAAAATCCTCATTCTTGGTTTAAATTTCTAACCAATCAAGTGACTACATGTCACAGCTATACAATCTTCTTGTGGGGCAAGCTCCCACCATCTTCCAAATAATTAGACGGGCCTGCACATTCAACCCACCGGCTGTACTAACACAGAAAAGCGATCAGGAGTCCCTAACCGGAATGCAAATCCTTTCTCACAGAACACCGATCTCAAATGATACTAATGTTAATACCCATCTTACTCAAAACACTAAAACTCCTTTCCTGCTCATCCGAGCTCTTTATATCACATTCATTGACCAAACTGTGACCTTGGTCCTTACTTTAAATTTCATACTACTCATTGCACCTCACGTGCCGATATACGATAGACACAATTTCCATCACAACTCTAGAACTGACGATAGGCTAATACTCCATCACATAAGACTTTCCATTTAACTCATTTCAGGAGAACTATAGCAACACACAGGCGAGTTCTCATAACCGTTGAATATGCCAATATCTAAGTAGTGGTCCAAGCCACCATAACCCTTCCCGAGATCAGCCTACTCATAACAGGCCCTTAACAGAAGAATACTTCAGAATAACATCAATCACTGCGGCCGACAAGTCTCAAATACACCGCCACAAATCACATGCATAATTCGATCACGTTGCATGAACCAATCATTGACACTAATACGCCAACTCAACTATGGCTGATCAATCTACTTCCTTCCAGGTTATCCTTGATTGCCTTAGAAATGTTAATATCTTCCTTCAATACCTAACTTATTCCAACCGCACTTAGCCCGAGTGACCTTAAATCATGAGGCCATGCTATCTCAAGAACGACGACCATTTCATGTCTCTCAAATACTACACCACAAGTCAAAACATCATACATCATTTTGTGCCTTTCTTCATAAGTTGCTTCAAAAGCTTGAGCCTCAACTGTACTTATAGACTCAGAATTATCAGGCACCACACTTTAGCATAGAATCTGGCTTGTCCCCCCTCTCGAGGGCGGCCTCTGGAACCCTGACTTCGTCGAGTACGCAACCAACTCTACTGAATGTTTATAACATATGAATACCCTCTCGATAAAGCACCCAGCGGAATCACTTCCCGCGAAGCCTGCACCTAGACGAGGCATAAATCATGAATCTTTCCTCAAGTTTGAACACGAGCCAGTAAGGCTAATCATAACATGCATTCAACAATACATATACTCAAATTATCACTCATGGTCTTTTTCCGTAGCTGCAATAACCCATTAATACGCTAATATCCAGAATTCACACAGGTAATTAACCATGCAACCCAATCTTAAGCGGTGGGACTCTCCCACTTAGCCCAAAGCCACTATTACACGACTCTCGAACACATTAGAACCATTCTCTCGAGTCATTTACTATTATTCAACTGCAACTCACTTGATCCAACGAATACCACATGTGCTCTATTAGCACTCTAACATCATAGGGTATGACCTCATCCCAATACAACCAAACATCTTCTCGCTCCATGCACCGAGCATTCTCTACCAACAACATCTTAAAACATACTATGATTCTCACACGCCTACGAAGCACCATGTAGCCTTTGTCAAATATTTCCCTGCTGATAATAAAATGCAGAGTTTATTAGGGACACAAGAACATCTAAAGTCCCAACATTATACCATACGAGCGTCAACTCTTGCCCATCCGCAACTTTTCAAGAACTTTTGAATAGCACCTAAATACATCGCAGGCCAAATCTGATACGACACATGACCCATAATTACATCGTTGATAATGAAATCCTTTCACTTGACACGAAGCCTTAAGATACATCTTGCTAATCCATGATACTATCCCTTAACATTCGTACGTCTTCATCATAAAACAAGCCAAAGGCATTCGTTTGGTACATGTCCTTCTTAAGACAGAGTTAAACTCATTTTCCCCAGTATCTCTGCTGGCTGAATCCTTCGCTAAATAGATATCTCATATGAACCATATAGTCTTTATTACCACCAACTATCTTTAGATCTACATCCACCTTGTGATTCTACCATTGTTGTGACGATTTGGCAGTTAAGTAAACCTTCTCAAGACCGTACTTATCAACCGAATGTCGGAATCTAGTGCACCCCCATGTGCACAATTGAAGATTTCTCAATTCTCTTGCATTATCGATATGGATGATACACGGTAACAATAGTTGAGTGAATTCTTGACTCCCTTGAAATCATTCTGCAGCATCACGAACCGTCGGCGCATACTTGATACCGAGTGCGCAATTTCAATACACGAGTGGATGCAAAAGAACATATGACATAGGCTCCAACCGAATAAATGGCGCACGATAAGGAATTCAAAGAATTGAAGAGTTTCCTAAACAGTTACATAGCCTCTCGTAGATAAATACAGACGTCTCCGTATCGATCAGCGAGAATATAAGTAACCGGTATGTGTCCCGTGACTCCTATGAACCTAGAGCTCTCATACCAACTTGTCACGACCTTAGTTCACCAATCGTGAACATGTCATGACGGCACCCAGTCCCCACGACTAGGTAAGCCTAACACGTTGCGGAATATACCAGTTTATGAATATTAAATAAGAAATAGCAGAAAATAATATAAAAAGAAGATGTAATCCGTGCCGCTTGGCACATACACCCGTCAAACACACTGTATAAAACACCACCAAGACCCGGAATCCTAGGGGCAACACAGACTAAAAGGGAATATACAACTGTGGCTCTATGTATAAAGAGTATCTAACAACAAAGTGAAGGAAAAATATCTACTAGTACTAATAGAATAGAAGGAAGGCCTCCGGATCCGCGGACGTAGCAGATCATACCTCGAGGTCTCCCAAAACGCTGCAAAATCACTTGAGATGAGCTTGACCTGATGTACCTGGATCTGCACAACAAAAGTGTGCAGAAGAGTAGCATGAGTACACTACGGCGGTACTCGGTAAGTGCCAAGCCTAACCTCGATGGAGTAGTGACGAGAAAGGTCAGGGCCCTACCGAGAGATAATCAATAATAAAATGACAATAACAATAATGAGCAGTTTAAATGACAATAATCTTTAAATAACAACAATAAAGTGATTACTGCAACCGTCTACAAGTAAACTAACAACAAGTAACAACTCAATTGACAAGTCCAGGACCTGTGGGAATTAAACCCACAGTCCCATTAACAGTACCCCTCGGTCTCCGGGAATCGAACCCGCAGCCCATGTCTCAATAATAAATCAATAACTCAGGATCTCCGGGAATCGAACCCGCAGTCCCTACAAATAACTCAGGATCTCGGGAATCGAACCCGCAGTCCCTACCAATAACTCAGGATCTCGGCCCGCAGTCCATATCTCAATAACTCAGGATCTCCGGGAATCGAACCCGCAGTCCACATCTCAATAATATATCAATAGCTCAGGATCTCCGGGAATCGAACCCGCAGTCCATATCTCAACAACTCAGGATCTCGGGGAATCGAACCCGCGGTCCCTACCAATAATTCAGGATCTCCGAGAATCAAACCCGCAGTCCCTACCAATAACTCAGAATCTCCGGGAATCGAACCCGCAGTCCCTACAATCCAGGTCTCTGAGAATCGAACCCACAGCCCTGGGATCTCCGGGAATTGAACCCGGAGTCCACAAACACAACAAATAAAGAAAACGCTCACGGAAAACATAATATGCTTAACTACAACTTCACCGAGGACTAGTGCCAACAATTATCAAGAAGTTCAAGTAGGACAATTAGGCAATTAGACAGATAAATCCTACCTAATCATGCTTCCCTAACGAATACCAGGTAAATGTCACAATTTAATAAATTAAGAACGGGAATATCACGAATTGAACAATTCAAGTAAAGTGAGTTACAACAACCAGCGCATGTACACGCCCGTCACCTCGCGTACAAGGCATTTAAACTATCACATAATATCCTAGGGGTAAAGGTTCCCCCACACGAGGTTAGACAAGCCACTTACCTCGACTCCGGTACAAAACCGCTAAGAGACAACCCTCTTGCCGCGAATGTCGGCCTCCACAGGTATAGTATCTTATAAAAATCAATAGAATCACATCAAAATAGGCCAATTGGGCATTACCCAATCAAAATAACTCAAAATACACTAAAACCCACAAGTTGCCAAAACCCGACTTTTGGTACGCTTCTCGAAAAATTACGAAAGTTACATTTTCGGAACCCTCGTCTCAATACGAGTCTAAGCATATAAGATTTACCAAATTCGGACTCCATTTGCCCTTTCAAAACCTTGATTTTCTAAAGTTCAAGCCTAGGGCTAATTCCTCCATAAATTACCCCAAATTCCTCCATTTTCATGATATAATTGCATAATATTATCAATACTAATCATAAGATGAGTCCATAGATGATTACCTGATGATTTCCCTTGAATCTCCCTCAAAAATTGCCCAAATCGCCTCTTAAGCCGAGCCCTCAAATGTTTGGAATGTTTTCTGAAATTTCTAACTTCTGGTATAATTAAACCCTCTGCGATTTTCGCTTCTGCGGACTATTTTCCGCTTCTGCGGAACCGCTTCCGCGACATTTTGTCGCTTCTGCGAACCCCAGGCCTGGCTGGCCCATTCCGCTTCTGCGAATCCTGGGACACTTCTGCGCGTCCGCTTCGACGATCGAGTAGCCAATTCTACGATAATTCTTGCTCCTGCGAACCAGAGTGTGCTTCTGCGCACTCGCATAAGCGATCATGCATCCGCTTATGCGGATTTCCCAGTTCCGCCTCTTGACCGCTCCTGCGGTCTGAGCCTCGCACCTGCGATGCCGCCTCAGCGGACAAACGTCCGCTCCTGCGAACAAACTCGCCTGCGCGATTCCATTTCCGCTTCAGCGGACTCGCCTCTACGGTTCCATTTCCGCATGGGCGAAAACAACAGAAACAGAACTCCTAAACCTGCAATTTTCTTGTTTTCTCCCGTTTAACCATCCGAAATCACCCCGAGGCCCCCGGAACCTCATCCAAACACACCAACACATCCTAATACCTTATTCAAACTTGTTCCAATCCTTAACACACGTCTAACAACATCAAAACTCATAATTCACATCGAATTCAAGTCTAAATTTCTTAAAACTTTCCGAATTGCACATTCGATCTAAAACCCAACCAAACGACGTCCGAATGACCTGAAAATTTGCGGACATATCCAAAATCACATAACGAAGCTACAGGAATTGTCGGAATTTCATTCCGACCCTCGGATCAAAATCTCACCTATCGTTCGGATTCGCCAAAATTTCAAACTTCGGCATTTCAAGCCTAATTGAGCTACGGACCTCCAAAATATATTCCGAACGCGCTCCCGACCCCGAAATCACCTAACGGAGCTAATGGAACCATCAGATTTCCGTTCCGAAGATCGTCTTAACACTGTTCCGGCTACGGACCATTTTCTAACTTTAAAGCTCTCATTTAGGGACTAAGTGTCCCAAAATGCTCCAAATTTCAAAACCGACTCTCCCGGCAAACCACAATAGCAGAAATGAACTTAGGGGAACAGTTAAGTTGCTGATTGGGGCGTAATTTTCTAAAATGATCGGCCGGGTCATTACACTATCTTTTTCGGATCCACCTGAATACCATCACTGGACACCATGTGCCCTAAGAATGCCACGGACTCGAGCCAGAACTCACACTTGGAAAACTTGGCATACAACTTCTCCTCCCGCAACCTCTGCAATAAAACTCTAAGATGTTGGGCATGCTCTTCCTGGCTACGGGAGTACACCAGGATATCATCTATGAACACGATCACGAAGGAGTCCAAATATGGTCAGAATACACTGTTCATCATATGCATGAACGCGGCAGGGGCATTGGTCAGACCAAAAGACATCACAAAAAACTCATAGTGCCCACACCTCGTCCTGAAGACTGTCTTCATAATATCAGAGTCTCTAATCTTCAGCTGGTGATAGCCTGAACAAAGATCAACCTTCGAGAATACCCTAGCTCCTTGAAGCTGATCAAATAAATCATCAATGCGAGGCAGAGGATACTTATTCTTCACTGTTACTTTGTTCAACTGCCTATAGTCAATACACATCCTCATTGAGCCATCCTTATTCTTAACAAACAAGACCGGTGCACCCCACGGTGACACACTCAGCCAAATGAACCCCTTATCTAGGAGTTCCTGGAGCTGCTCCTTTAGTTCTTTCAACTCAGCTGGTGCCACACGATAGGGTGGAATAGAAATAGGCTGAGTGCCTGGCACCAAGTCAATCCCAAAGTCAATGTCCCTGTCTGGCGGCATGCCCGACAGGTCTGAGGGAAATACATCAATAAAATCCCGCACAATGGGAATCAATACTGGGAGTCTCAACTCCGACGTCCCACACAAATGCCAAATAGGAAAGACATCCCTTCCTAACCATCCGTTGGGCCTTGAGGAAAGATATTACCCTACCGGGAACATAATCAGTCATGCCTCACCACTTGATCCTCTGAATACATGGCATAGCCAAAGTGACTGTCTTGGGTTGACAGTCCAGAATAGCGTGACACAGAGATAGCCAATCCATGCCCAAGATAACATCAAAATCAATCATGCTCAAAAGCAACAGGTTTACTCGGGTCTCCAAATCCTCAATAGTGACCAGACAGGACAGTTACACATGGTCCACAACAATGGTATCACCCACCGCAAGACAACCTCAGGTCGTGCCCAAATGAGGAGCAAAATATGTAGATACATAAGAATAAGTGGAATCGGGATTGAACAAAACTAAGGCATCTCTGTGGCAGACTGAAATAATACTTGTAATGACAGCATCAGAAGCGACTGCATCAGAACGGCCCTGAAAAGCATAGCATCTAGCCTGACCACCTGATCGTCCTCCCCCTCGAGGGGTGATGCTTGGCTGCCTGACCCTCACTCCTAGCTGGCTGGGCGGGTGCTAAAGTAGATGGACCAGAAGATGAGGGTTGTCCCCTCTACTGATATGGCCTGGATACAAGACGGGGACACTCTCTACGATGTGACCAAACTCTCCACACTCAAAGCAACTCCCAGGTGCTGGGGGCTGGGATTGATGGGAACCCCTCGCACCGGAGTGTCCAGCAGAAGAACTAGGTCGGGAAGAACCCTGAACAGATGGAGCCAGCAATGAACTCTGTGCTGGTAAAGCGCTGAGAGATGGCTGGCCCTGGCGAGAACCCTGATAACCTCGGTCAGAAGACGACCCACAGTAGTCTGAGCGGGCTAGCTGTGAAGATTTGAAAGAGCGACCTCAGCTCTGCTAACTCTGGTCTCTAGTCTGAGTGCCACTGGAACTAGATGATCCTCGAGGCCTTTTGGCCTCCCTCTCCTCTTGCTCCCTGCGATGATCCGTCTCTATGTCACGAGCGATATTAACAGCATCCTCAAATGAGTGACTCAGAACCCTCTCTCGGGTCATCAAAATATGAATTGGATAAATAAGCCCATCAACAAAGCGTCTGATCCTCTCCCGATCAGTAGGAACCAACCACGATGCATATCTGGATAACTCTGTGAATCTAACCTCATACTCCGACACTGACATGTCTCTCTGGCAAAGCCACTCAAACTGCCTACGCATCTCCTCCCTCTGAGATCGAGGTACACACTTCTCCAAGAAAATAGTAGAGAACTCATGCCATGACAATGGTGCTTCCCCTGGCGCTGTACGGTGCTCATAAGCCTCCCACCAAGCGAAGGTTTCTCCCTGGAACTGGAAGGTAGTAAAGGATACACCGCTCGACTCCAAAATCCCTGCTGTCCTGAGCATCCGACGACACTTGTCCAGAAAACCTTGGGCATCCTCACCTGGAGTACCACTGAATATAGGAGGAGATAGTCTAATGAACCTCTCAAGACAACGATGCTCGTCCTCGGCCATCACTGGGACCCTGTCCCCCTGAATCTGAACAGCTGGCTGAACTGGGGCCACTGGTTGGACTGGTGGAGCCTCAAGTGTCTGAAGGCCCTGCACTACCTGCTCTAGAGTGTGAGCTGCGGGGGTTTGATGACCAACCCCAGTCAGGGATGTAGCTGCTGCAGTGGAGGCTGAAAATGCCTGAGCCAAGCCGGTGCAAACCGTCAATATCTAAGCTAGGGTCTCCTGAAGACCTAAAATCACAATTGGTACAGCTGGTGCCTGAACAGGTGCTGCTGGGACCTCTACAACTGGAGGCCGATCTGGAATGGGAACAGCGGGTAGGTCAACTGGCACTACCTCAGCTGTCCTACCCCTACCAAGACCACGACCGCGTCCACGGCCTCTAGCAGGTGGAAATGGTGGTCGTCCGCCTCGTCCTGTAGCATGAGTTCTCGCCATCTGCGAGAGAATAGAATATCAAAGTTCAGTTTCGGATCAACAAAATTGCACGACAAGAATTTCAAGAATTTGAAGCTTTCCTAAAAGGTTTTGCAGCCTCCCGAGGATAAGTACAGACGTCTCCGTACCGATCCGTGAGACTCTACTAAACTGGCTCATGACTAGCGAGACCTGTTAAAATAGGCTCTGATGCCAACTTGTCACGACCCAAACCCCGGTCATTATGGCGCCCAACACATTGCTAGGCAAGCCCGACCATGTTCTTCCATATTACCAGCCAATTATTAATTAATACTGGTCAATTAAAGTTAATAGCTTGTTTTCATAACAGAAACAACAAGTGCGGAAACAAAATACATGAAATACAGCTCAACGAATCCGGTGTCATAAGTCTGAGCCTCTAACAGAAGGAAAATATCATGTACAATCCAAGTCTAGATAGAGTAACAAAAACATAGAAGGAAGAAAGGAGAGAGATCGGGTCCTGCGGACGCCGGCAGCTACCTCGATGTCTCCTCGGAATTACAGAAAACTAGCAGCTGCGGATAGCTCAACTGCCCTCTTGAACACCTGTATCTGCACATATAGTGCAGGGAGTGGGGTGAGTATCTTTCAACTCAGTGAGTAACAATAATAAGTAATAACTGAAAGTAAGAACACCTGCATTATCACTAAACAGTTCTAAGAATAACCGTACAAGTAAGTCATCTCTACAATGATAAATCCAATTCCAGTCCACTATTGTCTCACACAGATCTAACACTGATCTAGTCCTGCTGCGACGTGCAGCCCGATCCTCACTCATACTGCTGTGGCGTGCAGCCCGATCCAATATATATGTATATATATATATATATATAATGCTGCGGCGTGCAGCCCGATCCAACATATATAGTGTTGCGATGTGCATCCCGATCCAATATATAGATATAATACTGTGGCGCGCAGCCCGATCCAATATATATAGTGCGCTCACTGGGGGTGTGTGCAAACTCCGGAAGGGCTCCTTCAGCCCAAGCGCTACGATACTGCGGCGTGCAGTCCTATCCACATATATATTACTTCGGCGTGCAGGTCCGATCCATATATATATATATATATATATATATATATATATATATATATATATATATATATATATGGCGTGCAGTCCGATCCAATATATGTATACGTATATACTGTTGCAGCGTGCAACCCAATCCGGTATATATATCAATACCTCACAACGGGTCCTCAACCCCATCTCGGTCAATATAGACTTGGCCTCTCGGGCCCACTCAGCTAGAACAGGGTATTCAACCCCAGGTAGTCTCACTCAGAGTACACATCTAGTACTGGATCATGATATACTATACAGCCATGAATACGGCTGAGTGTATGTGTTCAACATGATATAGGGGTCACTTAGCTCTACAGGCTTCCTTAATATTCTACAGATCGGCACAAAGCTCCAAACATGGCTACCAGCCCGAATACACAGATATAAGCCCAGTCTCAGTCATTATACACAGTAAACTATCAATCGGGAAGGACCAAGTCCAAATCCCCAGTCACAATTCTACCACGCTCATCACATGACGTGTGTTTCATCTCAGCATAACACTGAATAGTGCAAATACGGGATTTCAAACCCTCAGTACATCATTTATTACCCCCACTCACCTCGAATCATCAAAAGTCCTAGCTCGCCTTGCGCTTGCCACGCAAATCAACCTCCTTGGATGCCAAATCTGATCAAAATCAATTATAATACATCAAAGTAGGCAAAATGAACATAACCCAATCGAAATAACTCGAATTACACCAAAACCCACGAAGTTGCCAAAATTGACCCTCGGGCCCGCTTCTCGAAAAAATACAAAAGTCATATTTTCAGATTCCTTATCTCGCCACGAGTCCATACATATAAAGTTTATCAAAATCAGACTTCGTTTGCCCATTCAAATCAATGATTTTCAATAACCCACGCTTAGAGCAAAAACCTCCATTAATACACCTCTAATCCTCCATTTTTCAGGTGTTAATTCCATAATTTAACAAAAAGATAACATAAATTTAGTCCATAGTTTCTCACCTGAAGAATCCTCTCGATTTTCTCCTCAAAATCACCTAAATCGCCTCTTAGAACAAAACCCCAAATGTGATATAACTTCTGAAATTCGACCCCCTTCTGTTTCTTTAATCACTGGTGATTTTCCGCTTCTGCGGAATCTTCACCGCTTAAGCGATACCGCTTCTGCGATTTACACGTCGCTTCTGCGTTAATTCATTTAATGGCCAGGACCGCTTCTGCGGTCAACTTCTTGCACCCGCGAGACCGCGCGTGCGGAACATACTCCGCTTCTGCGAATTTCCCCCAAATGGCCACGTCTGCTTCTGCGAACCTAGACTCGCTTCTGCGAGCCCGCACCAGCGATACATCCTCCACTTCTGCGGAATTTTCCCGAACAGTCCCAGTTCGCTTCTGCAACATCCTGGTCACTTCTGCGGGGACGCTTCTGCAGTCCCCCATCCGCAGAAGTGAAAATCCCTGCTGCAACACACCAGCAGTCCAAAAACTTCAAAAACTCTTCCGTAGACCTTCCGAAAACATCCCGAGACCCCCGGGACCTCAACCAAAAATACCAATCCACTCTAAATCATCACACGAACTTGTTCCAATCATAAAAACATACACTCAAACACACGAATCATCCAATTAAGTCCAGTTCAAGCCTAAGATTCAACCAAAACTTCCGAAACCTACATTCTATCAAAAACCTGACCAAACGATGTCCGAATGACCTGAAAATTTGTAGACATATCCAAAATCAGCTAACGAAGCTACTGCAACTATCAGAATTCCATTTCGACTCCTAGATCAAAATCTCACCGATTGATCGGATTCCGCCAAAATTCCAACTTAGCCAATTCAAACCTATTTCTGCACTGGGCCTCCAAATTCATTTTTGATCACTGTCCTTAGCCACAAGTGACCTCCCGAAGCTAACCAAATTATCAAAATTCGATTCTGAGCCCTCTAACTCACAAGTCAACATCCGGTTGACTTTTCCCAACTATTCTTTCTTCAAAGAGACTATTTGTCTCATTTCCAACCAAACTCGATCCGAATTGACTCAAACTCACCAAACACATATATTGAAACATGAACAAGCATATAATGGAGAAAACTAGATGGTAACTCACGTGATGACGGGCCGGGTCATCACACCAGAGGATCTTCTGGTATCCTCAATATATATTCTGGATCTCCTAGTATCCACAATAATAATTTCTGGGATCTCTTGGTATCCCGAGGATCTTCTGGTATCCTCAATAATAATTTCTGGGATCTCTTGGTATCCCGAGGATCTCCTGGTATCCTCAATATTAATTTCTAGGATCTCTTGGTATCCACAATATATATTCTTTTCTGTGCCAAGGATCTTTTAGTATCCCGCACTCTCAATCTTAGTATATGACATGTGCAGGGGATGCTTCCGAGATGCCGTCCCATAGTCCCAGATTTAAATCAACCGACAACAACTCAAGATATTAATTAACTACCAAACTCTTAGAAAATAATAGTATATTCTGTCCTAATATATTTCATATAATGCAAACAAGGCTGTTTAAGTAAATATGCAAATAAGTCCACTAAACATGCTTCTCTAAGCTAGCACATGCTATAATAACAATTAGGAATAAGCAAATATGAAAGAGAACTCAACTTAAGTATCTTTTATTTTAAGTAAAAATTCGGGTTTTCAATTAGCTTAAGTACGCGCTCGTCACCTCACGCACAAGGCATTCAATTACCAAATTCATATCTTAAGGGACAAAGTCCCCCACACAAGGTTAGACAAGCCACTTACCTCGATCAAGTGCAAGTCAACCAGAAAACACGCTCTCGCCATGAGTATCCGACTCCAAATGGCTCAAATCTATTCAATAAAATTGTGTTTGTAAATAATAATTCAAGTAATTCATTCTACAATTAAATTCTAAGCTAATATGCAAAATATGTATAATGACCAAAATACTCCTCGGGCCCCGCATCTCGGAACTGGGTAAAATTTATATTTCCAGAAACCTCACACCCTCACGAGTCTAACCATACAAAATTTAAAAATTTCCATATCATTTCAACATTCAAATCAGTGATTCTATCGAAGAGGGTTTTCTACCCTAGATTCCAAAATTCATCCATTAAAATCTTTGTGTTGAAGTTGAAATTATGTTAAAAGATGATAAAAAGTAAAGAAAATAAGTTAGAAAACACTTATTGTTGCATTTTTAAAGGGTGTGAATGGGAAATGGAAGAGGCACCTTTTGGATTGCACCTCTTCATCTCACCCTCCTTGGTCTATAAATTTAGAGGCTTGGCCTCATTTTTCAGATATAAAAAATCAGATGGAAAAATCTGAAACTTTCTCTCCTCTTTTTATATTGTTGCATTATTTTCAAATAAACATAAGTGTCAAGTGTGATTTGCTCCGTCTGTTGAGTTCGCTGAAATTCTGTAGTTTCAATTGCCAGTGTTGCAGAATAGTTATTCCGTTCTATCCTGGGAGGAATTAATCCAAAACCTTGGGCAACAGTGAGGGGATTAAATTCCTTAAGGACACACAAGCAACTTGTGGGCTCGAAATTCTTATTTCACGTTTTGTTTATTGAACTAACGTTTGTTTACTTCTCTGATTTTCCGATTTTGAACACAGATTACCAACAATCTTAAGGAATTTAATATATGACGGAGAAAAGTTGACAAGCAAATAGAAATTAAAATAATATCTGTTTTTGGCTAATTGGTTTGTTGATTGGCTAGTGCAATTAATGCAACCAAAAGGCATTGTATGTGTGAAACGGTGTAATTGTTGGATTACACTGTAGAATATCCAAACATATCACACAACTTATTTTATGTGCAAATCTTCTCTGCTACTTCTCTATCTCCATAAAGTCTTAACACATTTGCTCGATGAAGAAATTAGATGATAATTTCAAGTACTTGAAGCCAAGTTTTTGGAACTTAACACGTGATGGCAGAAAATTAGGCGGGAACATGGAGTTTCCATAACACGACAGTAAAGACGTTGAACATTTCCCGTGCAACTACTTCTCAAATGTTTCTCCATAACTTTCCTTTTCAATAAAGAAGAAGACCATTATAGTTGGGACTTCTCCTCTGTGTGATTATTTACTTTAGAGTTGAAGAGAAGGTGATCAAAGAGGAAACAGAAAATGATAAATAGTGTAAAGAATGCACCATTCTCTTCTCGAGTCATTGGTGTAGAATGAGAAAAAGTGGACAGAAAATATTTTACAAAAACATATGTTGCTTCATGTGGTGCCAGCGCTGACTTCTTTGAATCGATGCCTAAATTGTTTCTTTGGAAACAATTATTTCGCTTCGAACTGGTAAATATCGGTTCATATAATGGAGGAATTCGTACGTGGTTGTGAAAACGTAAGAGTCTTTTGGACAAGTTCTCATTCAAGTAGTACGACTTGAATCTTACACTAATATTCTTGAGATTATGAATATAATATGTACAGATAAACATATATGTGTTTGATTAATAGAGAACTTGGTCAAATCATTTAAAGTGTTTTAATGGTTTAGTTAGAAAACCATTTGGAGAGGGAATTAAAATTCTCGTGATGGAGAATAAAATCTTCGTGACTTTCTACTACTGCTTCGAGATCAAAATCTGTGAAATTTTATACTCGATCGTTGAGATTAAAGTTTTCGTAACTTTCTACTCATTTGTCGGAAATTAAAGTCTAAATGACTTTATACTCGTTTTGGAGATTAAAATCTTAGTGATTTTTCTACTCTAATTTATTATTCGATTTGAAGATAAAAACTTCATCGTTTATTAAATTTTTTGTGTCACGTATTACATGGTTTGAAGATTAAAAACTTCACCATTTAATATATCCGATATCAGGTAGTACTCGGTTAGAAGATTAAAAACTTCACCGTTTATTAATTCTGATTGTGTCAGATTGGTTTGAAGATTAAAAACTTCACCATTTATTCTGACTATGTTATGGCACAAACAACAGTTCTTGTGGCGGGCTCAACAATGTAATAGGGGCGTCGAATATGAATCTCCTTTTTGATGAAATATGTTTGGAATATGGTATTATTCACCAAACGACTGCCCCTTCATTAGCGCAATCTAATGGAATTGTGGAAAGAATGAGTAGAACGTTAAATGAGATGATAAAATGCCTTGTTGTAAGTTATGGTTTACCCAAATCTTGTGGGAGAAGCTATTCTTACGGTATCCTTTCATACGAAAAATGAATAAAAGGAAGAAAACCCAACTTGAAATATTTTCAAGTGTAGGGGATACTTGGGTAAAGCGCAAGTTCTTAAACCCAAAAGGGTAAAATCGGATCAAAAATTGTTGATTCGTTTTCATAAGATATGCAACAAATAGTAAGGCATATCGTTTTCTGATTCATAAATTAGAAAATCCCGACATTCATATTAATATGGTAATTGAATCAGATAATGCTGAATTCTTTGAGAATAGTTATTCGTATAAAAGGAATGTGAGTCGTCTAGTGAAAAATCTAAGCGAACACGGAAAGAAGCAAAAGAAAGTACACCTATTGAGGTGAATCTAAGACATAGTAAACGTCAAAGGATAACTACTTCCTTTGGACTCGATTTTCTGACACTCTTGTTGGAAAATGAGCTTCAAACATTTAAAGAAGCAATGTCTTGCTCAAAAGCACAATGTTAGAAAGAGGTCGTCAATAGTGAGATAGAATCCATATTAAGTAATCATACTTGGAAATTTGTTAATCTTCCTCCAAGAAATAAACATTTGGATTCTAAGTGGATTTTCAAAATGTAAAATAAAAGTTGATGGTGCTATTGGCAAATATAAGGCAAGATTAGTTGTCAAAAGAGTTTAGACAACGAGAAGGTCATGTTTATTTTGATACATACTCACCGGTAAGGATGATTACATCTACTCAGGTGTTAATAGTGTTAGCCGCGGTGTATGGCCTTGAAATCCATCAGATGAAATTAAAGAAAGTCTTCTTAAATGGAGATTTGGAGGAAGAAATTTACATGGAACAACTTGAAGGGTTCATGGTTCCCGAAAAAGAAACAAAGGTTTGTCGAGTTGTTAAGTCACCCAAGCAATGACATGCGAGATTTGACCAAATAATATTGTCAAATAGTTTCAAAAATTAATGAGTGTAAATAAAAGTGTTTACATTAAGAATACTTCAAGTCATATAGTCGGTACTTTGATTATATGTTGATGAAATATTTAAAATGTGGGGGCTTTTATCTTATGCATGACAAAAGCAAATGTTAGACGTAATGTCTAAATTGGTATTTGAAACTCGTTGATGTAGTAGTTGGTAAATTCATCAATTGTTTAGTCTTTATCAAGACTAGTTGATGAAACTACTAATTCGGAAGTTGATCACACGTCTTTCTCGAAAGGTCATTTTCTTTAATGAAAATTTATATAGTTTGGTTCTTTTATGAAATGATGTCACTTTGAAGGTTGTGACTTTTCATAAAATAATATGTCTGTACGTTTTAGTATGGACATGACCGTTCATGAACGGATATATTAATACGTTGGCCTATAATGAGGTGAACCAACCAATGAACATGACCAAAATCCATTGCAAGTTGGATTTGTTTCATAAATAAAGGTGCTATAATTTGCATATCATATAGATGTATGAATAAATAGCATACAAATGCTTGGAATGGTGGAGTGATTGAGAAATGTGTTATGTATTAAAAGGTTATGGTCACAACTGACGCCAATCATTCCGGCTGTCATTATAATATACTACATTAAGTGTAGTCAATAATCTGATATGCAATCGAAAGTTGAGATGTATTAGTCTACAACATAAGGAAGTTTGCATTGAATGTTTATGATAATGAAATGAGTTTTGAAGTATTTGAAATATACTCCAAATTATGCTTTGCGCTATAATAAGTATCCCGCGATAATATGGGGGTATAGTGATGAAAATTAGATCACTGGTTAAACCGATTCTAACCAGTCAGTGGATGAGCGATGTATTGGAAATCGTCCAAATAAATGTGCATTGATCGCTCTATAGTGGAGGCTGAGTTTGTAGCCTTGCACAAGGTCGGTGGCGAAGCTGAATGGCTCCGGAATTTCTTGAAAGATATTCTATTTTTGCCCAATTTTTGGCACCTATATGTATATATTGTGATATTCAAGAAACAATAGGAAGGGCTGGGAGCGTTATGTCTTGTCATATAAGACGCAGACATAGAACCGTTAGGCAACTACTTTCTAGTGGAATTATCACAATTGATTATGTAACATCAAAGGATAATTTGGCGGATCCGCTTACAAAAGGCCTAACTAGAGAGGGAGTTGAGAAATCATCTAAGGGAACGGGACTATGGCCGAGGACAAGTCATCATGGCGGTAACTCTACCTAGAATTTTGGAGGTCCGAGATCTAGGTTCAAGGAGCAAACAAAGTTATGCATGACCGGTTCAACATTGTCAAATATAATATTTTAGTCCATTCTCGTGATGAAGACAATGTTCAGTAACAAGGATAAAATGTGAAGACATTTTTTAATGGTTTCTAAGTTTGATACAGGGTATATTAAATAGTGTATCTACGGGATAACACGTTTAGGAATCATCTATGTAAGTGTGAAGTGTAAGCCCCTTCAAGGAGAATTCTGTAAGGCCAGTTCTTTATGCACTTATGAACCAGGCGGTGTTCATGGCTAAAACGAACACAACAATGAGAACCAAAGACGGTTAAGGGTTGATTGTGTGACTTATGGTTGTCTAGGTATACACCAAATCTCGACGGTTCAAAGATATCAATTCTACCGATTGACCGAGTATATCCGACATAAGTTCACTACGGAAAGTTCAAAGGGAAACTTACTTATCCAGATGCGATTAATCCTACTTGCGAATCACACAATATTTTCATGCATGTTTTTTGACATATGCCCATTCCCCATTCATGTGGGGGATTGTTGCATTTTTAAAGGGTGTGAATGGGAAATGGAAGAGGCACATTTTGGATTGCACCTCTTCATCTCACCCTCCTTTGTCTATAAATTTAGAGGCTTGGCCTCATTTTTCAGATATATAAAATCAGATGGAAAAATCTGAAAATTTCTCCCCTCTTTTTATATTGTTACATTATTTTCAAATAAACATAAGTGTCAAGTGTGATTTGCTCCGTCTGTTGAGTTCGCTGAAATTCTGTAGTTTCGATTCCGTTCTTTCCTGGGAGGAATTAATCCAAATCCTTGGGCAACAGTGAGGGGATTAAATTCCTTAAGGACACACAAGAAACTTGTGGGCTCAGGAATTATTATTTCACGTTTTGTTTATTGAACTAACGTTTGTTTACTTCTCTGATTTTCTGATTTTGAACACAGATTACCAACACTTATCAATCGCTTTGAAGAAGAAGAATCGTTTGGAAAATCCCCCTTTATGTTTTGGGTTTTGAATAAGTGTGAAATGACTGAAAATTTCGGAATCATATACTACACTGGAGGACAGGCGCGGACCACACGAAAATGTCCCACGGCCGCACCGGGGAAAGGGGTTGGGCCTGGCCACGCGGACCGCACAACAATGCACGCGGCCATGTAGCCTCACGCGGAACACACAGAAATGGACGCGGTCGCGTGGCCTCAGCGCGGACCACACAGAAATGCACGCGGTCGTGGGGCCTCAGCGCGGACCGCACAGAAATGCACGCGGCCGTGCTGGTCAAGCTTAACCCAACGACCCTCTGAACCATCCCACGCGGACCGCACAAAAATGCATTGCGGCCGCGTGGGACCTGCTACTCTGCTACATCTGATATTTTAAGTCTAAGGCCTCCCAGAACCTACTTCAAACTCATCCGAGCCCTCGGGGCTCTAAACCAAATATGCACACTGACACAAAAATATCATAGGAACTTGCTCGAGCGATCAAATTGCCAAAATAGCATCATTTACATAGAATCGAGTCTCAAAACTCATGATTTTCATTTCAAAGTTCATAACTTCCAAAGTTGGCCATTTAGGTCTGAAACACGTCAAACGATGTCCAATTTTGATCAAATTTCACAGAAAGCGCTTAACGTATATTTAAGACATGTATCGGGCGTCGGAACGAATATACGAGCCAGATACCTATATTTTCTAACTCGCCTTCATTTATGTTTTTCCTTAACAATTTTAGAAAATAATTTCACAAAAATAATTCTTTTACCAAGGTTCTGGACCTCGGATTTTGATTCCGCGCGTATGCCCGTGTTCCATATTTTTCTAAGTATTTTCTGAGACTGCCAAATCACGGGTCCTAGTCCGTTTACCAATATTGTTGATCAAAGTCAACCATGTCAATATTAATATCAAAATTCATATATTTCAACGTAAAAATTATCCGGCTTCACGCTCGGACTACGCACGCAAATCGAGACAACTAAGAATGAGGTTTTCAAGACCTCAGAAGCTCGAAATAACTAAGAACACAAGTGATGACCCTTTGGGTCGTCACACTCAGTAAATAGTTAGATTCATTAGGGAAACATAACTATTCATGTAAAATATATGAGTGATGTCAGATATTAACCCCATAAATTTAAGACCAACTCAGATGTAGAGTAAAATGTTAATTTAAGATAGGTAACTATCATTTTTTATAAAGCTCTAGTTTCGTTCAATCAACATGTAACTCACTTGGAGAGTTTATACAAGTAATAAAATAACTACAGGCTAAATAAGAACATAGTATCATCTATAATGAATTTATCCGATATGGAAGGAGATATATGTCAACATAAAAATTCATTATATTACTGTAGAACCCGTTTAATTTAGGGTTTAGGGTCTAAAATCTCGTGTTTTGCAACTTGGGCTCTGAAGGTTGCACGTACTGTTTCGGTCTTAGAGCGGTTACGCTTGGACCGCGGCTAGAGTGACCTTCAGAATCCGATGCAGTGTATTGTCGCGGTTACACCCGGACCGCATCCATACAATACGTGATTTAAGAAAAAAATGTGTATTGACAGGATTTAATCCAAAAGTTCTGTATATTAATCCAAAATTACAGAATATCATACAAAATATTCATGTTTGTTAACATAGAATAATTATCCGAAATATGTATCAATGAATAACACATATCAATTTTACTCTATGCATGTTATATTACATTATCTATTTAGATGTAAGATGGCATCTGATACCAATTGTTAGAACATTCGCAGCGGAAGCAAGGATATCAACCAGATATCAATTACATGCAAATTAGACAACATAATAATAATGAGATCAGGAACACTAACCTCTTGAAATAATCGCACAAATCTTCCAAACAACAAGGATCCAGGGGTGCAGTCTTCTGCTATATGCCTAGTATAACCTTGGACACTTTTGCTTTAAGGTGGGAAAGAACAATACAACTCTAGGATAGGTGAATATGTGAAATTTGTCTACCTTTTATAGACTCGAAATTAAGCCCTAAAAAGGGGCTTAATATCGTGTAAGATTAGGATTTCATAAGTAGAATCCTACTCTAGCTCAAAAATATAACTTTTTTCCCAAGTTACTTTTTTACCCAAGTTTGTCCAGGTTTTTATTAGATATAGCAAGGACCATATAAATAATAAGAGGCTACTAATTATAGTATTAATTCTAAATTTAATTCTTACTATAATAAATTATAATTTATTCCACTAAAACTACAATTGAACTCCTCAATAAGAATTTCAAAAATTCATCAACACTTATTTAACTCCCCGTGTTAAGATTTCAAATACTAGATAATTAGATTAAGTTACTGCAAATTTAATTCAATTAAATAATTAAATCCTTTATAATCCTGCTTAAACCATCTCATGTGACGGATACAAAATCAATCGGCCGAGTTTTCACATGAAAACTTATAAGCTTATATAAATGGGTATCATCAAACCCAAAACCAAGTCATGGATTCTATCAACTAATTGTTATTCAGATATGTTATTTGTTATTGTCCAATTTATTATCCATATACTAACTCTAAATAGGGTCGTATCCTTTGATAAATCAAAACAATGAACAAACAATTATATCAAGATTAGGAGTATAAGCTCATTTAATAAATTAGAGAAAATATTTTATATGTATTTAGTACAAAAACACATTTTCGCTACTTGGTCCGTTCAATATACACTGAGTATACTCGTACAAGAAGTTGGAACCTACTCCCATAATCAAGACAAATTATATAATAATCTTGTGCTTTTGTCTGATAATATCTTCGATTATAAACATGATTTATTAATTATGAGAACCAACAATTTAATCTTCTGTGCATGAGCTAAAATTTCATACACTAAATTGTGTAGTACATAACCAAAAGGACACACATATTACAAATGATCTATTTAAAATAGTACTTTATTGAATTGAATAAATTAAATAAATAATTATTTAATAAAGAATAAAATATTTAAATTGCATGGTTAATAGTATAACGCAACATATACCGCGTAGATTGGTTAGACCAGGGGGCCCAACAATTTCCATTATGACATCCTCGGTGTAAATAATGCTTTGTCATAGTTAGTGAGATATGAGGACACACATCACTTTCATTAGATAGAGGAAAACAATTCTCATTTTTCAGCCTCTTCCTTGATCATAATGACAATGTAGAAATCGTAAAAGCTTTCAAGGAAAATGCTTATAAAAAGTCAAAAAATTTCTGTCATCATAGTAAGTAAAAGTACTTATGTACCCTTACTTCAGTAATAATTACAAACCGAAAGATGTAATTGCTTGTTTGAAAAAAGAAGTTGGCGCATGTAACTGTGAATAAATTATCAAAAAGATTTCTGATATCCCAACTCTCATAATTAGCAATTCAATCTCCAACTCTCATTCTTTTTACCCTCTCTCCTCACCACTCGCTCCCTAAAAAATCAGTTTATCACATCTCATAACCTTATCTTTCTTATTTTGTTCACTTATTATATCGAAATCTTAAATTAAATAACAACTGTAAAAGAATGCCTCAAGTACAGTTATATTAAAACTTTTAAAGCAGAAATCCACTTGAGGCCTCCTTGCCTTTTAAGTTAGTTGTAAAATCAAGCTAAATCCATAGGAAAAATTCAAAAATAACTTTGTCAAAATACTACAGATTTAGCTTGCATTACGATGACCAACTTAAGAAGTAATTGAATAATTAGATACTATATTTCCAAATCACAACGTAATAATAGGCATTTAAATATTATCCTTTTAGCATCGAAATAATACTATGATTTTAGTACCTGTGGTGTGGGAACAAAGATATCTGATCCGCAGGGACGACACAGTAAAATTGACATGAATAGTACCAAATATCATTGGCAATTTTTTTGAAGATTGATCACCTTGCCCGATTATGCTCTATTCAGCTTCCTTTTTTTTAACTCTTTGGGGAATATATTAGAACCTGTCAATTACATGATGTAGCCGAGCAAGATATTAGTTCAATAATTGATAATAGGTGAATTTAACAATAATTACACCTTAAATAATCACATTCTTGTGTAGTTTTAATGCTAAAAGTGATAACAAAATACTCTTATTAGTGTTTTTTTATGATTTGCAGGTGATATATGTATAAGGAAGGTTAAGGAGCAGTTTTGGAGTCAAAATTGGAGAAAAAATGCCAAATGTGTAAATTCTCAATGAAGCCACTCCTTGCCAGCCCTCAGAATTCAAAAAGGTGGTTTGGCCGCGGATCTACCGCGACCGCGGCAGAACCGCGGTGGAAGGAAGCTTCAGAACTTTAGAGATTCAGAGAAGTTAATTGGCCGCGGTTCTACAGCGGCAGGCGCAGAATGTTCAGGGGTCAAAGTGTCAAATACTTGATTTTTAGACCTAAACCCTATTTTAAACATTAGACTTCGCCCAAAAGAGGCATGTATTGATTTTTAGAGTATCTTGGCAAAGGAAACTATTGTGAGAGAAAAGTCCAAACATCTTTCTTCTTTTCTTTTATTTTATGATGAATTATATCTTAGTTTATTTTCCCATAGCCATGAGTAGCTAAATTCCTTGCTACACTTGTTGCAAAATAAAGGACTCTTTTCTGGGACACAAATAGAAGATCTTCAGCAGCACTTGAAGAACTTCTTATCCATATTCAAAACTCAAAGGCAACCCTACGTGACTCCGGTAGCAATCAGACTACTATTGTTTCCATTCTCGGTGACAGGAGCTGCACAGGTTTGGCTAAATTCACTCCCCATCAATTCTATAGAAACTTGGGATGAGTTAGTTAAGCAATTCCACAATAAGTTCCATTCGCCCAACAAAACTGCTCAACAAATTGATGAGATTGTGAGCTTCAAGCAGAAACCAATGGAGACTTTACATGAGACATGGGCAGGTTTAAAGGAATGTTAGTTATGTGTCCTTACCACGGTATTCCAGAACAGATGTTGGGACAACGGTTTTACATGGGGTTGTCTAACAGCATGAAAAGTATTGTAGATACGACCAATGGAGGCTCGTGCGCATCTTGCATAAGCCAGCCAATTGGTAATCCATGGAATACAGAGCATGATCATCATCATCATCACCCTGAAAATATGAACTACGTGGCTAACTATGGGGGTAAGAGACAAGGAAATCAGAATTGTGGTCAGCAGACTTAGCAGTAGTACAGGCCACCTCAACCACAGTATAATGCCGGAAACATGGCAGGTATGAGACCCCCCATTAACATTGCACCGCATCCTACACCATAGGGGTACAATAATCAGCAGCAAGGGTACCATCCACCTCAACAACAGCATGGTGGAAGACAAGAAGATGGGTTTGCAAGACTGGAAGCAATGATGCAGCAGGTTATTGGGTCCAATACAAAGATTAATAAAAGAGTGGATCCACATGATGCTGCCATCAAAAAGATTGAGGTACAAGTGGGATAGATTTCAATGTCATTGAACAATCGTCCTCAAGGGACATTACCTGTAGATACCCAAATCAATCCGAAAGATCAGGACCCAAAGCAGCTAATGGCGGTGAGTCTCTGAAATGGTAGGGATATTGATGTTGAGCAAGAGAGAGTACAAGGTAACATACATGTTGAGACAATCATTCCAGTACCCATTGATCTGGATGACTCTACGGTATTGACATAGGTAACAATCTAGCCCGTATCTGAAGAGAAAAATAAGTAGCAAGAGACCGAGAAAATAGTTGAGCCAGTTGAAGAGCAGTAGTCAAAAGTATAGCCGAGAAAGGGAAATCCCAAGTGATTGGGAAGAAAAGACCTCATGCACCACTCCCACAGAGGTTGGCCATGCTCCAAAAGGAGGAGCAGTACAAAAAGTTCTTTGAAATGCTTAAGCGAATTCAGGTAAACATTCCATTGATTGAAGCTTTAAAAGAGATGCATGGCTATGCTAAAATGATGAAGGATTTGATGTCTCATAAGTTTGACTTCCAAGACATGGCCACGGTGACACTTACTCAGACCTGTAGTGTAGTGGTGTCCAGAGCTGTAGCTAAAAAGTTATCGGATCCAGGTAGCTTTACAATTCCATGCACTATAGGGAACTTCGTATTTGCTAAGGCACTTTGTGATTTAAGGGACAACATCAATCGTATGCCCTTGTTTATTTATCAGAGGCTGGGCATTAAGATAGCTAAACCCACGTCTATGTTGTTGCAGCTGGGCGACATGACTGTGAAACATCCATTTGGGATCCTTGATGATGTACTTATACAGGTTGGGAAATTCGTGTTCCCTGCAGATTTTGTAATTTTGGACTGCAAGGTGGATGAAGAAATTCCTATAATCTTAGGAAGACCATTCTTGGCCACGGGGAGAGCTTTGATGGATTGTGAGACTAGGGAGCTCAAGATGAGGCTCAATGATGAAGAAATTATATTCAATATACAGAAATATATGAGGCGACTGAGTGGGTTCGCAAATTGCTCTCTTATTGATGCAGCGGATGTAATTGTAGAGTCTGATGATGAGGTGTTGGTGGCTGAGGACCCCCTATCCGCATGCTTATTGAACTTAGATGAAGTGAATAGGAAGGACTTGGCGGAATGGGTGCTAGCATTGGAAGGTAGAGGGTCCTGGGATAGAAATCTAGGGGATCAGCCCCGCCTATTGCATGCAAAAGATTCTGGTTGAAGAGGGGCACAAACCTTCCAGGGAACATCAGAGGAGGCTGAACCCAAATATGAAGGAAGTGGTGAAAAAGGAAGTGATAAAGTGGTTGGATGCGGGAATCATTTTCCCAATTTCTGACAGTAGCTAGGTTAGCCCAGTTCAATGCGTGCCTAAAAAGGGTGGCATGATGGTGGTGAAGAATGACAACAATGAACTTATCTCAACAAGAACCGTCACAGGCTGGAAAATTTGCATGGACTACAGAAAGTTGAAGCTAGCCACCAGGAAAGACCACTTCCCACTTCCCTTCATTGATCAGATACTAGATAGATTGGCAGGGAGGTCACACTTTTGCTTCCTGGATGGGTACTCAGGGTACAATCAGATCACCATAGCCCATGAGGATAGAGAAAAGACCTCCTTCACATGCCTATATGGCATTTATGCCTTCAGGAGGATGCCTTTTTGCCTATGCAATGCACCCGCCACATTACAACGGTGCATGATGGCCATATTCACTAACATGGTAGAAGATATAATGGAGGTGTTCATGGATGACTTCTCAGTGGTGGGAAATTTATTTGAGGAATGCATAGTAAATCTGACGTGTGTGCTGAAACGATGCATCGGGACTAACTTGGTTCTAAATTGGGAGAAGTGCCATTTCATGGTACAAAAAGGAATAGTCTTGGGGCACCGGATGTCAAGCAAAGGAATAGAGGTTGATAGAGCAAAGGTTGACGTTATAGCAAAGCTGCCGCCACCAACTTCTGTCAAAGCCATAAGAAGCTTTCTTGGACATGCCAGTTTTTACCGGAGGTTCATTAATGATTTCTCCAAAGCTGCCAATCCTCTCTGTAAGTTAGAGAAATATCACCCATTTGTATTTCCTGATGATTACAGGGTAGCTTTTGAGGAGTTGAAACAAAGGCTGGTCATAACACCCATCATCGTTGCCCCTAAATGGGAGCAACCGTTCGAATTAATGTGTGATGCTAGTGACTACGTGGTGGGGCAGTGCTGGACCATCGAAAGGACAAATTGATGCACACGATCTACTATGCTAGTAGGACGCTGACTAGAGCTTTGTTGAACTACACAGTGATGGAAAAGGAGATGCTAGCTGTGGTATTTGCTTTTGACAAGTTCCGGTCCTATTTGATAGGGTCCAAGGTAATCGTATACCTTGACCATGCAACTCTTAGATATCTAATAGAAAAGAAGGAATCTAAGCCACGCTTGTTTTGTAAGGTGTTGCTACTGCAAGAGTTCGATCTTGAAATTTGTGACCGCAAGGGCACTGAAAATCAAGTCACTAATCACTTATCACGACTTGAAGGAGCTGAAAATGTTGTAGAAGTTGAAGAAATTCTAGAAACTTTTCCAGATGAGAAGCTGCTCGCTACCACTCATCAGGAAGCGCCATGGTATGCAGACTATGCTAATTATCTAGCCAGTAGTATGGTTCCTCACGACCTGTCATCGGTCCAGAAGAAGAGATTCTTTCGTGAAAGCCAATTGTAGTACTAGGATGAGCCTTACGTGTTTAGAATTTGTCTTGATAACATGATCTGGAGATACGTCCCCGAGATCGAACAATCTTCTATCTTGCAGGCTTATCACGCTTCAGCGTATGGCGCTCACTTTGGAGGGATCAGGACAGCAGCTAAGGTGCTAGAGGCTGGATTATTTGGCCAAAGATGTTTAAAGATGCTCACTTGTGAGTCAAGGGTTGTAATGAATGTCAACGCACCGGGAACATTTTCCCGCGTCACGAGATTCCCATGAACCCAATTCAAGAGGTTGAAGTGTTCGATGTCTGGGGGGAAGATTTCGTGGGCCCCTTCGTCAGCTCCTATGGTAATAAGTAGATTCTTGTTGCTGCAGACTATGCATCCAAGTTGGTGGAAGCTGCAGCATTACCCACTAATAATGCTAAGGTGGTGGTGGGGTTTCTCAAGAAGAACAAATTCACCCGCTTTGGGACATCGTGCGCAATTATCAACGACGGGGGCAATCACTTCTGCAACATGGCCTTTGAGAAGCTGTTAGCTAAATATGATGTGCGCCATAAGGTGGATACTCCGTACCACCTGCAGACTTGTGGACAGGTTGAGGCGTCCAACAAAAAGATCAAGAGCGTATTGACAAAAACTGTGAACGCTACAATAACTGAATGGTCAAGGAAGCTAGATGATGCACTATGAGCTTACATGACAACTTTCAAGACCCCAATTGGTATGCCACCATATAAGTTGGTGTTTGGGAAGGCCTGTCACCTACCTGTTGAACTTGAACATAAAGCGTAGTGGGCACTGAAACAACTGAATTTGGACTTGGAAGTTGCGGGCACGTCAAGAGTCAATGAATTACATAAGCTAGAGGAGTTCCAATATCTTGCTTTTGAAAGTACAAGGATATATAAGGAGAGAATGAAGCGGTTACACGATCAGAACATCATTGAGTGAAATTTCAATTCCGGGGACAAGGTATTGCTCGATAACTCAAGATTGCAGTTGTTCCCGGTAAGCTTAAGTCAAGGTGGTCTGGACCGTTTCACGTGGTTGAAGTTTTTCCATCCGGAGCTATGGAAGTTGCTACTAAAGATGACTCTCGTACATTTAGAGTCAATGGTCAGCAATTGAAATTTTATGTGGGTATGGGCAAGCCTAAGGAGATATCCGAGCTACATTTGAATGAACCACAGAGGTCGAGCGAACCTTAATTGTGCTCATATGAGTCATGTCAAGACGTTAAATCAGGCGCTACGTAGGAGGCAACCCATGAAATTGTTGTAATTGTAACCTCTTAGTATATCTATAAAAAAAAGCTGGGCGTTAGAATCAGAGAGGGGCATCGATCGTGGTTCCACTGTGACCGCGGTGAAACTGTGGTCAAAAGACCTCTCTGAACCTCAGTGCTCGCGGTTCTACCGCCACCGCGGCAGAACCGCGATAGACTCCATCTCGGCCCAGGTAAGTATGTTTCTAATTTTTTATTTTTTTTCTCCTCCCTACCCGTTCTAACCTAGTAACCCCCCCTTTCCCCATCAATAACGCTGCCCCCTCCCTTTCTCTTCATCTCTGTGGAATTTCAAAAAGAAAACCTAACCCTCTCTCTAATTTTATTCTTCTTCATCCTCCATCTTCCTCCCTAACCTCCATTAACTCACCTCCACTTCTCCCGCTCTTCAACTCAAGTAATTTATTTTCCTCTCTCTCTTTTTCTTTCTCTTCTATGTAGTTTAATTTAGTTAGTTATTAGTTTAACTGAACCCTAGTTAGGATTATTGTAAAACTTGATTTTTTTGCTTTCTTTTATGTTTGCCATTGTTGTAATTGATGTTTATGAGGTTTTTTGGTGGGAAATTGATAGGGTCTCCATTATTATATAATTTTGAAGTTGTTTTGGTGGCTTGGAGGCCTAAACTATATTTTGTGGTGTAGTATGGTATTGGGTCATGTGTTGGCCAAAATTTTGGTACTGTTTTGTCTGTTTTTGGGATGTTGTATGACCAACCTAAGTTTTGGGGTGTTGTAATTGATGGATGATGTCATGTAATTGACTTGTAGTATTGTTATAGTTGGTGTATGGTATTGTTGTAGTTGATATATAGTGGTGTTGTATCTCATGTTAAATGTTGAATGGAGTAAGTGTGGGGTGTAATATGCCGGAAGTGGTAAGAAAATTGTGGGCTATTGTGGAGGTTGTTATGAATGAATAGAGGAGAAGTATTTGGTTCCATCGGTGGTGAAGTTTGAGTAACTAGTAGTTTGGCACTAGTTAGGGCATATTTTGATGGTTTGTTTGATTCTTTACAGGTCATATGGCTCCCTAAAGACCAAGGCAGTCGGTAAGACAATCCAGGCGCCGTACTTATGATGAGTCAAGGTTCGCATCGGAACTGGCTGAGGATGATTTCAATGCTAAATCTACAAAGAGTTTCCTTCATGAGATTCCGATCGACCGGGTAGTCCTCCATGCTGAAAAGGTGGAAATGTATGAGGAGATTCAGAGGCAGGAGATGGAATTCCTATTCGAGTACCCCGCTCCTGTTAACAAGATGTTAGTTCGAGAATTTTATGCCAACTGCTCATTCCACATGAGTAGGGAGGTGATTGTACATGACAAAGTTATCAATGCCAAAGTTCCGACAATTAGCCAGGTGTTGAGGCTACCTCCATTCACCAGTGACATCGACTATTATCAAGATAGGCCAAATGTCACATGGGAGGTTATGATAGATGCACTATGCACAGATCGCTGACCCATTTGGATATGGTATCAAATCATCCTCAACTCTAGCTCCTTCACTCACTTGACCAAATATTGGGTGACTGTCATCTGCAGCAGGTTCCTTCCATCCAACAATATAACAGATGTGAACTTCAATCGGGCAATATTGACTTGGTGCTTTATAACTAAGAAAGGAGTTTGATCCAGCTCGGGTAATTGGAGATGAGATGCACTCCGGGGACCACTGCAGACAAAGGGATCTATTTCCCTTCTTTGTTAACCATATTGTGCTTGATGAGGAATACACCCACAAACCCCGCCGATGGAGATTTGCCAGCAAAAGCACCATTCAAAGCCTCTAGCATCAGAGTAGGCCAGGGTGCAAGAACAACAATTAAGATTGACAACGAGGATGATGACCCGGTCCCTATTGCTCCATCTCGGAGTTCTACAAACAATGTTGATCCTTCTCGGCACACATATTCTGTGGCTGGACTATCAAGATCACAGTCCACCAGACCTATGATGCGGTCTTTGGAGGAAGAGGTAGCGGATCCCCGCACTTCAGTGGATGGATTTCACACCAGGATGGATGTTATGTCCTAGAGGCAGCCCAGGACTGAGAGCCGGTTCATGGCCTGGTTTCGTGCATTGGGGAGAGCTTGCCATGTCGACCCTAGCACTGTCTCCGACTCTAACTGAGTCTTAGGGAAGTCTTCTAACCCTTCTGCTCTTTACTTTCTTTATATGAAATGGGGACATGCCATGATTTTAAGTGTGGGGTGGGAGACTTGCTCTGTTTGTATGTTGTATTATATATAGCTAGTGTAGCGTTAGTGTTGTATATATTTGATTAGGTCTATATTAGGATTATCTGAATTGGCCCAACAACAGATACTTGTCGACGGGTCTCTTGAGGGTCAAAGTTAGAACTAATTATAGAATATATATATATATATCTTGAGGGTCAAAGTTAGAACTAATTATAAAAAATATATATATATATTAGCTGAATTGGCCCAACAACAGACACTTGTCGACGGGTCTCTTGAGGGTCAAAGTCGGAACTAATTATAATGTGTATATATATATATCCAAAAACAAAGTTAGAAGACTCTTCCTGATGACGGACTACTTGGACAGTACTCTTGAGGGAAGTAGTTCATATAGAGTTTTTTTATTTTATTTTCCTCTTTTAGGTAGTGTAATACCTTCCCATTGGTTTTTCTTTTGACCACGATCCTTTTCCAAGGGATTTTCTTGAACCGGGTTAGGTAGATTTTTCTTTTTTTTAGTTTTAGGATTAGATGGGTGAAGGTCAGAATGTAACCCCAGATATGCACACATGCAAATAACTAAAATAACTTGAGAGGGTGACATCTAAGCTTGTTTGTAGACTCATAATATATGCCTTAATTTTGCACATCTTGTCTTGCTTGAACACTCGTATGATTGTGTTGATGAATTAATTCGGAATGAGTTACATGCTAAGTGTGTGTGAGTTGTTACTTGCATTATGTGCTTGCATGTGATACCTAGAACTTGCCCCGTGTGTTTGCAAAGAGATATAGAAGTCGTTTGGTTTTAGAGATGATTGACGCATTTCTTTGTGCAACCCTATATAATTGTGAATCCATTTGTATATATTATCGTAGTTAACCCCTTTGAGCCTGAAGCCTGTTCTTTGATAACCCTACAATGATCTAAATAGCTGTGTTTGAATAAGCCAAGTGTTTGAACCTTTACCTCCTAGAAGCACTTGAATCACTAAAGAATATACAAAAGTCAAAGTATGGGGTAGTAGGAGTTAGTGAAAAAAGGGAATCAAGAATGAACGGTTAGATTGGTTAACTGGCACAATACAATAAATCTCTGGAAAAAAATAAAGAATAAAAGAAGAATCTAGTTGCACCTAAAGAAAAGTGGGGGTCACAAGTGAAAGAAAAAAAAAGAAGGGTGGAATAATGATTGTGTTGAACATAAAGGTGAAATAAAAGGAAGTGTGTATTAAAAGTGCTTAGGGAGGTTAGTCACTATATCCAAATATATCCTTCTCGTCCCTTAGCCTACATTACAACCTATAAAGACATCTTGATCTTTCACTGAATGGCTCGATTAGTAGAGTATTACACTAGGGGCAAGCTTATGGTGTGTCTATGTGGCATGTGAATGCTCTTTGGTGAGAGTGAGTAATTTTTCCTATATATGGTTCCTTGTTGTTGAATTTTATGTGTGTAGAACTTCTCTCAGATTATTTATGTGAGGGCATGTGACTCAGGAAGAAAAAGAGAGTCTTCACTTGTGTTAGAGTAATTAGAATGAGCACAAGTGTGTCTTGGCATGAGAGTCTGCATTTATTATTGTTGCACTGCTTAGGTCGATCATTGATAATAGCGGGTGTGACATAAATTGGGGCAGTGCATTAAACAGTTAGGCCTAGAAGTGTGGTTTAGTTTGCTCGAGGACGAGCAAAGGTTTAAGTGTGGGGTGTTGATAATAGGTGAATTTAACTATAATCACACCTTAAATAATCACCTTCTTGTGTAGTTTTAATGCTAAAAGTGATAACAAAATGCTATTATTAGTGTGTTTCATGATTTGCAGGTGATATATGTATAAAGAAGGCTAAGGAGCAGTTTTGGAGTCAAAATTGGAGAAAAGAGGCCAAATGTGTAAATTCCCAATGAAGCCACGCCTTGCCATCCCTTAGGATTCAGAAAGGTGGTTTCGCCGCGGTTCTACCGCGACCGCGATGGAAGGCAGCTTCAGAACTTTGGAGATTCAGAGTGGTTGATTGGCCGCCGTTCTACCGCAACCGTGGTAGAACCGCGGTATGCGCAATAATTAAGATAACTTTACTGCAAATAGATAGGTATAACATGGTGTAGAATGAGTTATTATCAACTATGTATAGTAGAAAATTAGAAAGAAAAAACATTTTTAGGCGAAAGCCAGGAAAAGCTGCACAAACTAATCTGGTGAGTGATGTATCCGACCTGTTAAAGTTAAGAGAAATACTACAAGAACCAAAAAGTTAAGAAGCCTGCGGTGCCTTTTTTGTATTGGTAATAATCTGACCACTTCGACCTAGGCAGCCACGACCGTATTTTTGTCATTGGGTAGAAAGTTAGAGTTAATATAATCCCTCCTTTAATGCATTCGACACGACAACAAGAGCAATATCTTTCCACACCAGGAAATCCCTCTGTCCTAGGCATGCCAAAGTCACGGCAGGGGAAAGAGGGTTATTCGACTATATATATGAGAGAAGGGAAAGAAGAAGGGGCTCCTTCTCCTTCCTCCGTGACTGAGTTCTCTAGAGCTACATTTTTGCAGCCCGAAAGGAATGAGCAGTTGTAATTTCTCTCCCACTATCTCCTTGGAGAGTAAGGAATAGTATTCAATTTTAAAAAGATCTTTGATGAGATAGGCCGAATTAGTATTGGGTCAGGCTCAATTCTTATTTATATGTTGTATAATAGATTAGGCCCAGTCCAATTAGTTAGTTAGTAGTCCAATTATATTTTCTATTGGGTCGTGTATATATAGTCAGTTGACCCGATGTTTTAAAGGATGGATTGGATATATTCATTTTGTTTTGCTCATTCAATAACAAGGGTTCTTGAATCTTCTCTCCATTTTTCTCGAAGCTCTGTTTCTTCTTCATCATTTAATCTGAAGAGATAATGTACATTAACATGGTATCAGAGTATAAATATGTGTTCTCCTAGTCTCATGCTTCCGTTCGACTCTACCCTCGCTTATTTTTATTGAGTGTTTTTAATTATGACAGTATTCATCAATTATACGATAATTTTTGGTTAGTTCTTCTGTATTCGATGGGTTTTCTTCACGAGATGGCATTTTCTATGTTGAATTTGAAGATTTGGTCAAGATTCTTCAACTTTTGACTGTTTGTTCGAACTAAGGATTTGAGCTAGGGTTTTTTCACTTTGATTTTCTTTATTTCTGAAGGCCTTTATCTTTTCGGTTGCGAAAGAGTCTGGTATATCTACTCCATTATCTTCTATTCCGGTGATATAGTTGTAGGTGTTCTTCCTATTTTTAGATATTTTTCTTTGTTGCAAATATGACAAATGGTAATCCTGATCGTGCTCAAACCACTACATTTCCTTCTAGTTCTCGCATTGTTTTCATGAAGACGATTATACTCATCCCTATCACCCCTTGTATGTTCACCCTTCTGATATGTTGGGTACTTCTCTGGTCTCCACTCCTTTTGATAATACATGCTATGGTAGCTGGAGACATACTGCGTTAGTTGCCTTATCTATTAGAAATAAAACTAACTTTATAATTGTACTACTGGGAGACCTCCTGATGGGTCACCCTTAGCTAGACAATGGCAAATGTGCAATGATCTTGTAATATCCTGGCTGATAAACTCATTGTCTAAGGATATTTCTAGGAGTGTAGAATATTTTGAATTTGCTAAAGATATATGGAATGAACTAGAAGAAAGATATGGTAAAGTTGATGGGGCCAGGGTTTTTGAATTAAAGAAGGAAGTGGCACATTCTCTCAAGGATCTCTTTATATAGCCTTCTACTTCAATAAGATAATACAATTGTGGGATGTAATTGCCTCCATCTCAGCTGGTAGGGCAATAATTTGTGCTTGTAGGGCCAAATCAGTTGAGGATGAGGAACAAAGAGCTTATTAGTTCCTCATGGGTCTAAATGAGACTTATGTTCAAACTAGGAGTAACATCTTAATGATGAAGCCTCTTCCTTCTGTTGGGACAGTATACAATATTCTTTTGTCTGATTAAAAGAAGAGGCAGGTATCTGTTGGGACTCAGTTTACCTCTAATTCTACTTCCTTCACTGCTGATATGTTGAATCCTACACCAAATCACAATCTTGGTCTGTCAAAGCCTACTAACCCCTCTAAGGTTTCTTTTGAATCTACTAGGTCTTCTGGGTTGTGCAAATATTGTAATAAACCTGGTCACAACATTGATATGTGCTATAAATTGCATGGATTTCCACCCAATTTCATACCTACAAAGAATTTGGGGCCTAAAAGATCAGCTGCTCATGTTGGGCTTGATCATAACACAATGTCTGGCATTTCTATTATGCAATGTGGTGCTGATACGTCTCAGTCTCAGAGTCAATCTTCCTCTACAGAACCTGGCCTTACCAATGACCAATATTCCCAACTAATGATGTTACTTCAGCAGAAGGCCCAAATCACTAGTTACCCTCCTGATTCCAACCTCATAGGGTCTGTCAACCATGCTGGTATGTTGCCCACCCAAAAAGGAGTATCTTATGGAGCTTGTATGATGAGTAGAGTAGATGAAATAATTTGGTGTCACGACCCAATTTCCAATCCCGGACGTGATGGCGCCTCTCGTGAAGACAAGGCCAGCCAATTAACCAAAATCATCTCCTTAACAATTTTTAAATATAAATGAATAGAAAATACAAATTAATGGCATTAAAAACCATTAGATTACAACCCAACATAACTCAACAGGGGTGTCACCAGTCACGAGCATCTAAAGAAGACTGAACACCACTGTAGGGCCAATAATATATACAAAATAAAATCTGGAGTTCAAAAGATGAAGTCTGGTGTCGTGAATGTTGGCGGTCACCTTGCTCAACTACAATAGTAATACCTTCAATCCGCTAATAACCCGCTACCTAGTGAACAATACCTGCTACTGCACGTGAGGTGCAGGGAGTAAAGTGAGTACTCCAACTCAGTGATAAATAAGAGTAAATAATAACTGAGTGGACAAAAATCACATAAGAGCACTCCGGCATGCTATATAGGACAGTACAACCCTTTGAGAAAAGAGTAAAACCTTAAAAATCCTTTAGAAAATATCTGGCTTAGTTAAAAACTCTTTTGAAAATATCTTTTTCCAACAGTCAAGCAAGTGAATGCGTAATCAGATAGTGCAAGTCCAGACATATGTCAGCCCTTCAAGCACAACACTCCATTAACAAATAACAGCAGTGTATTTGGTAAATAGTGCAAGAAGTAGCATGGATGCCAATGATATGAGAGTGTTGAATTTCATGACACGTAGTACAAACAAGAACCAATTCATGAATGCAATGCAATGCACATGACCGCTGCGGCACGCAGCCCGATCCGTTTGGGTACCCGTGCTCACTGTGGGGGTTCAGACTCCACAGGGTCTCCTACATCCCAAGCGCAATATCAATATCACACTGCCGCGACATGTAGCCTGATCTATCCTCAGTCCAGAAATGCATATATAACACTGCTGCGGTGCACAGCCCGATCCATGCTCAGTCCAGAAATGCACATAAGCCACTTGGGCAATATTAAAATAACAGTTCTTAGCTCAAAACATCAATAATATGTTGTTTAAGTTTTGAAGTCTTAGAAAAATGGCTAAGTTTACAAATTAGTATTAAAACCCCAGACCGAGATCAAATAATATGTAAAAATAATACGAAAATAGTGATATTAATCCCTAAAGGATTCACATAGTTGGAAAGAATCCCAAATATGGCAATCGGCCCAAATTATGATGATAACAAGTAGTTCAGTCAAATATGCGGTAAAAATCAACAACCGGAACGAACAAAGTCACAATCCCCAATGGTACTCAACCCCACGCTCATATCTAGTATGTAAGTCACCTCAATACAGCACTACGATGTGCAAATCCGGGGTTCAAAACCCTCAAGATATCATTTACAAGTATTACTCACCTCAAAACAGCGAAATCTCTAGCTCGCGATGTCTTTGCCCCTCAAATCGGCCTCCACGCACGTCGTCTATAACCAAAATCAGAGCAAATACATCACATTATGCCAAGGAAACAATACCTAATCGAAAACAACCAACATATAGCAAAAATCTCGAAACTAGCAAAATTCGAGCCCCGGGCCCACTTCTTAAAAAATTACAAACTCACATTACTGGATCCCTCATCTCGCCGCGAGTCCATACATACCAAGAACTCCCAAATCTGAGCTCAAATGACCTATCAAATCCTAATTTTAAATATCAAAACTCAAGCTCTAGCTTTATCCCTTTTTAATGAATTTCAACCAATTTTCATGTTAAACCTAACATAATCTCCTGTATTTAGGCCAAGGAATACCTCTAATCATTCCTCTTTGAATCCCTCTTCAAAATAACCTCAAAGCTCGCTCAAAAATGGTGAGATATACATAACCCTCGCGGATGGAATATTATAAATCTGGCCAGCCATTACCGCACCTATGGTCAAAATAACGCATATGCGGTTCCCGCTTTTTCGGTAGACACGCCGCTTCCGCGAAAATTCTCTAAAGCCCCATATACTGCTTCTGCGGTCAAAAAGTTGCACCTGCGACTCCGCTTCTGTGGGCAAAGCTCCGCTCCTATGCAAGAAATACCCTTAAGACCAATTTTGCTTCTGCGGCCTCTACTTCACACCTGTGACCTCGCTTCTGCGGTCTATATTCCGCAGAAGCGGAAATACAGAAAGTAACAATATTTTCCCTGTTCACAAGTTCAAAACTTCCCATTAGCCATCCGATATCACTCCAAGGCCTCCAGGACCTCAACCAAAAGCACCGACATATCCCATAACATCATTTAAACTTGTTCCAATCATCAAAACACATCAAACAATGCTAAAACCATCAAATCACATCGGATTGAAGCCTAAGTTCTTCAAGACCTTTTGAAATGCACTTTAGATCAAAAACCCGACCAAACGACGTCTGAATGACCTGAAAATTTTCACACATATCCAAAATCACCTAAAAAAGCTACAGCAACTCTCGGAATTGCATTCCGATCCTCGGATCAAATTCTAACCCATCAACTGGAATTCGCCAAAATACTAACTTCGCCAATTCATTCCTAATTCTACACCGGACCTCCAAACTAAATTCCGATCGCACCCCTAAGTCACAAATCACTTCCCGAAGCCAACCGAATAACTAGAAATCACATCCAAGCCCTATGACTCATAAGTCAATGTATGGTTGACTTGTCCAGCTTAACCCTTAAGTGTCATTTTCTACCAAAACCAATCCAAATTATCTCTAACACACCAAACACTGATAATGAAACATGAAGAAGCATAAAAATGGGGGAAACGAGGCAATAACACATGAGACGACTTGGGTCGTCACATCCTCCCCAACTTAAACAAACGCTCATCCTCGAGCGTACCCAGAGTTGTACTAGAAGCAACCCAAAAGCTGAATGACCCTACCAAACACATACCCGAGTGATCCCACATCACCCTATCTCATATAGGTCCGATAATACAATATAATTAAAATTTCACAGTCCATCTAGACCATAAACCGTAGAACCACATTGCACTTCCCGAAATCATACACAAGATTAGAACCTCATATCTATACCCAGAATTAGCCCGAACCAGCTAAACAACCCATACCTGCAACCTCAGGTGAAATCATATGATATACCACATAATCCAAAAACTTTAACGGTAGCCTCTATTCACAGCAGTTGCCCATGATAACCAATACTAATAGAAAACCTCTTATTAGCTATAGTCTTATCCCAACACTTTCATATACTTCCAACGACAACTGAAACACGCGATAAATTGTAACCATTTCTCAGATCAACCATTCATGAAGCCACTTCCCTTTGACTAATATCACAATAGATTTCCGGGCCAAACCACGATATTACTTTTCTAACAAGCTGAAATCAAATCTGTTCGTACTCATTAATAACTCCAACTATTACCTCGACTCCAACATACCACTCTGGTAATATGACACCTCAACACAGGCCTAAGCCACAACTTGCATAATACACGCACCAATGAGAAACAGTCTAAACATACTCAAATCATGACAAATGACTTAAACAAAAAAGTTGTACCTCAAGCTCATAAGTCAAGGCTAAGACCTGTCTCACATCATAGATATAGAATATATGAATCTATCTCGAAAGGTCATAACTCCACTCAACCTCGCTACAATGCGCGATCCTATCCAAACAATGTTATACATGAAGCGCCTCAAGGCACCGCGACCAAAAATCGACAGCCACGCACAATTTAATGTCTGAAACCAAAGCCATTCATTACACTCACGGTGAAACAAATAACATTCGATACGCAAGTTGATAGATCATAACCGATACTTTATTTACCAAGCAACACTCAATTACTCTTCTCATTCGACTTCCACTATGAATTCCCAATAGAACTGCACCACGTATGCCCATAACCAACAAATCAGGACGCTTCACAGCACAAAAAAAGTAACTCACAGATCTCCCCAGATCACTAACAAGTTCAATAACGGTCGAATCAACCTGTCCCTCAACAATACCACTCATGACTAACCATGCTAACTCAAGCTAACTACATAGCCCCATTGGCCTGCCAACGAACTCAATACCAAGAAGCCTTAAGCTGCTCCTTCCACTACTATAACTCCTGCGGGAGCCATACGATACGGTGCCCGACACAAAATCCATATCGAAATCCACAAGCTCGCCCGGCGACAAGCCCGGCCGTAAGAAACGCATCCGAAATGTCCCTCAATGCTGGAACTGAATCAATAGTAGAAACCTCTGTACTGACATCCAACACGAAGGCCCAATTAAGAAAAAGCAATCCTTCCCTGTCGTCCGTGGTCTTTGGGATACAAACCTCTTTGCTACAACACAATATGTTGCACCTCGCCACGCAACCTGTGGCATTCTCCGACATAGCCCATAGCACAATAGTCTAGAAGATAGCCAATCTACACCCCAATATCATATCTAAAATCTAATATACTAGGCAAAAAAAGATCCACTCAGGTCTCCAATTCCAATAGCCGCTAAACGGTGCCGATACACACGATCCATAACCACTACATAGTCTGTACTTGAGAACTCCCAGTCTCCAACTCTATATAGCACACGAATCACTGTACCTGATCCCAAATTTTGCCGTATGAATACATATGACACATCAAGTACCCATTCATTCCACGAGAGATAATCTAAAATTTCCCTATGTCATCAACAAACTCAAATATCAACAATCACAGCAAGATAATGGTGCAATACCACCAAAGTATTATCAGTTTACATCACCTTCCCCTTTTACTGAACATATACCCCCGTCAAATCACTAGAATAGCAGTACCATTTTCCTTAATCATATAAAGATCAATTCTTAAATCACCTGCAGTTGCCCGTGCTGCTTGAAAATTTTAATGACTTTCCATTATGAACTGAACTGTAACCCTACACACACAAACCCCAATCCTCCACAACATATCACATATACCGTACCACACAAATATAACATAAGAACTCCCTCTCCCTTCCTAACCACAAACATCTACATACACTACTAGTCAAGAACTCTCCATCAATCCCATCTCGAGGAGACATCATTTCTCATTCCATGCTTCGCATGCCCAAAGAAAATATATACATCTCTGAACCACGGTAAAACTCAACAGGAACACTTCTGTTAATTCCATTTGTACAAGATAAACTTACAGGACTGAATCCTTCTATCCAAACCAAGCTAAGCAAGCTGCCCGAACTCAAAAGCTATGTCGCACAATACTCGTAAGCGCTCATTACCTCAAACACATACAAAGAATTAATCATATCGTTACCATAACGATTTAGTCTATTATCAAGCTCTTCCATTTATCTAATTTCCTTCTTGATTCATCGACAACTTGGTATTCCCTCATGCTGTAGCACCAAAATGCCTCAACCCAGGTCTACCAAACGAGACTCGAACATTGTCTAAGACCCATAGACCACTGAATACCCTCTCAAACATTTTCCATAAATACCACATTCCAGAATACTTTACTTTGAAGAATTTTCTATGAATCTGAATTCGTTACAATTACTTTCCAGATTTCGATGCATAGGGTCCCATAATCAACATGGAAATACCACAAGTCTTGACCCTTTTCCAATGAAACCACAGTCTATGGCCACATACACTCCTCAAGACACATGATTATTACATCAAAAATCTTGAACACAATAGAACCATTCTTGAGAGTCATTCACTCTTATACGATTGTAAATTACCTGACTTAACAAACAGAACCACTCGTGCCTTATTGGCACTTCAATACTGCAAAATGAGATCCTCACCCCAATGCAACCAAGCAACCTCCTGCTCTACGCACCGAGCATTTTTTACCAACCACAACTCTAGACATTCTATGATTCTAATACCTACGGAACATAATATAATCTTTGTCAAAATTTTGCTTCACTCATGCCATCCTCAGCTCAATTTCTACAATCAGGACTGATCCGCCCGCACACCTCAAAACGGATCCAACATAGCACATAACCGTGCGATCAGCTAATCAACAACAACCTCTCCAACTTGGCCCGAAGCCATCTATCAGGACACACTCAATAACACATAATACTTTTACTCTAATGATGCCACGATATTATATTGAGATTAAACTTAGATCATCTACTAGTTTATGAAAATACAGATCATCCACACACAAATCCTCAACAAACATCACATTCATCCCCACATCAGCTGAGTCCTCTCTCTTAAGTGACCCCAAATTCTCAAATTATTACATGAACCTTTCAATTACACATAGGATCTTCTAACGTACACATAAGGATCATACCCCTCAAGAACACTCCGTAGGAGATAATCCATCTGCTTCACCTCCATTCAGTATTTCAGCATACCTTCCACCATCATACACATAACATCAATTTAGTCTTCCTGAGTCTGAGCTCATACCGCAATACGTATTGCACTTTACTTTCAGACTAAGAGATATGAAAATATCCTTCACGCGCCCATAACTCGAGGCTACACAACAGACCAGAATAGGAAATAAACACTTAACAGTTCATTTATTATCCAACAGACTCCTTCGTCACTACCAAGATCACATAGATACATCTCACAGTACTATCATACTCATCACATGGATATCCAACCACCATTCCGGCTAATAAGGACAATACTGAACATATAAGTTCAAAACACTTGCTCATACGATCAACACCTCCGTGCTCAAGCCATAGGAAAAGATCCAGCCTCAAGTCCTCTAGACCGGCCCAACATACCCACGAAGGTAACATCTCGCCCCTTGATAGGGGAAACACAAACCATCAAGGCACATATAATACTGAGCACCCACGTACGCATACAGACATGTTGAAGGCATTTTAAGAGTAATATCTCAAGCTGAATCAAGTACGCACGATAAGAATTCCAAGAATGGGAAGTTTTTCCTAAAGGTTTTGCACCCTCCCGAGGAGAAATACAAGTGTCCCCGTACCGCTCCACGAGACTCTACTAAACCTGCTCATAAATCATGAGACCTAGTAACCTAGGCTTTGATACAAAATTTTCATGACCCAATTTCCATTCCCGATCGTAATGGCACCTCTCGTGAAGACAAGGCCAGCCAACTAACCAAAATCGTCTCCTTAACAATTTTTAAACATAAATGAATAGAAAATAAAACTTAATGGCATTAAAACCCATTAATTACAATCCAACACAACCCAACCGGGTGTCACAAGTCATGAGCATCTAAAGAAGACTGAACACCACCACAGGGCCAATAATATATACAAAAATAAAATCTGGAGTTCAAAAGATAATGTTTGGTGCCGCGAACGCTGGCGGTCACATTGCTAAGCTATAGTAGTAATACCTTCAATAAGCTAATAACCCACTCTCGGGTGAACAATACCCGCAATTGCACGTGAGGTGCAGGGAGTAAAGTGAGTACTCTAACTCAGTGAGCAACAAGAGTAAATCATAACTGAGTGGCAAGAAATCACGTAAGAGCACTCCATCATGCTATATAGGATAGTCCCCTTTGAGAAAACAGTAAAACCATGAAAATCCTTTAGAAAATATCTGGCTCAGTTAAAAACCTCATTTGAAAATATCCTTTTCCAACTATCAAGCAAGTGAATGTGTAATCAGATAGTGCAAGTCCGCACATAAGTCAGCTCATCGGGCACAACACTCCATTAACAAATAACACCAGGTTATCTGGTAAACAGTGCATGAAGTAGCATGGATGCCAATGATATGAGAGTGTTGAATGTCATGACACGTAGTACAAACAGGAACCAATGCATGAATGCAATGCAATGCACATAACCGCTGCGATGCGCAACTTGATCTGTTTGGCTGCCCGCACTCACTGTGGGGGTTCAGACTCTGGAGGGGCTCCTATAGCCCAAGTTCAATATCAATATCACACCACTGTGACGTGCAGCCCGATCCATTCTTAATCCAGAAATGCACATATAACACTGCTACGGTGCGCAGCCTGATCGATGCTCAGTCTAGAAATGCACATATGCCACCTGGGCAATATTAAAATACCAGTTCTCAGCTTAAAAAGTCAATAATATGTTGTTTAAGTTTTCAAATGTTAGAAAAATGGTTGATTTTACAAATTTGTATTAAAACCCTAGATCGAGATCATATAGTATGCAGAAATAATGAAAATAGTAATATCAATCCCTAAAGGATTCACATAGTTGGAACGAAGCGCAAAGATGGCAATCAGCCCAAATTATTATGATAACAAGTAGTTCAGTCAAATACACGCTAAAAATCAACAACCGGGATGGACAAAGTCATAATCTCCAATGGTGCTCTACCCCACGCTCATATATGGCGTGCAAGTCACCTTAATACAGCACTACGATGCGCAAATCTGGGGTTTCTGTTACAACTCATATCCACACACGTTAGTTCATGCCATATGATAGTTAACACAAATCCAAGAAGGAATTATCCTTGAGATGATAAGAAGTTAATCCGATTGATCTTAAGTGATACAAGGGTGCATAAGGGTGATTAACAAGTATTAGAAGTTAAACGAATCAAGGATGCTGTAACTCGTACTTTTGGGTAAACCTATAGATGCTTAATATACTAAGGAGGTCATGTTTTAAGGTATTTGAATCATATAATATCCGTATCATAAGTCTTGAAGTCAAACGAGTTATGAAACAAAAGTCGACAAAAGTTGTCGCAACTTAGGTTCATAGTTTTACTTAAACTTTAGGTCAAATGTTACTAAGATTTATCCAAATTTACTTAGAATTTTGGAGTGATCTAACCACCAAATTGAAGATCTATGAGTCTAGTTTCTAAGCATTCAACCGTTCGTCGATACAATCTCGGAGTAGAGAGATATTCGCATTTTCGCGAGACTGCGCCAAGCACCTCTCTATGGGGCTCACTTAGGCGGTTTCAGAAATTTGGATCTATATAGGACGCCTCCAACCCGTTTTAAGTCATTTATTTTCACTATATTCAGATCTTAGAACCCTAATAACACCCTCTCAAGGTTCTCTCAAGGTTCAAGACCCAAACAAAGGGCAAACAACACAAATCAAGTGTCGGGAATCACGTGGTGCTAGTAAGTCTCTTGTTCTTCTTGTTGTTGCTCATTTATGTGTTGTTACAGCTCGTGTGGGGGGTTGTTTTAAAGGGTGTATGTTCTGTAAATACTCCCTCAAGTTCTTAATATCAACCCTAGTTGATTTCAAGCCTTCTAAAGTGATTCTAGTGCCGAAAAAATACTAATTGATTGCTAGCTTCGCTTCCTTGTTGTTGTGGCAGAATTGGAGGGATATTTCGTGGAGAATTAAAGTCAAATTGGAGTTGTTCTTTCTGTATTAAGGTAATGAACCTCTTAATCTGTATGTATTTAAGATTATCCAAGTTGCGGCTAAGTCATTGAAACTAGAACTTGCGAAATATATATCGAAAGGCTTGGTAGTAATGTTATCGGTTGGTGGACTGTTTTGGGATGTTCAATATGATTAACATTGATATTTTTTGGGCTGTTTGGTGATTGTTTTCACATGTGGGAATTCATATAAATAGGGGAGGTGATGTCCATTTTATCACAAAATAGGTTGTGGGCTGTACATAATAGTTGCGACGCTTAAACGTTAACGATAGTGTCATTTCTCCTATTGTAGACTAAGGAGTCGTGACGTTTGCATAGCTTGAGGTTGGGGCAGTATATACAAGGTATGTGAGGCTATCCCTTTCCTTCTTTTGCACGACTCTGATTGTACATAATGTAATGAACGAGCTTCCAAAGATACTCTACTCTTAGAAGCTATCAGTACTTACATTGTTTCCCCTCTTATGGAACAATTGATGTTGATGTTGCTTCTCTTATTCTTATGTTATCAATCTTGTTAGTACTTCTTGATTCCTATAAGGTTCATAGTGAAGAGTTAGTCCTAATAAGGTGTACATAGGATACCAATCTTACGTCACTCTGAAAGGTCTATAAGGTGTTTCCATGAGTCGAGCATGCATTATATATATGTATCTATTTTACTCTACCGAGCCGCGCTATAGTCGGCCGAGTACGGCACCTATTGTGCAACCACTGATCAGTTGGGTTTTACCGAGCTCCACGTGGCCGGTACGATTCTACCGAGCCTTATGATGTCCGGGTACGATATGATGATGATGATGATGCCCACAGAGGTGAATGTTTTTAATAGTTTATCTATTTATATATATGTATCATGCATTTCATGTCAGTAGCCCTCAGAGGTACTTAGATGTTACAGGTTGTATATTCTCTATCCCTGCTTACATTAATGTTCGTATTTATGGTTCTCTACCTTACATACTTAGTACTTTATTCGTACTGACGTCCTTTTATTTGTGGACGCTACATGTCGTGATGCAGGTCCTGATAGATAGGCAGGTGCAGCTCCCCCATCACAGTAGGTTGTCCAGTTCAGCGGTGATTGGCGAGATCCCTTCTCCGGACTTACCTTGGTCTTGGTATGCATTTTTGTTATAGACATTATGGGTATGTCGGGGACCTATTCCGGCTATGTTGCAGCACTTATGTTCCTTTAAAGGCTCATAGACAAGTGTCGACTCATGTATAGTTTGGTATGCCTTGTCGGCTGGTTTTTGTTGTATAGTCTTTCATTTTAGCGTGGTAGCTTGTACCATATGTATATAGTTTCTTGATTGTCTAGTCATCCCATGTTATGTAGGTTCATGCCATCATATTTTATTGTTGGTTGTCCATGATCCATGTCTACCATTTATATTGCTCTCGTCAGCCCTAAAAGATAATAAAGAAGGTTAGATAAAATGTACGTTGACAGTTTAAAACCCACATGATATCATTTACAAGGATTAATCACCTCGAACTGGCAAAGTCTCTAGCTCACGACGCCTTTGCCCCTCAAATAGGCCTCCACGTATGTTGTATCTAACCAAAATCAGAGTGAATAATCACACTATGTCAAGGGAACAATACCCAACCAAAAACAATCAAAATATAGCAAAAAACTCGAAACTAGCAAAACCTGAGCCCCGGGCCTACTTCTCAAAAAATTACAAAACTCACATTACCTTATTCATCATCTTGCCACGAGTCCATACATACCAAGAACTCCCAAATTCGAGCTCAAATGACCTATCAAATTCCTATTTGAAATATCAAAACTCAAGCCCTAGCTTTACCCCCTTTTAATGAATTTCAATCAATTTCCATGTTAAATCTAACATAATCTCATGTATTTAGGCCAAGGAACTTACCTCTAATTATTCCTCCTTGAATCCCTCTTCATAATCACCTTAAAGCTCTCAAAGCTCGCTAAAAATGGTGGAAAATACATACCCCTTGCGAATAAAATATTACAAATCTGGCCAGCCACTACCGCACGTGCGGTCAAAATAATGCATATGCGGCTCCTGTTTTTGCGGTAGACACGCCACTTCCGCGGAAATTCTCTAAAGCCCCATATACCGCTTCTGCAGTCAAAAAGTCGCACCAGCGACTCCGCTTCTGCTGGCAAAGCTCCGCTCCTACGGAAAAAATCCCTTTAAGACCAATTTCACTTCTGCGGCCTCTACTTTGCACCTGCGACCTCGCTTCTGTGGTCAATATTATGTAGAAGCGGAAATACCATAAGCAGCAATATTTTCCCTTTTGACAAGTTCAAAACTTCCCGTTAGCCATCCGAAATCACCCCGAGGCCCCCAGGACCTCAAACAAAAGCACCAACATATCCCATAATATCATTCAAACTTGTTCCAATCATCAAAACACATCAAACAATGCTAAAACCATCAAATCACATCAGATTCAAGCCTAAGTTCTTCAAAAACTTTTGAAATGCACTTTCGATCAAAAACTCGACCAAACGACGTCCGAATGACCTGAAAATTTGCACACATATCCAAAATCACCTAACAAAGCTACATCAACTCTAATAATTCCATTCCGACACTCGGATCAAATTCTCACCCATCAACCGGAATTCGCTGTAATACTAACTTCGCCAATTCAAGCCTAATTCTACATCGGACCTCCAAACTAAATATTGATCGCGCCCCTAAGTCAATATCACTTCCCGAAGCTAACCAAATCACAAAAAATCACATTTGATCCCTATGAATCATAAGTCAACATCTGATTGACTTTTCCAGCTTAAGCCTTCCTTAAAGAGACTAAGTGTCTTATTTTCTACTAAAACTAATCCAAATCAACTCTAACACACCAAACACTAATAATGAAATATGAAGAATCATAAAATTGGGGGAAACAAGGCAGTAACACATGAGACGATGGGTCGGGTCATTACATTTGGATAATAGATTCAGGAACATCTAATCTTATGACCTCCAATAAAAATTTAATTTTCAATATACAAACTTTGCATATTCCTTACCTAGTTTCTCTTCCCAATGGCTATAAAGTCAAAGTTACTAATGTTGGCTCTGTATTCTTTTTTCTTGATCTTACTCTTCACAATGTTCATTATATTCCTAGCTTCCAATATAATCTCATTAGTGTTCATAAGTTGTTATATCATGATGCTGATATTTTACAGTTTACCAAGGCTACTTGCACTCTACAAGGCCATTCAATGAAGAAGCCAGTGGTGTTTGGAAGGCTGGACAATGGGCTTTACAAACTCTTTTAACAATCCATTTATGTTGGGCAACAGTGTTATACATTACGTTCTTCTTATCTTAATGCTTTAGGTACTGTTTCTTATTCTTCTTCTGCAACTAGTGATGCATCTCTTGTAAATACCATTGATGTACCTAATAAAGTCAACAATGCTGATGTTGTTTGGCACTATAGACTTGGACATGTTCCTTTTTCTAAGATGAAGCATATGAATAATATTGGTTGTATTTTTTCTTCTAAGCTGTCTTTTACTTGTCTTGTATGTCCTTTGGCAAGACAAACAAGGTTTCCTTCCCATGATAGTTCTATACAAACTACCAAACCATTCCAGTTAATTCACATAGATACCTAGGGTCCATATTCTACATCTACCTACACTGGTTCTAGGTATTTTCTAACCATTGTTGATGACTACACTAGAGCTACTTGGACACATTTGATGGGTGCCAGGAGCAATGCTTTTGATCTTCTCAAAGCCTTTATTACAATGGTTGAAACCCAGTTTAAATTTGTAGTCCAAACAGTTAAAATTGATAATGCCCTTGAATTGGGTTCCAGTATTGTAGGTTCTACGTATTTCTCTAGTAAGGATATTCACCAAACCTCCTGTCCACACACTCTAAAACAAAATGGAGTGGTGGAGAGAAAGCACATACATTTACTTGAGACAGCTAGAGCCATTCTCTTTCTATCTCATCTTAATATTTATTTTTGGGGAGATTTTTACTGTCACATACTTAGTTAATAGGTTTCCTTCCATTTTACTCCTTGGGAAAACACCTTATGAAGTGTTGTTTGGGCATGTACCTGCATATTCTTATCTCAGAGCTTTTGGATGTCTCTGTCACTCTACTGATACCAAACAAGTTCCATTCCTTCTGTTTTTATAGGATATCCCTTAAGAAAGGATACAAACTATATAATCTATCTACTAAAGCAGTCTTCATCTCAAGGGATGTTGTTTTTAAGGAGAACATATTTCCTTTCCTTGGGTCATCTCTTGGTTTCTCTGATGTTCATTCTCATTTATCTCAAGACACTTTTAATCTTTTCCTATATCTTCTCCTTCTTCCTCTCCATATTCTTTCAATTCTTCTCCTGCTTCTTCCTCCCATGTTCTTTCTCCTCCTTATTATTATGATCCCAATTTAACTCCCTCCAATTCTCCCATTTCTCCTCTTCCTACTTCTGATATTCCTTTGAGAAGATCTTCCAGACCTCATAACCCTCGTAATTACCTTAAAGACTTTGTTTGTCGTTCCTCTTCTCTAATTCTTCAACCCAGTCATGATGCTCCTTCTATTACTCAGCTTCATATTCCTGAACCTCACTCCTACTCCCAGGATGCAATTGTCCCTCAGTGGTAGGATACTATGAGGAAGGAATTTGAGGATTTGGAAGCTAACAAAACTTAGGAGATTGTTCAGCTGCCCCATGGCAAAAAGCCTATTGGCTGCAAATGTGTTTATAAAGGTAAAGTATAAAACTGATGGGAAATAAAAAGGTATAAGGCTTATATTAGTTGTTAGGGGTGATACTCGAGTAGAGGGTGTTGATTTCTATGAGACATTCTCTCCTGTTGTCAAAATGTCTATAGACAAAACCCTCATTGTTGTGACTATCAAGCTGGGTTGGCCTATGTTTCAACTTGATGTCAACAATGCATTTTTACATGGTGATATTGATGAGGAAGTTTTTATGAAACTTCCTCCTGGTCTATATGTTGGGGCTTCTTCTTCTTGTGTTCCTTTGGTCTGTAATGTTAGAAAATCTCTATTTGGGCTAAGACAGCCTTCCAGGCAGTAGTTTTCCAAGTTATCTCAAACTTTGCATACTAGGGGATACACTCTCTAAGTGATTATTCTTTATTCACTAGAGGTTCTAGGAAGTCCCTGGTCATTTTGGTTGTTTATGTGGATGATATTATATTGACTGGCACTGATGAGTTTGAAATTACTTCTCTTAAGGAGTTTTTGGATCTTCAGTTTAAAATCATAGACCTTGGGTCTTTTAATTACTTTCTTGGGATTGAAGTACTTCACACACCTTCTAGGGTGTTCTTGCATCAAAAGAAATTTATACATGATCTATTAGCTCATTTTATCTCTTTTGATTGCTCTCATGTCACTTGTCCCTTTGAGTTAAATGTGAAGTTAAAAGCTAAAGAAGGGGATCGTCTCCCCAATCCTGAAACATATAGAAGCCCCATTTGTAAGCTCAATTTTCTCACTCACACCAGACTTGACTTAAGCTTTGTTGTACAATATCTCAGTCAGTTTATGCGGCAACTCTGTTGTTCTCATATGAAGGCACCCCTGCACTTATTGAGGTATCTCAAAGGGACTTCTGATTTTGGGATGTTCTTCTCCAATTATCCTGATCTTTCGTTGCAAGCTTATTGTGATAATGACTGGGGATCCTGCTTGATAGGAGAAGATACATTTCTGGTTTTTGTGCTTTCCTTGGTGATAGCCTCATTGGATCGAAATCTAAAAAAAAGCAGTGGTCTTCCTTTCTTCAGCTGGGGATGAATATCGATCTATGAGCAAAGTTTTGGATGACATTACTTGGGTTTGTAGGCTCTTGTCTGAATTTGGGGTGTCTTTTGCTTCTCCTGTTCCTCTGTATTGTGAGAACATATCTTTCCATTCACATTGCTTGTAATCCTATTTTCATGAACGGACTAAACACATTGAATTAGATTGCCACTTTATTGATTCCAAGCTCACTGAAGGCCTCATTAGTTTGTCTCGCACTTCCAATGCTTCTCAGCTTGCAGATGTCTTCACCAAACCATTGTGTGTGCCCTCTCATCATCTACACATTCGCAAGTTGGGAGTTCTATCACCCTCCAAATTGAGGTGGGCTATTGAGATAGACTGAATTAGTAAGGGCCAAGCCCAATTCTTATTTATATGTTGTATAATAGATTAGGACCAGTCCAGTTAGTTAGTTAGTAGTCCAATTCTATTTTTCTACTGGGTCATGTATATATAGTCAGTAGACCCGGTTTTTTAAAGGACGGATTGGATATTTTCATTTTGTTTTGCTCATTCTATAACAAGGGTTCTCGAAGCTTCTCTCCATTTTTCTCTAAGCTCAGTTTCATCTTCATCATTGAATCTGAAGAGAAAATGAACATTAAAACTGCGCATAACTATATCTTCCCATGTTCTAACAAATGGAATCTTTGAATCTTTTTATTTAAAGTAACTATTGTGAAATATTTACATCCTTTTCTCTTCCATCTTCTTTAAGTTATGGTGTCATTTGAACTATGAAAAATGATCTTGTTAATGAGATAAACTATATGTTGTGCTTTCCAACAATGCTAGTATGCAACATGTAATTTATGAAACTATAGAATCAAATAATCAATACCAATTGATAATTTTTAACACACCTTAAATCATATTGGGTAATCATCTTACAAATTATCTTTTGTTACAAAAACTCACTGTTTAACCACCTTACAGATTATCTGTAAAAAAAAGTAAAATCAGTTACATTACTTAAAACATTTAAATCCTAGTGAGGTATTACGTAATGGTGAACGATTAATATGTCATGAATTTTATGACATACTCAGTCGAGTGTTTTTCAAAAATAGCCTCTCTACTCGTTCGAGAAAGGGATAAGGTCCCCTACTTGTGAAATTTTACTGGGTCGTTGTTATTGTTGAATTTTAAGACATAACATAAGTACAACTATTGTCGCAGTCATTTCAAAGTTGTAGTTATACTAGAACACCATTATTAGCATCACAAGATGTAATGTACTTGTTCGTTTAGAAAGGAAAAAAATCCAATATGAATATTGTTTCGCTATAACCATAATGTTGGCCCAAGTTCAGTTGATGTTTTGAAGATTGACAAATGAACATTAGGGAAGGACCTGGCCCATCATGAGAGACACAGTTAGTCATAACCACTGCACATTGAAGGCACGTGAGGAAGATATGTAAGGGAAGGACTTGGCCCATCATAAGAGACACAGTTAGTCATAACCACTGCACATGGAAGGCACGTGAGGAAGATAAGTAAGGGAAGGACCTGGCCCATCATGTGAGACACAGTTAGTCATAACCACTGCACATGGAAGGCACGTGAGGAAGATATGTACTGAAGCGTATGCAATAAATATCTTCTGAATGGAATCGAAAAGGTTGCATTGAGTTCTAAGGAGGACAGACTCCTTATGATAAGAGAACACAATCCTAAGCTAGGATAAGGGTGAGAGTATGTAGTAGTTAAGGACTGAAATCGACAAAGGATAGCACTGGAGTCTCAATCAAACTCCAACTGTTAATCTATTAAATAACTAAGTTGTTTTCTTTTACAGGCAATGCACATAAGTAGAAGTTAAGCATATTTAAGAGCAAAACGGATCAAGTCTGTTTTGCAAGCAATATATGCGAGATACAAGAGTGCACATCTGAAGCTACACGAACTAAAATAGAAGAACCAGTTTCATCATTGTGTTTATTCTAAGCTTAGTTCAATTGTAGTAGGTTTTCATATTGTTCCCTTCAGCTTTCATAGAATCAATTGTATTAGGTTCATTGAGTATTCAAGTTAGAGTTAACTTGAAAGTGTTACAACAGTTGAGGCTGTGTGCCACACTGGGATTAGAGTTAATTCTTAGGTTTACAAAGAGTCTTTGTAATGCAGTTCTTGGCTCAGTGATTTAGTGGAGTTTGGGAAAATCCTACTGAGTAGTAGGTCATGGTTTTTTCACCTTTTGAGACAGGTGTTTTCCACATAAAAATCTCTGTGCACTTTACTTTCAGTATTTATTATTCCGCAAACTGTTGTAGTTAGATCACTTAGAAGAACTAGGTTCTTCTAACGACAAAATTAGGTACCACACAAATCACACCCCCCTCCCTTGTGTGGTATTGACATTTAAAGCATCAATTGGTATCAGAGGTGGTTATCCTTGAAGAGGTTAACACCTTAGGAAAGATCAACGTGAGTGCACCACCTAGGAACTGGGAAGGGCAATCCACTGCCGGGCCTCATCTCTTCAATGGCCTCTACTACTTCTGGTAGAAAAACATAATGAGGGACCATATCATGGGTGAAGACAATGAGCTTTGAGATATCATCACTGATGGTCCTTTAGATACAACCAAGAAGAATGCTGAAGGAGTGGATGTTCAAAAGACAAGAGTAGATTGTACTACTGAAGATCTAAGGAAATGGGCGAAAAATGCAAAAGCCGAGAAATGGTTGGTATGTGGACTTGGTCCTGATGAGTACAGCAGGATTCAAGGTTGTGCTATTGCCAAGGAGATTTGGGACACTTTACAGGTGGCTCATGAAGGAATGCCTCAGGTAAAAAGGTCAAGAGGAACACTACTGTATTCTCAATATGAGAATTTTACCATGAAAGATGGAGAAACTATCCAAGAAATGTATATCAGGTTCACTACACTGACGAATGAACTTGGGTCTCTTGGAAGGACTATTCTGGAAGAAGACAAGATGGAGAAGATTCTAACTAGGGTTCTGCCAATCTCCTGGGAAAGTAAAATCACTGCCATTCAGGAATCCAAGAACATTGCTACCATAAAGTTCGATGAACTAATTGGAAATCTTACTGCCTGTGAACTGAGAAGGCAAACAATGAAGATGGATGCTCCAAAGAAAGAAAGAAGTCTGGCTCTCAGAATTTCAGAAGGATCATATCTTGAAGATGATGAAATGGCTATGATAACCAGAGATTTCAAGAAATTTCTTATAAGAGGAAAAGGTGCTTCTAAAGGAACAACATTTAGCAAATCTTGGGCTCCTGAGAAACAAACCAATGAAGGTTGCTACAAGTGTGGGAAGACTGATCACCACATCAGAAACTGTCCTCAATGGGAGATTGAATGGAAGAAAGAAAGAGCAGAAAGAAAAAATATGAAGAGGAACAGGTTCAACCAAAAAGGAATAAGGGATCAACTAAATGGTTGCTGCATAGGGAGAAACATCAGATGAGGACTCAGAAAATGAAACTGAAGATGAGCAAGCTCTTATGGCCATCGTAGAATCAGAAGATGAACATGGGGTAAGTATTCTACACCTTAAAGAAAAGATTAAGTTCCTGTCTAAAGAAAAACTGGCTGATTTGCTGATGGACTTCATAGATGAGTCTGAAATAATAAATAGAGAGAAAGATGTTATGTCTAAACAATGTATTATCCTAGAAGAGAAATGTAAAAGACTAGAGTCTAGGGCTGATGAGGGTGACAACACAAATACTGAGTTGAAGAACCATGTCCATCAACTTGAAAATAAGATTCTAAAACTCATATCTAAAAACATTAATTTGAAATTAGGGACAGGAAGAAAAAGGCTGATCAATCATCTCTCATCTTAGAAGAAAATCTAGGAAAAATGAAAGATGAACTGTACAAGAAAGATGAGTTGATTAAAATCCTAAAAGAAGATTTAGGAAAGGTAAAGCATGAATTAGACAGGACATGCAAATGGAATAAGGCTTCTGATGCACTCCCCTGGCTGCAAGAACATCATAGTAGCAACAAGAGAGGACTTGGATTTGGGACACAAGCTCCAAAATGGAATCCCAAAAACAAGTATCTCACACTTCCTGAGAATAAGATCTGCACACACTGTGGTAAGACTGGCCATTGCAAAAATGAATGTAATGCTATAGATAAGGCCAGTAATAAAAACAAAGCAAGCTGTCTAATTGGGCAAAGAAAAATTTGATTTATCCTTTTGCCCATAGAAAGGGATCCAAACTGGTTTGGGTTCCTAAGAATAACCCATGATTTCTTTTTGCAAGACCAAGTGATGGGAAGTAGCCAAATATGGTACATGGATAGTGGCTGCTCAAAACATATGATTGGTAACAAGAACCAGTTCCTTTCACTTGAGAACCTAAAAGGAGGTAATGTCTCCTTTGGAAATGAAAAGAAATGTGAGATCATTGGTTTTAAAGGTAGGAAAGAAAGACTCTCATTCCATTGAGAATGTCTATGTGATATATGGCTTAAAGTATAGCCTAATAAGTGTGTCACAACTGTGTGACAAAGGTAACCTCGTGGCTTTCACTTCCACAAAATATTTTGTGATTAGCCTTACTACTGACAAGATTGTTTTGCAAGGAAGGAGAGTTAACAATATTTTCAGTGTAGATTTGTCAACTCTCTCTGAAAATGAACTCACTTGCTTAAGTGTGGTAATTAATGATCCCCTCCTTTGGCATAAAAGACTCGGCCATGCCAGTCTAAATCAATTAAACAAGTTAGTCTCCAAGGACTTGGTTATAGGGTTACCTAATATCAAGTTCAAGGAAGACAAGGTTTGTGAGGCATGTGCAAGGGGGAAGTACGTAAGGTCATCTTTTAAACCTAAGAAAATGGTAAGTACTTCTAGGATGTTGGAACTGGTTCATATGGATCTGTGTGGACCAATGAGAGCTATGAGTAGAGGTGGTAAAAGATATGTAATGGTGCTAGTTGATGATTATTCTAGATTTACCTGGGTATTGTTTCTAACTTTTAATGATGAAGCATTTGAAATGTTCACTGCTTTTATTAGAAAAACCCAGAAGCAATTAGGAAATCAACTTGCATCCATTAGAACTGATCATAGTACTGAATTTAAAAATGCAAAGTGTGCTGAATTTTGTGATGAAAATGGAATAGATCATAGTTTATCTGCTCCTAGGACTCCTCATCAATATGGGGTAGTTGAAAGGAAGAATTGGACCCTTGAGGATATGGCAAGGACCATGTTACTTTCTAGTAAAGTACCTTATAGCTTTTGGGTAGAGGCTATAAACACTTCTTGTTATATAATCAATAGATGTATGACTAGACCTCTTGTAGAGAAAACTCCCTATGAGTTACTTAAAGGGAGAAAACCAAACATATCCCACCTTAGGGATTTTGGTTGCAAGTGCTATGTGAACAATAATGGCAAAGACTCCCTGGGTAAGTTTGATCCCAGAAGTGATGTGGGAGTATTCTTGGGATATTCTTCACATAGCAAAGCATATAAAATGTTTAATAAAAGAACTCTATGTGTTGAAGAAAGTGTACATGTTGTGTTTGATGAATCTAACACTCTTTTTAAGAGACAGGAACATGAAGGTGAAGCCATTGGACTGGTGAGACAATTGACTGAAGTCACAGCACAAGTAAAGGTAGCATCAAAGGAAGGGGCAGGTGATGGAACAGGTCCTTTCACCTCGGGCAACCTGACAGGGGGAACCAATCTAAAGGATCTTGCTTCTAAACCTATTCCTCTACAGCATAACAATAAATGAGAAACCAGCAGAAACCGGATGGTAGGGAAATCTTACAAGTATCTGAGTTCTCACCCCACTGAGAACATCATAAATGATTCATCATCAGGGGTCAAGACAAGATCATAACTGAATAAACTATGTGCATTTGGTGCCTTTTTGTCTCTCATTGAACCTAAAAATGTGAGTGAAGCTCTACAAGATACAGATTGGGTCAATGCTATGCCACATAAACTCAATCAGTTTGAAAGAAGTCAAATATGGCACTTGGTTCCAAAACCTAAAGACAGGTCAGTCATTGGGACATAATGGGTCTTCAGGAACAATCTAGATGAGGATGGAACAGTTACAAAAAATAAGGCATGGTTGGTGGTTCAAGGCTATAGTCAAGAGGAAGGCATTGATTATGATGAGACTTTTTCTCCAGTTGCTAGACTTGAAGCAATTAGACTCCTCATAGCCTTTGCAGCACATATGGAATTCACTCTTCAGCAAATGGATGTCAAAAGTGCCTTCCTAAATGGCTATCTCAAGGAAGAAGTGTTTGTGAGACAACCTCCAGGATTCGAAAGGAAAGAATGTCCTGACCATGTTTACAAGCTAGATAAGGCTCTCTATGGTCTTAAGCAGGCCACAAAAGCTTGGTATGAAAGATTGTCAAAATTCCTTCTGGAGCATGGGTACAAAAGAGGTAAAATTGACAGCACTTTATTCCTAAGGGAAAAATGTAAAGATCTTCTTGTTGTACAAATATATGTTGATGATATCATATTTGGGGCCACTACAGATAAGTTGAGCAAGGAATTTGCAAAATTAATGGGCAGTGAATTTGAAATGAGTATGATGGGTGAGCTAAACTTTTGCCTAGGCCTGCAGATAAAACAAAGCTCAAATGGAACCACGATTCATCAACAGAAATATACAAAGGAACTAATCAAGAAGTTTAAAATGGGGTACTCTAAAGAAATAGATACACCTATTGCAAATGCCACTAAATTAGATGTTGATGAACCTGGTTCATCAGTTGATCAAAAGTTGTATAGGGGTATGATTGGTTCGCTCTTGTATCTTACTGCAAGTAGACTTGACATTGTTTTTAGTGTAGGACTTTGTGCACATTTTCAGGCTAATCCAAAAGAGTCCCATTTGACTGCTGTCAAAAGAATATTGAGATACCATAAAGGGACCGCTGAATTATGCCTATGGTATCCTAAAGGTAGTAATTTTGATCTAGTAGGATATGCTTATGCTAACTATGTAGGTTTTCTAGGGGATAGAAAAAGCACTTCAGGTATGGCTCACTTTCTTGGCTCGTGTCTTGTATCATGGGCCACCAAGAAACAGAATTCAGTAGCCTTATCTACTGCTGAGGCTGAGTATGTAGCTGCTGCTTCTTGTTGTGCTCAACTACTGTGGATCAAGAAACTATTGGTAGACTTTGGTATAGAAGTGGGATGCATACCAATATTTTGTGATAACACTAGTGCTATAAGCATGACAAAGAACCTGGTTCGTCACAAAAGGACTAAACACATAGATGTTAGACACTACTTCTTAACAGACAACTATGAGAAAGGGCTAATCTCCATAAAATTCTTTGTAACTGATAAACAAATAGCTGACATCTTCACTAAGGCTTTAACTAGAGAAAATTTTGAAAGGAACGGGTTAGAGTTAGGGATGATTAAGATCACCTAAAAAGGACTAGTTCAAAAAGCACAATGAAAAAAAACTATATATTTAAAAATAAATTGGTTAGGAGTTCTTATTGTGTGTGAATATTAGACTAATTTCTACTCAATCTCATACTATAAATAGTATACTCTTGTGACATGTGTCTATGAAATTGATTAATCTCTTACAAAATTCATATTTTGTCATTTGAGGCATAATCAAGAGAAGTTCACTTGAGAACCTGGTTCATCAAATTATGCACATGAAAAGTCCAGGTACGTTTCTATTCTTTGCACATTTAGAAAATTTTAATTATCAATCGCGAGCAAGAATCCGAGATATACCAAAAGTCCAAAATTATATACGTTGAGCCAATTGAACCAATTTCATTGAAACTAGAAGTCTAAATATAACGGCACCCTTTCTTAAATTCTAGCAATTATATTTAATACCTAAGGATACCGAAACTCTACTTTGATTAGACTTCTATGTGACTACTAAAAAGGCTGCAATTTCTGAGCAATAATTACCTTCATTAAAAAAACCCCAAAACACTCCTTAATTATCAACTCTTCAAAATCCCCGATCATTCTCTCTTTCAAGTAACTCTTCAAAGCTTCTACACCACTGAAATTCTTGTAGGATTTCAGAAATTTCTCACCATCACAAATCCCCAAGACAACCGTGGAACTCCACCTTCTCTTTCACCCAACACCTCGTCTTCCACACCACTAGTTGAAAATCCAAAACCTAGATTCCGTCACCAGAAAATGCTTGCAAGAAAAACTGTAGCCACTAGTTCTATGAGGGAAGCCTTGAATGAAAAACTTCAATCAAGTCAAAAGAAAGCAGGCCTAGTAGCTGAGTCCAACTCTAGCTCGGAATCTGATGATCACATCTCCACTAGTGAGGGAGATGAACCTGGGTCTTCTAAACATACCAAAACTCAAGAAACTCAAAGGGAGGTAAACACTTGTTATGTTTTTTCAGATGTGGTTCAAAAAAAGGAAAATCGATTTGTTCTGATAGGGGCTGCTAGAGATGTAGGTGGGAGTGCTTCTGAAAAATTAAAGAAGAAAAAGAAGAAGGAGACCTTATCCATATATGGGAGTGGGGAAGGAAGAGTATCAAAGTTAGGGGGAAGTGGATCAGGTGAGGCGGCTGAGGGGTTAATAAATTTGAGCAAACAACAAGATGAACATGGTTCATCTGATGAAGAAAGTCTGGCTGACTTATTGAAAAAGGTGGGGGCGAGTTATGACCCAAATAAACGCAAAGCATCATCACAAAAAACCTCAGCTGCATCCAAACCAACCAAGAAAAACAAGCAATCACCACCCAAGTCTACTGCTAGGATTAGAGCTACAAGAAGTAGGGTTAAGGAAAGTAAACCAGAATTGAAAAGGGCCTTAGAAGAAAGTAAGAAAAAGAGGAAAGAAAAATGGAAAGAAAAGATAGGTGAAAGCTCTGAAGTTGTGGATGAAGAAGAAGAACAAGAGATGGAACAGGTCCATCTAGAAGAGAGTCCTACTGTGGAAGTTCCAACAACAAAGTCCAAGGGAACCAATACTTCGGCCAAAACGTCCTCCAAGTCAGTGCCTGCTGAACCTATTCTTGCGAAGAGAACAAGGTCAGCTGCAAAAGGAAAACAAGTAAAAACTACTGAAGAAGATGATGAATGGAGTGAGGATGAAGGATATGAATCTAAGAAAGAACATGACAGACATGCCATGTTTGGCAAGAGAAACATTTTGAAGGGAAGACTACTCAAGGACCTGGAGGAGCCAGGTATGCTAAGGCTTCTATCTGCTTGAGAAGCACAAGGCTGGAAGGACATGGTTCTTCAGATGGATGGAAAATTGGATAGGAATGAAATTGATGAGTTCATGGCAAATGGGACAGTGAAAAATGGGATAGTGACTAGCAAAGTGAAAGGTGTCAAGGTGGATTGCCTACTGATAGCAACACGATTGGGATTCAAGAATTACTAAAGAAAAACAAGAAACACGCGGAAGCTAAAAGAAAATAAAGAAACGGAAAAAAGACAAAAATTAAAGATAGACTTCTTGAATTCAAGAAACTCTTTCTTGAATTCAATCTATCTTTAATTTTTGTCTTTTTTCGTTTCTTTATTTTCTCTTAGATTCCACACATTTCTTGTTTTTCTTTAGTAATTCTTGAATCCCAATCGTGTTGTTATCAAGTGGTATCAGAGCTTAGGCTAATCAAGATTTCAATCTTGATAATCTTGGGATGTTCTTGATTAAAACAAAAAACAAAATTCAGCCCCCAAAAAGTGTTCTTGTTCATTATTACTTTCATAATTCAAGTATTATTTGGTTTCCAAGTCAAGAAAGGAAACAAGAAGAGGGGATCCTAGTTCTTGAAGATTAAGGAAACTTCTTTCCTTATTCTTGTGGGTTTTGAGTTTCTTAAACTCTTTCCTTTTTTTCTTTCTACTAACCAGTTTCTATTATTTCTAGGTTTGGTCTTCCACTTTCCTTTTCTTTTTCTAACTCTAAATTCTTATCATCAAAGGGTTGTGACTAGTAAGGTTTATTAATAAATCTAAAGATTAACGACCAAGAGTTGCAATGAGCGGAAAAAGGTAAGTGAGGTGAGAACATCAGAAGGAAAAACTAAATTTAGAGATATATATTGCTTGTTCAGGATGTCTCGTACAGATAGTGAAGATGAAAAAGGATTCTTCAAGAAGCTGACACTGTCACACCTCCTTTTTTACTACCCCACAAATGTACACCTGAAAAGAGACTTTTGTACCGATCCGTTTGGAAGGATACGTAGGGTATACCTCAATGTTCAAATACCCGAGACGGATATAACAACAAAGAGGAAGGAGTTTTTCCACATAAAGGACAATCGGTTCGGAACTTTTATTAAATTATCAAAGTCACCACTTGGGAAGATAATGGTGTCCCAAGTCACCGGTTAATCCCGAATCCGAGGAAGTTGACTCTGTTATTACAGTCCGCGAAACAAAGACCTGGATAAGGAACTCTGTTAACCCGGGAGAAGGTGTTAGGCATTCCCGGATTCCGTGGTTTTAGCACGGTCGCTCAATCATCGTTCTCGAATCTTATTTGACTTCTTACAGATTTTAACAGTACGTATGTGCTTTTACTATTAATATTTTAAAGAATTACGACATCGCGAAAACGTACCTCGAGTCACACCGCAACCAGTACGCCTGTGACTTTTAGTACTATAGGCTTTGCCGGGATTTTGGATTTGAGTCGCACCAAGTGCACACTCGTTCATAAGGAAGGTGTATTAAATCGTGCCTAATGGAGTCTATCGACTTTTAATTCTTTTGGGAGAGGCTATGAAGTTTACTAGTAGCCTTCCCGATTCTATCTATTCATTATTTCATTACTAAGGGGGGCCCCACTATTGGGTGTCATGTGAGGCTCGTCCCACTTTAATTTTAAAAGGTTCAATCTTAATGTACACATGCTATATTATCTATATTGGTTTTTCCTTAGTCATATTTCAACTTCTCATTTCAGACTTGGGCCTAGGCCATTGTCATTGCCTTTATTGGGCCTGGGCCTCTGCATTCGTACTTAAACAAGCGCTTTACCTGCCTAGGTCTTAAAGAACCGGGCTATCTTCAGGCTTCTGCTTGACAGCCCCATTAGCCTTGCATCATGGTTCAGGCCCACATTATATACTAGGCCCAAACCGAATCGAAACAATGGTAATAAGAATAAAAATAAGGAACTTAAAACAGAACAGACATGTAGCATTAAGAATTGCATTTTTTATACATCAAAAGAGAAAATCACGATACAAACTGTTAATACTAACTCTAAATCACAAATGTACGTGAGGATTGAGTTAAAAGACTGTTTCTACATTTGATTCCTAATAATGAATTTATACTAACATATAAGTATTTACTAGTTGAAATATTTATGAAATGGTGTGATTATATGTAAGGCTTGAGGAACAGTTCAACTAATTACCTATGGTATCTAGATTATCTAAAACTAAGATGGGTTATACACAGAGTCGCAACTATACCACTGGTTTCACTATGAGCTAAGCTTTTGACATCTCAAATCCGGTTCTAATTGCATTGTTACTTCATCTGGTTATTCCCCCTTTTAAAATTACTCAAATCTGAACCTTGATTTCTAAACAAACTAACTACATGAGCATGATTTAAACAGTCTAATCACTCAATGATACAACTCGAGTACCTACATCTAAGTGATCCAAAGATTTAAGTATAACTATACGGCTGATTTTACTGTGACTTAGCTCATTACAATGTTATTAACTCAATTGCAAATGAATCATGGCTTAATCTAACATTTTTATTCTTCAAAGCTTATCTGTGTTTAAATGCAAATCTACGACATATGATTGACTACGTGATTATGACTTATGATGCTACTGTGAATGAACAGTTAACGATTTGAAACTTTGATTAGCTAACTTATATTTTAAAGTTTTACCTATTTAAACTAGGTGATATACTATCTACACTACTCTACCACTATTAAGCTATCTATTACACCGTTTTTGACTTTGTTTTTCTACTATTACATACTATACTACAGTTAAAACTACAGATCTACACTAATACTAAACAGCTAATGAAAGAGTAATTACAAAATACATAATATCATATAAATTTAAAACTAGAACTTCATTTCATTCAACAATTCATCATTACAGCTTCATTTGAACAGAAGTGTACCTGAATCAGCAAGGTAAAAGCCAATGAGTTCTAAGGGATTAAGAAATAAGCACAGCAACAGACTCGAACAAAGGCAATGCAACAGTGTGAGATTGAATATCAACGAGCAGAAAACCACAGCAACCACGAATGTGAAATCCCAAAAGAAAAGCTCGATCGGAAAATCCACACACAAACAAGCTTAACCAGTGACTTGCTACTTCAAATGCAGGAAAAACTACTTGCTATTTAATATATTTTTACTCTAATTTATCTATTGAAAAACCAGCCCTTATTTCACTCTTTTTGGGGGTATATATAGGTGTAGGAATGGCAGATTTCTTGGGGAGAAAGAATGGAATTAAATCACACTTCTCCCCCTTTAAAATTGCTAAATTTACACTTAGACCCCATTTTCAGTTAAAAGATCCCTTCCAGCATGTGCTGGAAGGTTCTTTTTTATTCCATTTCTAGGCTTTTACCAAAGTATCCCTATTGGTTATAGATTTTTACTGATTTCCCTTTTTAGGGAGACCATTATACCCTTTAATCTCTACAAAATTGCAGAAATCAGGGGTACAAATGACTCCCATGTCCCTATGTGTTCTATGTAATTCACTATTTTACCAATTTGGTTTCCTTTTATACCCTTAATGACATTGTTGATTTACCCGACCTACCTAGGTCAGGTTTTCAGCATTTTTGGGTTTATTTAACTAATGACCAGTCCTTGCATTGGTATTTAAGGACTGGCCAGTTCTACTTTAAGGAACTATTTCAAACTTAGCCAATTCATTTTCAGTTAACTAAGACCTTTTATTTCATCTTTTAAACTAATTGCAGGATTAGCCTGCTTTATTGTTGTACTTGCCCTATTTAAGATTTAGCCAGTCTCAAGTTGAGACTTGGCTTGGGTAATTGAAACCCATTTGTTGAACACAGGCTGGGCCAAAGCCTTTGCAGACATAGCCACCTGCGATTCAGGGCTCAAATGAGCCTTGGTAAGTCTGAACTTGCAGACTTAACCAATCAATTACATAACTAACCTATTTAACTGAACATAGGCTGAGCTAAGTCCTTTGCAGACCTAGCCACCTGTGATTCAGGGCTCAAATGAGCTTTGGTAAGTCTGAATTTGCAGACTTGCACCACTTGTTACACAACTAGCCCTTTTAAGGTGGGCCAGTGTGCTGGACCTTCTAGAGTTGGTCAATTTGCAAAATTGACCACTCTTTGGTCACTTATTCATTTTATGGCCTATTGTTATTCGATTTTCAGTTTTTAACCTATTTCAAAACTAGCCATTTTTATGAAACTTAGTACTATGACAGCTATAACCAATTCCCCTAAAGTTAATGAGTATTAATCACATGCTCACACTAATAAGAACTATTGCAAACTCAGTCATTTCAACATGAAATTGCACACATAGCCACATGAGACCAAACATTGTGCATCAATCAATTAAAACTCAGAAAGGGGAAATTTGATAGTGTTGAATCTTAATCAATCAATTCACATAACCCAATTTCATGTGGTAAAGTGTCAATCAATATCAATTAGACTTAATTACAACTCATTCATGCCAGATGATACATTGAAAAAACCCCAAAACCTTTAAAGTTCATGAGCATAGATATACATAGAAGCTAAACTCTCACAAACAGTCAACAAGAAATGAAACATGGCTTAATCAGACATAAGAATCAAAGGGTCTATAAGAATGATATCAATTAGACCCGCTAGATCAGCCCAATTTCAATACAGAATATGACAGACAAGATCATGGAGAAATAATGAAGGAAAATCTTAAATCTATCATGTCAAATGACAGGAGAGAAAACATGGTCACTAAAGTGCAGGTGAAAGACCATAAAGGATGTTATTAGAGGAAAAACCCTTGATTAGACATGAGAATCAAACTGCTAAACCTAGAATCAAATTAAATCATGCAGAGAAGAGAAAATAGTAAAAACATGGAAAGCTGAATAAAAGAAACCCTAATGGAGAGTTAAATAGCTAAGCTAAAGCATGAAGGGAAACAGAAGAGATATCTAATTTAAACAGATGAGATGTTGAAGGCCAACAAATGCGAAAACTCTAGATATAACAAAGGGTGAAGAAACAGGGAAGAACAGTCAGGATATTACAAAACTTAACAAAAGCAACTTAATATAAAGATGAAAAAAGAATAAGAGTTAAGCTAGTATTAGAACTAAACATGTAGAACAATAGGAGAGAAGACAGTTAAACTATAAAAGCCAACAGATCAAGGACCACAATATTCACAAGATGAAAAAGAAAAAGGAATCAAGATAAATCTTTTGACTCAGAAGAAAAAGAACATGATTTGAAACAAACAAAACAGAAGAACAACATGGAGATGAACGAGATGAAAAGAAGATCCTAGTACTAACTAGATCTTTCAAGCCAAAGAAACTAAAACAGTCAAAACAGGAAAATAACATGGAGATGAACAAGATGAACAGAAAACCATAATACAAAACAAGTCTTTCGAGCCTAAGAAACAAAAACGATCAAAACAGGAGAATACATGGAGATGAACAATATGAACAGAAAACCCTAGTAATAAGTAGATCTTTTAAGCCACAGAAACAAGAACAGTCAAAACTGGAGAATAGCATGAAGATGAACAAGATGAACAGAAAACCCTAATACTAAACAGGTCTTTCGAATCAGAGAAACAAAAATAAACAAAAATAGAAAAATATAACACAGAAGAAAGCATTTAAAAACTAAGAACGAAAGGAGACAAGTAGATTCAAAGAGTGAGGGGACTTAGCTTTGCAGGGCTGGTCCCCTGAGCTTCCCTTTACTCTTTTCACTTTACTTTGTTCAGGCTTTTCAGACTCTTTTCTTTATTTCTTTTTTCTTCATTTTTTTTTTTTGGTTTTCTTCTTTAGACTTCAAGATGAAGTCTTTTGGATTTGTGTTTGGAGTGGGGTGTTCAGGGGAGGGTAAAGGCTAGATCTTGGCCAGGTTTTAGGTTTAAGTCGCCGGAGTTAGGGTTCCGGCGACTTTCTTTTGGATATTCGACGGGATCGGGGTATATTCGAGGGAAACCGGGGTTGTGGGGGGTTAGATCGGACCTAGGTGGTTCTTTTGGCGTTGGTTTGGAGAAGGATCTCATAGTTTATGGTCACCGGAGGTAGATTCGGGTGACCGGACAATCAAGAACAGGGAGGTTTTTTTAGGGTTTTGGAGTGGTCTGAGGTGAAGAAGACAAGAGGAGAAGAGGGGAGGTAAAAGGGCTGGCCGGAGACCACCGTGGAGGGTGGTGGCGTCCATGGCCGGCAGGGCTTCAGAAGGAGGAGACGAAGAAGACGATGGAGGAGAGGGGAGGGATTTTGGGCGGCTAGGGTTAGGGATTTCTACAAATGAATGATCTCAAACCGACCGAAGCCTTATATAGTCAAGGGAGCTAAGGTGATCTGGACCGTTAATTTGATGAAGATCAACGGTCGTTATTGGCGTTACTAAAACGGAATCGTCTCAATGCCAATGAGACCACTAGTCTCAACCGTTAGATTAGCTTGAACGAACGGTGGAGATTTAATCTCACACTTACCCTTTGAATTAAATCCGGATTGATCCTCAGCCGTTGGATTTGGTGTAATGAACGGCTGAGATCAATGTTAAAAACTGAATTGGACCGGACCTTTGGGCTTGGGTGTTTTGGGCCACTGACTTGGGATTCTTTTGGCCCAATGCAATTATACCCATATATATTTTTGTATTCTTGTTATTTTAATTATTTCCTCATGCATTTTATTTTTGTATTTTGTTTCCTTTTTTTATATTCTTTTCCAATTGCTCAATTTCCTATTTTTTCCAATTTTTCTGATATTTTTTGCTATTTTCTACTATATTCCGCTAATTAAACTATTTTTTGTTAATTTTCTCTCTTTTTTTTAACTACTTAATAAAAAATACATGTACTTCTCCTTTTTTTTTTTAATTTTCAATTATTTAAACACATAAAATGTATTTAATATCAAACAAGACATGCAATTACACTCAAAAATATTATTTTATTTTAATTTTGAAATTTTGTTTACCTAGTGCAAAAATCATGTGCTCACAGACACCAAAGGAAGAGATGATTTCACCTTGCGAGTTATGCATCAATAATTTGAAAGGTGGAATTTGCAATTCCAAGAGATGAGGGACACCATTGCCAAGCAAAATATTACAATAGCTGAATTTAGGCGGGGAAATCATGTTAGACCCCAAGCTAGGAGAAATATACCCGCCCCCGTTGAAGATCAAGAAAACCCAATCGATGAATTTAATGAATATATTGATTTTGATAGGGTAGGAAGAGATAGAAGGGGACAAAGAGGAAGACTTGAAGATGATAATATAAGTAGTATAAAAATGACGATGCCATCTTTCAAGGGAACAAGGGATCCAGACTTGTACCTTGATTGGGAGAGAAAAGTGGAATCCGTCTTTGGCTGCCACAACTATTCAGAGGGCAAGAAGGTTAAACTTGCTGCTGTTGAGTTTTCTGACTATGCAGTAATCTGGTGGAAAAGTCTTTCTAGGGATAGATTGCAAGAAGGACAAGCACTCGTTGCTACGTGGGCTGAGATGAAGAGAGTAATGAGGAAGAGATTTGTACCATCACACATTCAAAGAGATCTACAACAATGTCTTCAAACTTTAAGGCAAGGGTCCTTGTCTGTAGATGAGTACTTTAAGACTATGAAAATGGCTATAATCCAATGTCTCAAGTGTTAAGGGAGAGGGCATAAGGCTTATGAATGCTGTCACACCTCCTTTTTCCGCTGACCCGCAAGGGCGCAAGATATAAAAGAGAGTTTTTCCAATTAAAGGACAACCAAAACGGGATTCATTTATTGAGAGATTCGGAGTCGCCACTTGGGAGATTTATGGTGTCCCAAGTCACCGGTTTGAAACCCGAATTAAGGAAAGGTTTGACTCTATTTAACGGTCCGCGAACCAGAAATCCGGATAAGGAATTCTGTTAACCCGGGAGAAGGTGTTAGGCATTCCCGAATTCCGTGGTTCTAGCACGGTCGCTTAACTGTCATATTCGGCTTATTTATCTGATTTTTACAGTTATATACTTAATGCAAATTAATATCCTTTTACCGCTTTTATTATTATTATTATTTACGAAAGAGAATGTTGCCTAAAAATATGTTTCGAATCGCGTCACATGAAATGCACCCGGATCTTCGACACATTCTTATTCAACATTTTGGGATTTGGATTTGGGCCGCATGAAATGCACACCCGTATTTAAGAAGGTAAAATTATTAAAATACGCGCCTAGAGCGATTACTTATTTACATTTTTGAGAAGGCCATGAAATTCGCTAAGAAACGGCACATCTCGAAATCTAAATATTTTACATATACATTTATGAGGGCCCCGCGATTTGTATAATTTTGTTAGGCGAGGCACACCTCTAATTCTAATTTAAAAGCAAACTACATTCCGCTATATTTATTTAAGAGTTAATTCAAGATTATTTAAAACATGTTGCAAGCCACACTAGATGAAATGCACCTGTGGTTCCTGACACGCTTTATTTAACCTTGTTCAAAATTGGAGTCGGGTCACATGAAATGCACCCCCGATTCCTTTAATCTAATTACGTCGTTCAGTTGAAGAATAACGAACCAATTTCTATAATGTGACAAAGTCATACTCAACTATAACCAATTCGAGTAAACATACGACTAGATAACTAAGTGAGCAAATTCAAGACTATGGCGAACAATTACATGAACAACAGAAGCATAACTAGTTGGCGAGCATATGAAGGATTAGTTATTTTCATTAGCTAACTTCGACATTACAAGACCACCATTAATTGTGAAATTGCATGTTCAACAGAATCATAGATTTACAAAATCGTCCGAATCGTACGAAACTAAATCAAATGCGAAACGATTCAAAATATTAGCGAGAAGAACAATATCAAAAAAAAACATGCACCTTTATTTCTGCATATTTTCAACGTACACAATAAGAAAACGAACCTTTTATGACGATCTCAAACTTTGACCTCTCCGGACAGAACTCGAACCAAACTGGAACCAAGAACAAACAGTTCGACGCGGAACCTCGACGAACTCGGAGAAACAACGCTGGTGTTGCAGGTTTTTGCGACGCAGCAGATTGACACGAGAAGATGAGGCAGAAAAGGGTCGTTTGGACGTGAAGCTGGACGTGAGGGTGCTGCTGGACGCTTCGACTGGTCGTTGCTGGTCGGAGACAGGATGATACTGAAGATGATGACGATTGTCGGACTATGGTGGTTGACGACGTGGACTGGTTGACGCCGACGAAAAAGGGGCAGCAGAGTCATCTTTGCTCTGGTTTATTCTCCTGAGCTAATGAAGGAGAGCCCTTCTTCTTCACAAAAAATGAAATCAAAATAACCGTCCTTCCCTTCTTGTTTTTTTTTTGTATCTATATGTATTGTATCTTCTCCTGTTCTCCCATAAAGACCCTCCCCTCTCCCGTTTTTTCTTCTTCCAAATGAAGCCCAAGACTCTCTCTTTTCTTTTTTTTTCTTTTTTTTGAAAAATGAAGAAGCTCGAATGAATAGTCTCCTCTTCCACTGTTTTTCGAATCCCCCTTGCAAAATGCTCAAGGCCCCCTCATTTATCTATCTCGTTTTTGTTTTTTTAAAATAGGCCCCATGTCTTTTTTTTTGTCTTTTTCTTTTTGTTTTTACCCCTTTGTCTTTTTCCCTTGTCTTTTTCTTCTTGTCTTTTTCTTCTTATTCCCCCATCCCATTATGTTTTGTCCCCCTTAGTGTAGTGTGTGTCATGGGTGTTGTATGGGTTATTTTTGTCCGTGTTCCCCGTGTGGTGGACTCGGATTATTACGGGCTAGGTCCGAAAATTATAAAACCGGGTAGTTTGAACCCGAATATTATTCTTCGCCCGGAACCGAGAATGGTGTTATTTAATTAATCCTAGGTAATCAAAATAACCATAATACTCATAATTAAAATAAAACTATTTTTTTATATTTTTCAAGTTTAAAATAACTACAAAATATTAATGAAACTATTTTTTATTATTTTCGTTTTTATAAAAAGATAAAAATATAAAGTACTATTTTTGTATTTTTCAAGTTTAAAATGACTACGAAACATTAATAAAACTATATTTTTGTTATTTTTCATTTTAAGGTAAAAATAAAGTAAAAGAGACAAATTTAGCTAAAATAGCTATATTAAAACTAAACTAAATAATTTACGCTAAAAATATAAAAAAATCTCGGGTAGGGGCAAAATCACGCATCTACAGCTGCCCCTCTTTGACTGAAAACACAAAGAGTTTTCAGACAAAGAATGACTAGACAAGTGTTTTGACCCGACCCTTATTCAGAGAGACTAAACTAAAAATAAAAGGATGTGACCGAGCCCTTTTATCTGAGCTGCCTACATATCCTTGGCTATAAAGGAATCAGGCCACGTGTAGTTCAGAAGTGAGTAAGAATATGGAGTAACCGAGGTGGAGAGCCAGTCGAGGTGCCGTTCCGTCGAGGTTCCGTTCCATCGAAGTTCCGGTCCGTGGTCCTGCTATTACATCAAAAATCAAAACATGAGAAAGACTAACTAAGCCTATCAGCTACTAGTTACAAGATTCTTATCTATAAGTCTTCTGAAGCTTGATCTTGAGTATTGGTTGGTGCTTCATGCGGACTCTAAATTTGAACCTTGATACTTGCTAGTTGCAGGTGTTGCTTTTCGAATCAAGACCAGGTATACAGTGCTTGTGACCTCGGCCATGTCTTGAGCATGCCACATCTTTCATCAACTTCTGCATTTTGGATTGGCTTCATGCCTCTCTTTTTTTCTTTTTGTTTATTGTGACTAAACTTCTGTTGATCCCCTCGGACTGTTGACTCGCATTCTGGTTACAAGCTTCTTTTGTTGCTATCTTGCATTGCACTCCGAAGTGAATTCCCTTACTTGTGATCTTCGAGCTATTCTCCTTTGAAGTCTGAATCTATCGTTTCTGATCCATGTTGCCTTCCTTCTGATTCATGCTGGGGATTTCCATTACACTCCGCCGCTTTCCTTAAACAACTTCAAAATAAATCGCCACTCCATTCTTCAGGCGGGCTCCCTGACTTCAACTACAATTTCAAAATTAAATTGCCACTCCATTCTTCAGGCGGGCTCCCCGACTTCCACTACAACTTCAAAATAAATCGCCACTCCATTCTTCGGGCGGGCTCCCGACTTCAACTACAACTTCAAAATAAATCGCCACTCCATTCTTCGGGCGGGCTCCCGACTTCAACGACAATTTCAAAATAAATCGCCACTCCATTCTTCGAGCGGGCTCCCCGACTTCCACTATATCTTCAAGACTAAATGGCCACTCCATTCTTCAAGCGGGCTCCCCGACTTCAACTACAACTTTAAAATAAATCGCCACTCCATTCTTCGAGCGGGCTCCCCGACTTCGACTACAACTTTAAAATAAATCGCCACTCCATTCTTCAGGCGGGCTCCCCGACTTCAACTACAATTTCAAAATAAATCGCCACTCCATTCTTCAGAGGCGGGCTCCCCGACTTCAACTACAACTTCAAAATAAATCGCCACTCCATTCTTCGGGCGGGCTCCCTGACTTCAACTACAACTCAAAACTAAATCGCCACTCTATTCTTCAGGCGGGCTCCCTGACTTCAACATCAACTCACTAAATAAATCGCCACTCCATTCTTCAGGCGGGCTCCCTGACTTCAACCACAACTTCAAAACTAAATCGCCACTCTATTCTTCAGGCGAGCTCCCTGACTTCAGCTACAACTTCAAAATAAATCGCCACTCCATTCTTCAGGCGGGCTCCCTGACTTCAACATCAACTCACTAACTCCATCCCATCCATGTCGCCTTCCTTTACTTCCTGCACCACTTTCTTCTTCCTGCATCGCTTCTTGGGCCATCCTTTCTTCTGAATTACCTTGTTTCGGAATTGCATTCCTCCTGGGTCGTGTTATTTTTTTTCTCTTGACTGCTGGGGACATCTTTGGAATTGATTACTTACACGCTGGGGATGATGCTGCCGGGGAAATCTTATTTATTTCCTCTTTTTCTATTTCCTTCAAAACCTTTATTCTCTCCCGAGATCGCTGAGGATTGAAATGTCATCAGCTGGGGATTATCCTGTCGGGGGATCCCTTTTCCTTTTTCCTCCTTCGGGACTCGCGCTTTGCTCCCTTGAAAAACTTGTAGGATATAATGCTGCCGGGGAAATCTCGAAATTAGTGTTTCATTTTTCCGAGAACTGCTGGGGATGATACCGGCCTCTTGGCTCTCCGAACACAAGTTTCCTCATTTTGCCCTATCTGCTGGGGGTATAATTTCCTCTATCACAGCTTGTTGTTTTCTTTCTTTCAAAGCTGCTGGGGATAACAGTGTTCAAAGATCATTTCCTCGCGTTATCTGGCTTCTTTTCCCAACCGGGTATTTGGTTTTGAGAAAATTTTCGCAACGGGAGAAAATGTTCTGCCCCAGTTTGAGAATCTTCTTCGTGGCATGCTTTTCTGCCAACAACCCCTATTTTTCCTATTTCAAATCAAAGAAAAATTGGTTAGTTTTAAAATGTGGTGGCTGGTTGTGGTGCTCCTCTGCTGGGGATGGTTCTCCTCTTCTTTCCCTGCTCTGCGTTTCATTGTCAGACCCTGCCGGGGATGTTATTATTTGATGATATTCATGCTGGGGATAGATTTCTCCTTTCTTGCTTCCCCACCTTCCTTGACGACTCGTTATTTGCGAACCTTTCCACGTGGTTTTCCACTTACCACCCGAATTCCTATGATAGCGACCCTTCGTGAAGACCTTGCATGTTTTACTGGTGAACCATTTTCTTTGTTCACCCTTGTCACTGAAAATACCTTTCTGCTGGGGATATCTCTCCTTTTGCGGCATATCTAAGGACTGGGTATTTCCCGACCTTTGAGTCTCATTAACCTTCCTTGAGGCCATTAACCTTCCTTGAGATATCCTCATTGATACCAATCCCTCCCTTTGTCATTTTCCTATTGTTGGGGAATATCCCTCTGGACACTGGCCTTGCGGTTGATCCTTCCTGACTTATACCACTTGGGTGTACCAATCAAAATCCCGTCTTGCGTAATTGGAAAGCTGATGGAAAATTTCGCAGTCATTTCTTGCAAACGGACTCTATTGGGGAATTTTGATGAAAGGAGAAAGATAAAAGGAAACAGAATAAAAGACAATGACTCTCTAAAAAGAAAAATTATAAAATAAACCTATCAAACGTGGATACCAACTCTAATGGACATGGCGTGCACATATAGCCTATCCTCCGTCGTTAAACCGCCTTTTGTAATCTTCTCCTGGGACTTTCCTATCTCGTTTCCAATCTTTGTTCGACTTGTAGTGCCCGAGGGTTTTTCACTACCAAGCCTCTCTCATTGCGGTTTCTCTCTCAGCTTTCATCGCCTTATGGTGCCTGTGAAGGTTTTCACCGCTAAGACTCTCTCATTTGTGTTACTTTTCCGCTGGGGATTGGTGGTGTTACTGCTAAGATTCTCTCATACTTCTTCTTCTGCAGATCCGAGTCTTTTCTGATGGGAATCAGAGTGTTATGTTCTGATAAGACTTCTCTCATTTGCCCGACTTGGCCTCTTTTGAAGATTGGTCAAAAGGTCTTTCTTTGGACCGTAATGTGGATTTTGATAGGGCTTAGAAAGAAAGGTTATTAAAGGCTCAAAACAAAACAAAATGGGTTCAAAATTACAACCTTCGGAGTCTACGTCTTCCTTTATAAACACAGCTTTTCAGACTCTTTTCTTTATTTCTTTTTTCTTCATTTTTTTTTTTGGGTTTCTTCTTTAGACTTCAAGATGAAGTCTTTTGGATTTGTGTTTGGAGTGGGGTGTTCAGGGGAGGGTAAAGGCTAGATCTTGGCCAGGTTTTAGGTTTAAGTCGCCGGAGTTAGGGTTCCAGCGACTTTCTTTTGGATATTCGACGGGATCGAGGTATATTCGAGGGAAACCAGGGTTGTGGGGGGTTAGATCGGACCTAGGTGGTTCTTTTGCCGTTGGTTTGGAGAAGGATCTCATAGTTTATGGTCACCGGAGGTAGATTCGGGTGACCGGACAATCAAGAACAGGGAGGTTTTTTTAGGGTTTTGGAGTGGTCTGAGGTGAAGAAGACAAGAGGAGAAGAGGGGAGGTAAAAGGGCTGGCCGGAGACCACCGTGGAGGGTGGTGGCCTCCATGGCCGGCAGGGCTTCAGAAGGAGGAGACGAAGAATACGATGGAGGAGAGGGGAGGGATTTTGGGCGGCTAGGGTTAGGGATTTCTACAAATGAATGATCTCAAACCGACCGAAGCCTTATATAGTCAAGGGAGCTAAGGTGATCTGGACCGTTAATATGATGAAGATCAACGGTCGTTATTGGCGTTACTAAAACGGAATCGTCTCAATGCCAATGAGACCACTGGTCTCAACCTTTAGATTAGCTTGAACGAACGGTGGAGATTTAATCTCACACTTACCCTTTGAATTAAATCCGGATTGATCCTCAGCCGTTGGATTTGGTGTAGTGAACGGCTGAGATCAATGTTAAAAACTGAATTGGACCGGACCTTTGGGCTTGGGTGTTTTGGGCCACTGACTTGGGATTCTTTTGGCCCAATGCAATTATACCCATATATATTTTTGTATTCTTGTTATTTTAATTATTTCCTCATGCATTTTATTTTTGTATTTTGTTTCCTTTTTTTATATTCTTTTCCAATTGCTCAATTTCCTATTTTTTCCAATTTTTCTGATATTTTTTGCTATTTTCTACTATATTCCGCTAATTAAACTATTTTTGTTAATTTTCTCTCTTTTTTTTTAACTACTTAATCAAAAATACATGTACTTCTCCTTTTTTTTCTAATTTCCAATTATTTAAACACATAAAATGTATTTAATTTCAAACAAGACATGCAATTACACTCAAAAATATTATTTTATTTTAATTTTGAAATTTTGTTTACCTAGTGCAAAAATCATGTGCTCACAGACACCAAAGGAAGAGATGATTTCACCTTGCGAGTTATGCATCAATAATTTGAAAGGTGGAATTTGCAATTCCAAGAGATGAGGGACACCGTTGCCAAGCAAAATATTACAATAGCTGAATTTAGGCGGGGAAATCATGTTAAACCCCAAGCTAGGAGAAATATAACCGCCCCCGTTGAAAATCAAGAAAACCCAATCGATGAATTTAATGAATATATTGATTTTGATAGGGTAGGAAGAGATAGAAGGGGACAAAGAGGAAGACTTGAAGATGATAATATAAGTAGTATAAAAATGACGATGCCATCTTTCAAGGGAACAAGGGATCCAGACTTGTACCTTGATTGGGAGAGAAAAGTGGAATCCGTCTTTGGCTGCCACAACTATTCAGAGGGCAAGAAGGTTAAACTTGCTGCTGTTGAGTTTTCTGACTATGCAGTAATCTGGTGGAAAAGTCTTTCTAGGGATAGATTGCAAGAAGGACAAGCACTCGTTGCTACGTGGGCTGAGATGAAGAGAGTAATGAGGAAGAGATTTGTACCATCACACATTCAAAGAGATCTACAACAATGTCTTCAAACTTTAAGGCAAGGGTCCTTGTCTGTAGATGAGTACTTTAAGACTATGAAAATGGCTATAATCCAATGTCTCAAGTGTTAAGGGAGAGGGCATAAGGCTTATGAATGCTGTCACACCTCCTTTTTCCGCTGACCCGCAAGGGCGCAAGATATAAAAGAGAGTTTTTCCAATTAAAGGACAACCAAAACGGGATTCATTTATTGAGAGATTCGGAGTCGCCACTTGGGAGATTTATGGTGTCCCAAGTCACCGGTTTGAAACCCGAATTGAGGAAAGGTTTGACTCTATTTAACGGTCCGCGAACCAGAAATCCGGATAAGGAATTCTGTTAACCCGGGAGAAGGTGTTAGGCATTCCCGAATTCCGTGGTTCTAGCACGGTCGCTTAACTGTCATATTCGGCTTATTTATCCGATTTTTACAGTTATATACTTAATGCAAATTAATATCCCTTTACCGCTTTTATTATTATTATTATTTACGAAAGAGAATGTTGCCTAAAAATATGTTTCGAATCGCGTCACATGAAATGCACCCGGATCTTCGACACATTCTTATTCAACATTTTGGGATTTGGATTTGGGCCGCATGAAATGCACACCCGTATTTAAGAAGGTAAAATTATTAAAATACGCGCCTAGAGCGATTACTTATTTACATTTTTGAGAAGGCCATGAAATTCGCTAAGAAACGGCACATCTCGAAATCTAAATATTTTACATATACATTTATGAGGGCCCCGGGATTTGTATAATTTTGTTAGGCGAGGCACACCTCTAATTCTAATTTAAAAGCAAACTACATTCCGCTATATTTATTTAAGAGTTAATTCAAGATTATTTAAAACATGTTGCAAGCCACACTACATGAAATGCACCTGTGGTTCCTGACACGCTTTATTTAACCTTGTTCAAAATTGGAGTCGGGTCACATGAAATGCACCCTCGATTCCTTTAATCTAATTACGTCGTTCAGTTGAAGAATAACGAACCAATTTCTATAATGTGACAAAGTCATACTCAACTATAACCAATTCGAGTAAACATACGACTAGATAACTAAGTGAGCAAATTCAAGACTATGGCGAACAATTACATGAACAATAGAAGCATAACTAGTTGGCGAGCATATGAAGGATTAGTTATTTTCATTAGCTAACTTCGACATTACAAGACCACCATTAATTGTGAAATTGCATGTTCAACAGAATCATATATTTACAAAATCGTCCGAATCGTACGAAACTAAATCAAATGCGAAACGATTCAAAATATTAGCGAGAAGAACAATATCAAAAAAAACATGCACCTTTATTTCTGCATATTTTCAACGTACACAATAAGAAAACGAACCTTTTATGACGATCTCAAACTTTGACCTCTCCGGACAGAACTCGAACCAAACTGGAACCAAGAACAAACAGTTCGACGCGGAACCTCGACGAACTCGGAGAAACAGCAGGTGGTACGCTGGTGTTGCTGGTTTTTGCGACGCATCAGATTGACACGAGAAGATGAGGCAGAAAAGGGTCGTTTGGATGTGAAGCTGGACGTGAGGGTGCTGCTGGACGCTTCGACTGGTCGTTGCTGGTCGGAGACAGGATGATACTGAAGATGATGACGATTGTCGGACTATGGTGGTTGACGACGTGGACTGGTTGATGCCGACGAAAAAGGGGCAGCAGAGTCATCTTTGCTCTGGTTTATTCTCCTGAGCTAATGAAGGAGAGCCCTTCTTCTCCACAAAAAATGAAATCAAAATAACCGTCCTTCCCTTCCTGTTTTTTTTTTGTATCTATATGTATTGTATCTTCTCCTGTTCTCCCATAAAGACCCTCCCCTCTCCCGTTTTTTCTTCTTCCAAATGAAGCCCAAGACTCTCTCTTTTCTTTTTTTTCTTCTTTTTTGAAAAGTGAAGAAGCCGAATGAATAGTCTCCTCTTCCACTGTTTTTCGAATCCCCCCTTGCAAAATGCTCAAGGCCCCCTCATTTATCTATCTCGTTTTTGTTTTTTTAAAATAGGCCCCATGTCTTTTTTTTGTCTTTTTCTTTTTGTTTTTACCCCTTTGTCTTTTTCCCTTGTCTTTTTCTTCTTGTCTTTTTCTTCTTATTCCCCCATCCCATTATGTATTGTCTCCCTTAGTGTAGTGTGTGTCATGGGTGTTGTATGGGTTATTTTTGTCCGTGTTCCCCGTGTGGTGGACTCGGATTATTATGTGCTATGTCCGAAAATTATAAAACCGGGTAGTTTGAACCCGAATATTATTCTTCGCCCGGAACCGAGAATGGTGTTATTTAATTAATCCTAGGTAATCAAAATAACCATAATACTCATAATTAAAATAAAACTATTTTTTTATATTTTTCAAGTTTAAAATAACTACAAAATATTAATGAAACTATTTTTTATTATTTTCGTTTTTATAAAAAGATAAAAATATAAAGTACTATTTTTGTATTTTTCAAGTTTAAAATGACTACGAAACATTAATAAAACTATATTTTTGTTATTTTTCATTTTAAGGTAAAAATAAAGTAAAAGAGACAAATTTAGCTAAAATTGCTATATTAAAACTAAACTAAATATTTTACGCTAAAAATATAAAAAAATCTCGGGTAGGGGCAAAATCTCGCATCTACAGCTGCCCCTCTTTGACTGAAAACACAAAGAGTTTTCAGACAAAGAATGACTAGACAAGTGTTTTGACCCGACCCTTATTCAGAGAGACTAAACTAAAAATAAAAGGATGTGACCGAGCCCTTGTATCTGAGCTGCCTACATATCCTTGGCTATAAAGGAATCAGGCCACGTGTAGTTCAGAAGTGAGTAAGAATATGGAGTAACCGAGGTGGAGAGCCAGTCGAGGTGCCGTTCCGTCGAGGTTCCGTTCCATCGAAGTTCCGGTCCGTGGTCCTGCTATTACATCAAAAATCAAAACATGAGAAAGACTAACTAAGCCTATCAGCTACTAGTTACAAGATTCCTATCTATAAGTCTTCTGAAGCTTGATCTTGAGTATTGGTTGGTGCTTCATGCGGACTCTAAATTTGAACCTTGATACTTGCTAGTTGCAGGTGCTGCTTTTCGAATCAAGACCAGGTATACAGTGCTTGTGACCTCGGCCATGTCTTGAGCATGCCACATCTTTCATCAACTTCTGCATTTTGGATTGGCTTCTTGCCTCTCTTTTTTTTCTTTTTGTTTATTGTGACTAAACTTTTGTTGATCCCCTCGGACTGTTGAATCGCATTCTGGTTACAAGCTTCTTTTGTTGCTATCTTGCATTGCACTCCGAAGTGAATTCCCTTACTTGTGATCTTCGAGCTATTCTCCTTTGAAGTCTGAATCTATCGTTTCTGATCCTTGTTGCCTTCCTTCCTGATTCGTGCTGGGGATTTCCATTACACTCCGCCGCTTTCCTTAAACAACTTCAAAATAAATCGCCACTCCATTCTTCAGGCGGGCTCCCTGACTTCAACTACAATTTCAAAATTAAATTGCCACTCCATTCTTCAGGCGGGCTCCCTGACTTCCACTACAACTTCAAAATAAATCGCCGCTCCATTCTTCAGGCGGGCTCCCTGACTTCAACTACAACTTCAAAATAAATCGCCACTCCATTCTTCGGGCGGGCTCCCTGACTTCAACTACAACTTCAAAATAAATCGCCACTCCATTCTTCAAGCGGGCTCCCTGACTTCCACTATATCTTCAAGACTAAATGGCCACTCCATTCTTCAGGCGGGCTTCCCTGACTTCAACTACAACTTTAAAATAAATCGCCACTCCATTCTTCAGGCGGGCTCCCTGACTTCGACTACAACTTTAAAATAAATCGCCACTCCATTCTTCAGGCGGGCTCCCTGACTTCAACTACAACTTCAAAATAAAATCGCCACTCCATTCTTCGGGCGGGCTCCCCGACTTCAACTACAACTTCAAAATAAATCGCCACTCCATTCTTCAGGCGGGCTCCCTGACTTCAACTACAACTCAAAACTAAATCGCCACTCTATTCTTCAGGCGGGCTCCCTGACTTCAACATCAACTCACTAAATAAATCGCCACTCCATTCTTCAGGCGGGCTCCCTGACTTCAACCACAACTTCAAAACTAAATCGCCACTCTATTCTTCAGGCGAGCTCCCTGACTTCAGCTACAACTTCAAAATAAATCGCCACTCCATTCTTCAGGCGGGCTCCTTGACTTCAACATCAACTCACTAACTCCATCCCATCCATGTCGCCTTCCTTTACTTCCTGCACCACTTTCTTCTTCCTGCATCGCTTCTTGGGCCATCCTTTCTTCTGAATTACCTTGTTTCGGAATTGCATTCCTCCTGGGTCGTGGTATTTTTTTTTCTCTTGACTGCTGGGGACATCTTTGGAATTGATTACTTACCCGCTGGGGATGATGCTGCCGGGGAAATCTTATTTATTTCCTCTTTTTCTATTTCCTTCAAAACCTTTATTCTCTCCCGAGATCGCTGAGGATTGAAATGTCATCAGCTGGGGATTATCCTGTCGGGGGATCCCTTTTCCTTTTTCCTCCTTCGGGACTCGCGCTTTGCTCCCTTGAAAAACTTGTAGGATATAATGCTGCTGGGGAAATCTCGAAATCAGTGTTTCATTTTTCCGAGAACTGCTGGGGATGATACCGGCCTCTTGGCTCTCCGAACACAAGTTTCCTCATTTTGCCCTGTCTGCTGGGGGTATAATTTCCTCTATCACAGCTTGTTGTTTTCTTTCTTTCAAAGCTGCTGGGGATAACCGTGTTCAAAGATCATTTCCTCGCGTTATCTGGCTTCTTTTCCCAACCGGGTATTTGGTTTCGAGAAAATTTTCGCAACGGGAGAAAATTTTCTGCCCCAGTTTGAGAATCTTCTTCGTGGCATGCTTTTCTGCCAACAACCCCTATTTTTCCTGTTTCAAATCAAAGAAAAATTGGTTAGTTTTAAAATGTGGTGGCTGGTTGTGGTGCTCCTGCTGGGGATGGTTCTCCTCCTCTTTCCCTGCTCTGCGTTTCATTGTCAGACCCTACTGAGGATGTTATCATTTGATGATATTCATGCCGGGGATAGTTTTCTTCTTTCTTGCTTCCCCGCCTTCCTTGACGACTCTTTATTCGCGAGCCTTTCCATGTGGTTTTCCACTGGTATCCTGACCACCCGAATTCCTATGATAATGACCCTTCGTGAAGACCTTGCATGTTTTACTGGTGAACCATTTTCTTTGTTCACCCTTTTCACTGAAAATACCTTTCTGCTGGGGATATCTCTCCTTTTGCGGCATATCTAAGGACTGGGCATTTCCCGACCTTTGAGTCTCATTAACCTTCCTTGAGATATCCTCATTGATACCAATCCCTCCCTTTGTCATTTTCCTATTGCTGGGGAATATCCCTCTGGACACTGGCCTTGCGCTTGATCCTTCTTGACTTATACCACTTGGGTGTACCAATCAAAATCCCGTCTTGCGTAATTGGAAAGCTGATGGAAAATTTCGCAGTCATTTCTTGCAAACAGACTCTATTGGGGAATTTTGATGAAAGGAGAAAGATAAAAGGAAACAGAATAAAAGACAATGACTCTCTAAAAAGAAAAATTATAAAATAAACCTATCAAACGTGGATACCAACTCTAATGGACATGACGTGCACATATAGCCTATCCTCCGTCGTTAAACCGCCTTTTGTAATCTTCTCCTGGGACTTTCCTATCTCGTTTCCAATCTTTGTTCGACTTGTAGTGCCCGAGGGGTTTTCACTACCAAGCCTCTCTCATTGCGGTTTCTCTCTCAGCTTTCATCGCCTTATGGTGCCTGTGAAGGTTTTCACCGCTAAGACTCTCTCATTTGTGTTACTTTTCCGCTGGGGATTGGTGGTGCTACTGCTAAGATTCTCTCATATTTCTTCTGCTGCGGATCCGAGTCTTTTCTGATGGGAATCAGAGTGTTATGTTCTGATAAGACTTCTCTCATTTGCCTGACTTGGCCTCTTTTGAAGATTGGTCAAAAGGTCTTTCTTTGGACCGTAATATGGATTTTGATAGGGCTTAGAAAGAAAGGGTATTAAAGGCTCAAAACAAAACAAAATGGGTTCAAAATTACAACCTTCGGAGTCTACATCTTCCTTTATAAACACAACTTTTGTTGCCCCGGTTTCTAGCTTGGGGATTTTTATTTCTTTATTTACACTATGACCGAGCTGTGAAGCGCCTACGTATCCTCCTTGAGGAAATCAGGTCAAACGTAGTTCCCAATTCCTCTTTTTCAAGTTTCTTTTTTTTTTCCACACATTTTTCTTTTTCTTTTCTTTATCTCTTATTGTTGTTTTCTTTTTCTTTACTTTTTTCTTTATCCCTTTCTTCTCTTGCCTTTCAAACTTGTATTTCTAGTCTTTGCAACTAATTTCGAAGGAGGGGTATGAAAGAATTTAAAATAAGGCTCAAAGGGTTGACGATGGATAAAGTGTTTGGATAGCAGAACAAAATGCCTTCGTCATTCCAATCCTCAAAACATGCCAAGCGTAAACAACACAATTAATATTCGTCATATCTTTAAAGCGCTGTTGGGCAACACTCTCATTTTCATTATTATGAACGACCCCATGTCAATTTTGGCCAGCTTGACTTTAACGGTTTCCTTTTACACTTGCCCCAGTTTATCATGACTCGGGCTTCTAATAATCTCAAACCATTCTTATATAATTTAAATATCTCGATCACCTCCCAATGGTTTTGTGATTAACTTTTAAGATCAGGCCAGAACTATGCGCGCACGTCATGTCACTAGAGCTAGCAGAAAAAGAACTATAGGAAGGAGAGGACTAAATAACAGGAAAATGTCTAAAAATAATATAAAATAGGTCATTGCATTAACCGATAAAACAACGACTCGAACAACAAAAAAACAAAACTGGGGTTACAACCCTTAGAACGAACCTAGACCCCTTTGGATGAGACACTATGATCAAAAGAAAAATACAAGGATAAAAGGTTTGAGCCACAAGACAACATCCGGATTACCATTTTGAAATAACCCGGACAAATAGAAATGACAACAAAATAAGCCACCACAAATGACTCTCCAATTGATAAGCCTAACATTTAACCACGAATTTGATTATCAGAATCACTATGGCTTTCTCTCATTTCAGTCGGCAAATTCCCGAGTGGATTCTCATATTCCGTGTCACCAGGCATCACCGCTAGAAAGTGTGTATCATCATGTGCAGGTAACGGATTTAGCGCGATATTCTGGGTGTCACTGTCTTGAATCACAATCAATCTTTCTTGGATCATCCTTTCTATTTCCCTTTTCAAATCCCGACAACTTTCCATGTTGTGCCCCTGGGCATGGAAATGGTATTCACACCTTTTAGATGGGTCAAAGCTCCTTGCACGTGGGTCCACATGATTTGGAGGGATGGTTGCAATCATGTCCTGTTGCTTTAACTTCTCGAATAAGCTTGCATGGGAAACTCCTATTGGTGTGAAATTACCCTTCAACTTCGGTTCCTTTCCATACCCTTGGTTTGGAAGTGGGTTATAAGGTATTTGGAAATTTCCTCCTGTACCATCTTTCGGGGATCTTGTGTTGTCCGCTTGTCACAAACCAACCACCTTCTACTTACTTTACAATTCAAGACAAAACATGTTAGAATGGACTCAGCCAGTCCTTATCATGTTTTTTTTTCCTTTTTTATTTTTATATATATATACAGTTGTGGTCGAATCTTATGGAGATTGCCTACGTATCATGACCCCGCATGAATCGGACCGAGCGTAGTTCTTGCAAATTAATGCAAGAAATAAAGAGATGTTTATTTGATTTTTTTTTCTTTTTTGAAGAAAAATTGTAAAAGCCAACTCCAAAAAGATAAACTTGAAAAAAAACCTCCTGTGGCTCATGGGGGCATCGTTCGGCATCGCCATAAGCCAACACAAGACTGAGAAGTTTCTAATGTCAATTGACTATTTTTACAAGATTGGCCATGTAATGACTTATTTGACAAAGCGGCTATTTTTGCAAAATTTTATTTAAGAGACTACAAATTCAAAAATTTTCATCTTAGGGCCCATGGGGCATCGTTCAGCACCGACACAGGCCAACACAAGACTGAGAAAGTTTAAATGCCAAATGTGGCCATTTCAGCAAAACTATATATTTTTTTTTTTCAAAGTTGAGTGATGACTCATACTTAATTTTGCGGATACGGCCTTTCAATATTTCCACGAGGGAATATTTCAAGGCTGTGCCCAAAAATTATTTACAAAGACTCAAAGTGGCTATTCTTGCAAAAATAGCCTTCTGGCGTCCTTTTGGGGAACATTCGGCTTATTTTAAACAAATATAGCATGACCCGATTTATTTATAATAAAATAAAAAATTTGACACATTTTTTTTTTGGTTATTTCTGCAAAAGGGGTGTGAACCCGAACTTGATTTTGCAGCTATGGCCTTGCAACATTTCCACAAGGAATATTTCAAGGCTATGCTCGTAAATTATCTAAAATGACTCAAAACGGCTATTTTTGCAAAAACAACCTTCCGGCGTCCTTTCGGAACATTCGGCTATTTCCAAAAACAGCATCACTTTGATTTTATTGACGAAATTAAACACACATTTTTTTGATGATTTTTTTTTAAAAAAAAGGGTGGTATCCCAAACTTTATTTTGAGGCTACGGCCTTTCAACATTTCCACATGGAATATTTCAAGGCTATTATTCAAAAAGAAAAAGAAAAGACTTCAAAGTGGCCATTTTTGCAAAAACAACCTTCCGGTGTCCTTTCGGAACATTCGGCTATTTTCAAAAACAGCGTTACTTTGATTTTATTGAAAACTAAAACTTCGACATTTTTTTTTAATTTTTGAAGGGGTGGTTGGACCCGATGAGGGTTGCCTACGTATCCCACCTAATGGGGAGAATCAAACCAGCGTAGTTCGGTCAAAGAAAACAAACTACATCTGTAAATGAAACAAACTATTTTTTATTTTACTGAAAAACAAGTAAACTATTTTTTTTTATTTTTTTTTTCTGTTTTTCTTTTTTTTTTAAAAACAAACTATTAAAAAAAATCTCCATATTTAAAAACCGGTCAGCATGCAAGTCTGAAACAAATAAATGCGTAAAACAAACAGGATGGTCTTTTCATTTCAGGTCACCTGTCCTAGACGGACCCAACCCCTGTGTTGAGTCCCCTAAGTCAAATGCAACATGATGCAAATAAACGTTCCTACTAGGGATCCGGCATGAAGCTTTGTTATTCTAGGTTCAAAAACATGGGTTTATTGTTCTAGACCTCTGGCTTACCCGAGCAGACAGCTCGAGCTGAGGAGGAGGCAGCAACCCGGAAATACAGAACTTCACCGGTTTTGCAACTTATCCAAACCTCGTTCTAAAATGGGGATTAGACACTATACAGAAAAGAAGTCACACGAAGTGCACCCTTCTTCATGATTTAGAAGACTCAGAGAGGAGATTGGGGCACAATTTATATGTACAATCCACAAAATATCAAAGCGGTAAAAGCAACATTTAGCACATTAAATACAAACATATAATAAAATCAGATAATAATAAGCCAAATACAACAATTATTCAAAGCTCGAATTCTTAAACCCTGAACCAGTGGTTCTAGGTTTGTTGTCCCCAGTGGAGTCGCCAGAGCTGTCACACCTCCTTTTTCCGCTGACCCGCAAGGGCGCAAGATATAAAAGAGAGTTTTTCCAATGAAAGGACAACCAAAACGGGATTCATTTATTGAGAGATTCGGAGTCGCCACTTGGGAGATTTATGGTGTCCCAAGTCACCGGTTTGAAACCCGAATTGAGTAAAGGTTTGACACTATAACGGTCCGCGAACCAGAAATCCGGATAAGGAATTCTGTTAACCCGGGAGAAGGTGTTAGGCATTCCCGAATTCCGTGGTTCTAGCACAATCGCTTAACTGTCATATTCGGCTTATTTATCTGATTTTTACAGTTATATACTTAATGCAAATTAATATCCCTTTACCGCTTTATTATTATTATTATTTACGAAAGAGAATGTTGCCTAAAAATATGTTTCGAATCGCGTCACATGAAATGCACCCGGATCCTCGACACATTCTTATTCAACATTTTGGGATTTGGATTTGGGCCGCATGAAATGCACACCCGTATTTAAGAAGGTAAAATTATTAACATACGCGCCTAGAGCGATTACTTATTTACATTTTTGAGAAGGCCATGAAATTCGCTAATAAACGGCACATCTCGAAATCTAAATATTTTACATATACATTTATGAGGGCCCCGCGATTTGTATAATTTTGTTAGGCGAGGCACGCCTCTAATTCTAATTTAAAAGCAAACTACATTCCGCTATATTTATTTAAGAGTTAATTCAAGATTATTTAAAACATGTTGCAAGCCACACTACATGAAATGCACCTGTGGTTCCTGACACGCTTTATTTAACCTTGTTCAAAATTGGAGTCGGGTCACATGAAATGCACCCCCGATTCCTTTAATCTAATTACGTCGTTCAGTTGAAGAATAACGAACCAATTTTTATAATGTGACAAAGTCATACTCAACTATAACCAATTCGAGTAAACATACGACTAGATAACTAAGTGAGCAAATTCAAGACTATGGCGAACAATTACATGAACAACGGAAGCATAACTAGTTGGCGAGCATATGAAGGATTAGTTATTTTCATTAGCTAACTTCGACATTACAAGACCACCGTTAATTGTGAAATTGCATGTTCAACAGAATCATATATTTACAAAATCGTCCAAATCGTACGAAACTAAATCAAATGCGAAACGATTCAAAATATTAGCGAGAAGAACAATATCAAAAAAAAACATGCACCTTTATTTCTGCATATTTTCAACGTACACAATAAGAAAACGAACCTTTTATGACGATCTCAAACTTTGACCTCTCCGGACAGAACTCGAACCAAACTGGAACCAAGAACAAATAGTTCGACGCGGAACCTCGACGAACTCGGAGAAACAGCAGGTGGTACGCTGGTGTTGCTAGTTTTTGCGACGCAGCAGATTGACACGAGAAGATGAGGCAGAAAAGGGTCGTTTGGACGTGAAGCTGGACGTGAGGGTGCTGCTGGACGCTTCGACTGGTCGTTGCTGGTCGGAGACAGGATGATACTGAAGATGATGACGATTGTCGGACTATGGTGGTTGACGACGTGGACTGGTTGACGCCGACGAAAAAGGGGCAGCAGAGTCGTCTTTGCTCTGGTTTATTCTCCTGAGCTAATGAAGGAGAGCCCTTCTTCTTCACAAAAAATGAAATCAAAATAACCGTCCTTCCCTTCCTGTTTTTTTTTTTTTTGTATCTATATGTATTGTATCTTCTCCTGTTCTCCCATAAAGACCCTCCCCTCTCCCGTTTTTTCTTCTTCCAAATGAAGCCCAAGACTCTCTCTTTTCTTTTTTTTCTTCTTTTTTGAAAAGTGAAGAAGCCGAATGAATAGTCTCCTCTTCCACTGTTTTTCGAATCCCCCCTTGCAAAATGCTCAAGGCCCCCTCATTTATCTATCTCGTTTTTGTTTTTTTAAAATAGGCCCCATGTCTTTTTTTTGTCTTTTTCTTTTTGTTTTTACCCCTTTGTCTTTTTCCCTTGTCTTTTTCTTCTTGTCTTTTTCTTCTTATTCCCTCATCCCATTATGTATTGTCCCCCTTAGTGTAGTGTGTGTCATGGGTGTTGTATGGGTTATTTTTTTCTGTGTTCCCCGTGTGGTGGACTCGGATTATTATGGGCTATGTCCGAAAATTATAAAACCGGGTAGTTTGAACCCGAATATTATTCTTCGCTCGGAACCGAGAATGGTGTTATTTAATTAATCCTAGGTAATCAAAATAACCATAATACTCATAATTAAAATAAAACTATTTTTTTATATTTTCCAAGTTTAAAATAACTACAAAATATTAATGAAACTATTTTTTATTATTTTCGTTTTTATAAAAAGATAAAAATATAAAGTACTATTTTTGTATTTTTCAAGTTTAAAATGACTACGAAACATTAATAAAACTATATTTTTGTTATTTTTCATTTTAAGGTAAAAATAAAGTAAAAGAGTCAAATTTAGCTAAAATAGCTATATTAAAACTAAACTAAATATTTTACGCTAAAAATATAAAAAAATCTCGGGTAGGGGCAAAATCACGCATATACAAATGCCCAAGTAGAAGAAACATTCTAATTAAAGAGAATATGGGAAAATATAAGAGAGAAAAGAATGAGAGGAGTAAGGGAGTGCATGTTGACATCCCAAGATAGGAAAAAGGAGAGGTTGTGTTGAGTAAATATATTGTGATGTCAAGGAAAGAAAAGAGTGAGCTTGAGAGGCAAGAAAAGAGAGAAGGCCATAAGATAGAAAAAAGCTTTGAGGTAGAGAGAGAGAAATATGGTTTGAGTGATGAAAAGGAAGAAAACTTTAGTGAGAGAAAAGAGGGTAAGGGCGATGAAAAAGTTAGCCTTGAGGTAAAAGCCAAAGAGAGTGCAAGTAAGAAAACATGTTCTTTACTTCCTAACCCATTAACTCTTTCTTATTTTAGTTCTTGTGTTTTGTTGCATCCACATATTGAAAGACCTTCAAAAAGGATAGGTGATGCGAGAGTGATGGCAGTAAAGGATCATATTGGATTCCAACATAAATTAGGCAAAATGAATTCTAGTTGGATGGTGGAAGATAAAAGCTTGATTCATTTATTTGTTGTTGAGACTTTTGACTATTTTGATCCCTATTTACAGGTTTATAACATGGAGTTTCCTAAAATATTGCTAAGTTGGAGCCATTACATAAAATAATACAAGGTGATGATATTCCACTGGTAAATAAGTCCAAGTATGGTATGTATAATTAGTTTATTCGAATTCTTGGCCTTTCTAGGATACCTAAGGTATGTTTGAAGGTAATTAACTATACTCTAATTTCTTATGTTGATGACTTTATAATGGTTATGGATGATGGTGTTTCAATGCATATCAAGTCATTAATAGTAATATCTAAGTTCAAGTACAAGAGTAATTTCCTTCTTTTTGAAATTGAGTTCGACGTGGATGATTATGAATTCTAACTTGGTCTGCTTGCGAATGATTTAAATATTTCTCCTTCTCTTATTCAAGTGTCTAGTAAGATTTCATATGATAAATTTCTGGAGAGTCATTCTTTAAGCCATGTTGAATGTGAGCTTGTACAAGTGTTTGCTACTAGTAAAGAGGATATGCATGATTATTGTGACGCTTGTGATCAAGTACTCTTTCATAAACCTATGCATGACTCTTTGTGTAATCGCTTGATCTATTATTTAGAATCCATTGATGTTGCAAATATTATTGGGAAAAGTTGTAATCATGAGTTTGAATGTATTGAAACTTTTATTTTGGGAATTATGGGTTCTTCTAACCTTCTTGAGAATTTATGTGTTTCTTTGAATAGCTTATATATTGAAGAATTTATGAAATTTGTAACTGATACTTGGCTATATCATTAATGTGTCATATTTGATACATGCAGCAGAGATACTTGTTTTAAATGGACACATGATTAAACTTTTGTAATTTCATTATCATGTACATTTTCTGACTACCTTTTATAGTTTTGTTTCGGCACCTCTGCATATATGTATGACATTAGGCAAATAATCAAAGGTTTAATAATAATCAACTTCATTCTAGATACCATACCTATAGGACTCCTATACTCATGTAGTCGTCTTAAAACCAACAACACTTAGAAATCATACCTATAGGATGTAATCAGTTGATCAGCTTCGTCTATTTCACCTATGAGTTTAAAATCAATAGCAAGATCATTTAAAATCTGCAGAGCTTTGTTTATAAACTAGTAACCTTTCTTTAAAATCAGTATGCCTTCTGCATTGTTAGATAAGATGCTTATAAGTCTCATCTAGGCAAACTAGTAGGTAATTAATCAACTGCGTCAGTCCTTGATAAACTACAACCAGACAAGGCCTAATTCGGACTTCTCATCTTAGAAATATGTGATAAATCAGCCACCCATTTAGCGTTTAAGTTTGATTAAAGACCTAACCAGTACCTGTAAGTCATGCTAAACAATTTTTACTTTGAATGAGGAGGCCTATTTGAGCCTTTAACTGTTATATGTTCTCATCTTTTAACTGTTGTGTTTTTTGTTTGTCGCACTAAGTTTTTGTCCATTTAAAACTTTGAAAAGCCAATATCCCTTCCCTTTAGGATTAGTAGTCCCAATTGCCTCTGGGACTAATGGGATTGGGTAGTAGCATGCAATAAGTAACGAGACCATTCCGCGATTTAGTACCTTAATAGGGTAGGAAAGGGTAGACATGGATATGATGATCACGCGATAAAATCACGTGTATAAATGGTTACCAGCTGTCACACCTCCTTTTTTCACACATACGTATAATGTGCCACTATTTAATACTACACCCCGAGAAGGGATATAATGATAATCAGGGAAGGAGTTTTTCCACTTAAAGGACAGTCGGAACGGGATCAATTTATTTAATTTTTTCAGAGTCGCCACTTGGGAAAATAATGGTGTCCCAAGTCACCGGTTTAATCCCGAACCGAGGAAATTTATGACTCTGTATTATAGTCTGCGAAACTAGAAACCTGGATAAAGAATTCTGTTAACCCGGGAGAAGGTGTTAGGCACTCCCGAATTCCGTGGTTTTAGCACGGTCGCTCAATTGTAATTTTTGTTTTTATCTGATTTCTTTATATATTTCAGTTATGTGCTTTTATATTCCGCTTTTCGATTTTAGAATAATTGCGAAGTCACGAAAACACACTCCGAGTCACACCGCAACCAGTACGCCCGTGACTTGAATGCGTTTTAGTTTCGCCGAGAATAAGATTTGGGTCACATAAATGCACATCCGTATTTAGGAAAGTAATTTATTTAAAGTCGTGCCTAAAGAGTCTATCGTCTTGATTAATTTTGGGAAAAGACCGTTAAATTCGCTAAACGGTCCTTCCGAGTCTACATATTTTATACCAATTATTTGAGGGCCCCGTGTGTTTTATTTTCTAGCGAGGCTCGTCTCATTATTTTATTTAAGGTCAATCCTAACATAACTATGATTATCTATTAATTGGTCTCTAAGAATAAACAAAGGTCCTAATTTATTGATATTTTTACACTATACATTGAAGCCTGCAAGTCCGTATTAACGAACATGTGGAACAGTTAATAATAAAATAAAGCCAAGGAATTTGTCATTTAACCTATGAAGCTAACTGTTAAATTCTAACATTAATTGGCAACTACTTTACCCACGCGAATGATTCATCTTAACGGACGGATTGTGATTCCCATTAACTACTTTACACTGCACTATTTTTTTTATATTTTAGAGTTTATAATCATGTTATATGTGAGCCAAACATTATTTAAACATTTTTTGATTTTCCTTTTGATTGTTAGCAATGAAGTGGTAAAAGCTGCTCAAATCGTGCTTATTATTTTTAAACCTACTTCTATTACTGCAAAATTATGTTAGAACCTAAAATTAGCGAACAAATATCATATATGAACGCGTCAATTGGACAGATGATCTTATACGCTTAGTAGACAGTATATTATTGCAGAATCAAAACTACCAAAATCATTACCAAGGCTTCTACTGCTACATGGAAGATATATATTCCTAACTGGTAATATAGATTCTAATATAACAAAAAAAAACTGCTCAGTTCCTTATTTACACATATCTAAAGTTATTTTCCTAAACCAAAACAGCCTTGACAAATCATATGCACAATATTTTTTGCACTGCGTCTTAAACTAATCAATAAACTGTCAATTTCTTCAGCACAATTTCAAAGTCCGTATCTACTCAAAATAGCAGCAGTCTAATTAACAGTCCAATCCTAATTACAATTGTCAAACAGTCTAATATTCACAATAAACTTCTTAAATCAATGGAAATTCGCAAATGAAGACAGTAAAATCAAAAGAGATCAATAAGAGGAGGGGTCATCACTTAAATTTATTCCCATAAGCCTGAGGTTACAAATGTGTCCCTGAAATTTGAATAGATCCCATTAGATCTAATATATACAGCAGTAAAACATGGTTCGGCAATAGTTTCAACAGTAACAGCCACAGCAGTAGCAATTGATAAACCCAGGCAGCAGTGAAGTCAACAGTTAAACCCAAAATTTTGCTCAAATATGTCCAAAAGGAATGTAAGATCGATATTGAACAGCAAATCGTTGTACCAAACTCACAACAGCCAATATTTTTGTTTTTCTATTAGTCTTATAATTTTTTTGGATTTTTTGATATGTATATGAAGGAATGAAGAAGGAAATTGAATCTGAACTGTTAATTTCATATCTGAAAATAGAATAGATATTTTTTGGGATTTTTCTAGGGTTCATATGGCTAAAAATTCTAAAGAAACTCTAAAAATCAGAAGAACCCCCATTTATTAAAGCTGAAAATACCTATTTATAGACCCAAATAAGAGAGAAATCTAAATTTGAGTTATTTTATTAAAACCCTTCAATTTTTAGCTTGTTGCACAAGTTAGTGCAATTATTCTACTGAAAGTTACACTAAAACCCCTTCTAGAATGCTCTACCATATTCCATTTCCTTGGAATTCCTATTGTGTCCCTACTTATTAAAGGGAACTACTAAATCTTCCCTTTTTTATCTCCAAATTACTCTTGATGCTATATATTTATAACAACTATGCCAAATCCCTTTTCAATTGTAGCCCTTCTTCTTTTAAACTTATTACAATTTTACCAATTTCTATTACCCATTTACCCCTACTTCTTAATAGTTATTACATTTCTAAATTCAGCCTTTTCTTCTTATTTAAACCAATTTTCATATTGTATTTATCAAATAGCCACAATTAAGTGACTATTGTTCAATTAACCAATTAGCCCTTTCAACTACTTTAAATTCAAATTAATTCAATTAACTAAAATCACATTTCAACAATAACCAACCCTAGGTAGTTTTACAAATATAGCCATTTTTTATCTATTACTCGATTAACAAGACTCGGGAAACAATTTTGATAGAGGGTGAGTCTTATTAATCGAAATAACCAATCGTCTTTGATTCTATTAAATAAAACAACTTAGGTTGCTACGAATCGTGTGATTTCAACTATCGACCTAACTTGAATCTAAACTAGTCTAAAGTCGAATCTTATAATCGAACTAATTTCTACTTTCAGCTATAACCAATCAAACCTATTGAACAATTATTAAAACTATGATAAACAGAATTCGGAACGAATCAAAATCAAAAAGAAAACAGAAATCAGTACCAAATTACCAACACAAATCCAATAATCAACTAGTAATTCCCAACAATCAGAAATATGAAATATGAATCAATCAGGATCGACTTGAATTTATTGATCTTTCAAAACAAATCAAAACAACAAGTAATTCAAATAAAAAATCAGAAATCAACAATTTTAACAGAATCAGAATAATGGCTATTTCCCGAAATCTAAAAAAAAGAAATTAACATAAACACAGAAATCTAAAAAAAATAAAAATCAATAAGAAACTTAACAGAAATCATGATGAATCATAATCAGAAAAGAAAACAAAAAATTAATACCAATTTACTAGAATGAGACTAACAATTATCAGAAAAACCAAAAGCTAATTATTCAAGAGACTATCAAGAATCAAATATAACTAAGTCTATTCCAAATGTATTTCTTTTTTTTTTAGAACATTACTGCCGCAACTAACAGGAACAAAACAAATTAAAAAGTGTATTTTTTTTGTCTTATCAAAATTAAGAGAAATAGACGAAGAGAAACATATTTTGTTCAATCAAAACAATTAAAACATGCATAAGAAGAAAAAAAATTAAAAGAAAACTTAGCTTTTGCCGTTTTTTTCTTTTCTGTTTTTCTTTTTTGTTTCTTTTTCTTCTAAATTTCTTCATCATTTTCATGCTCGAATCCTTCTATTTTTCCTTTATTTTCTTGCATCTCTTGATTATCCGAACAAAATCCGTCGAGTTTTGACAAATCCAGCAGCTTCTTGACTTAGAACTATTGTCACAGTTGTGAGGGTGTTGAAAGAAGGAGATTGGTGTGAGTTTTGGGTGGCTTGAGTGGCGGCGCCGGCGTGGGTGGGGTGGCGGCACCATTAGGGTTTTAAATTTGGAGAATTGTGGCGGTATTTGAAAGTAGCCCGTTGTAGGACTGTGATGGGGAGGTGAAAACGAACATTTTCATGTTATTTTTGGCCGTAGAAGATGCCGGCCACCGCCGTGGGTGGCGGAACCCTAGCGGCGGCGTTACAGTGAAGAAGAGAAGAGGGGACGGCTGGTTTGGACATGAAGAGGAAGGGTTTGTTCGGTTAATGAAAAATGAGAAGAGATGAAAAGGTTGTCTCTTTTAGGTATATTAAATGTAATAACAAATTAGGAGCCGTTGGATTAGATTAAATCGATGGCTGAGATTGAATCACACTGAGAAAGGGGTGGGGAACCGGGTAAGCTAACATTGGGCCTGGGCATTGACTGGGCATTTGGGCTAGGGTGTTTGGGCCTGAGGGTAGCTAGGGATCTGTTTGGGCTGGGGAAATTTCGAGCCCAAATCTTTTATTCTTCCTCTCTCTTATTCTTATTATTATAACTTGTATTTTTTGTATTTTGTATTTTATTATTTTGTATTTTTTGGTATTTTGTTGTATTTCACTTTTGTTTTTGTATTTTCATATTTTCCTATTTTGTTATTATTTGAAACTTATTAAAAACTATTAAACTAATTACTCTTTTTGCAATTTTTCATAAAAAGCAAACTAATGTTAATTTTTTTTCTTTAATTTGTTAAAATGAATTAATATCTAAAAAATGTATTTTTGTATTTTTTCTTTATCACACACAAATAATATGCAAACAATTAACACAAAATTCACACAAAATTTAAAAATAAAGGAAAAATTATTTATTTTGAATTTTATAGGAATAACTCATATGTAGGCTAAAAATCACGTGCTCACAGCTTCCCCTCTTTGCTCGGGAACACGGAGAGTTTTCGTGCAAAGATAAGTGAGCAACTATGAACGATTTTTACCCGTTCGAGTATTCCATTGTGAAGCATTTTTGAAAAGTTTTGACCGCACCCTGCTTGAGAGGTTGCCTACATATCCTGAGCTAAACAGGAATCAGGTCAGTGTAGTTCGGGAAGGTCTGGTAGCTGGGACTACCAAGGACTGTGATCTCACTGCTGTTGCTGTTGTTACTACCGTTATTGCTGGCTGGCCTCTTATTACACCATGGTAAAAATAAAAGAAGCTAGTCTAAACTACGGTCTATGAATTACAAAAAATCCTATCTATGTCTTCCAACTTGTTTTTTTTGTATTTTCTTGATCTTGTATCTTGTATTCCTTCCAACAGCATTCCTGTTATTTCCTTGAACTTGTGTTTTTCTCTTTCAACGGCATTCTTGTTATTGCCTTGTCTTGTATTTTCTCTAACGGCATTCTTGTTGTTGCCTTGATTTGTTCAACTTCTTCAATATGAAATATTCGTCCATTCTCCAGGTGGACCCCTGCTTGTTACAAAAAATAAACAACCAAAGAAAGATTTTTTCTGCCCCAGTATGGTGACTGGGCGCATCATGTTATTGAATGTCAGAATTTCATTTTTTCTTGTTTTTTTTTTTTGAAAAATTTAAAAATGTTGAGATGTATGATATGCAATGCAGAAAAATATTCCCTTGCTATCCAGGTGGGCGCCTGATGCATGAAATGCAATGCAGAAAAGTATTCCCTTGTTTTACAGGTGGGCGCCTGATGTATGAAAAAATGAAAAATTGCATAAATGTATTCCCTTATTTTCCAGGTGGGCGCCTGAACAGAAATTAAAAATTGCATAAATGCATTCCCTTATTTTCCAGGTGGGCGCCTGAACAGAAATTAAAAATTTTATGTTACCTTGTGACTGAAGTTTATCTTAGGTGAAAAATTCATCAGACTAAGACCTTTAATCTTAGGAGAAAGTTTCAACAGACTAAGATTTTGATTCTCATTGGACTATGTCCATTTCAATGTAATCACAGGAGGATTATCCATCGAACTGAGTTTATGACTCCAGGAGATAATTCTTCGGACTGGGTCCATTTTCTGTGTGGTCTCAGGAGGAAGATCCATCGGACTGAGATTATGACTCCATGAGATAATTCATCAGACTGGTCTATTTTCAATTCAGACTTTCTTAAGTCTTTCAATTTCAACAATCTTTCCTTTCTTTTTCGGCTTTTGCCTTTCTTTCTTTTCTAACTGCCGCTTTTGTTTTTCAAATTATGCTATTCCTTTTCTTTTCAAATTACGCCTTCGTTTCCTTTTCCAACTTTCATTTTCAAATTGACTTCTTTCTTTCCTTTGTTTTCAATTTATATTATCCCTTTATCTTAGGTGAAAAATTCATCAGACTAAGATTTCATCTTAGGAGAAAGTTTCAACGGACTAAGATTCTTTCCTTTCATCTTTGGTGAAAAATTCATCAGACCAAGACTTTTATCTTGGGAGAAAGATTCAACAGACTAAGATCTTATCATTCTCCGACACTTGTTTCATTCACCTTTCAACTTGAATTGTCCAATTTTCAAAACAATTATATTCACCTTCATGCTCTTCAGATGACTATCCGATTTCAAGAAAATGACAGAAAATTTTATTCTGCCCCAGTTTGATAATTCTTTTTGTAGAATATCTTTTGCCCCTGTTTCAAAGCAAAGAAAATCTGTTAGTTTAAATGCGGTGGTTGGTTGTGGCCTTGAGCTTTGATGGCAACTGTTTTCCATTTGAATGCATGGCCTGTTCACTGACTACTCTTTTCATTTCTTCTTTGTTCAAACCCGCCTTCCTTACGGCATATATGTTGTTCCTTTCTTTGACGGATCCCACAAACTCTGATCAAAAAGTTTATTCTTCCTTCAAATGACTTCATTGGACAACCTTGGGTGTTTCTTGGCCAACTCTTCATTTTGTCAGAATATATACCTTCCTCTGTTCAAACCTCATATTTCCATTTGTTATATTGTTCCCCAGAGTTGGCACTTTGCCAACCTTTGCGTCTTGTATGCACCCCAAACATTTTAATTGTTGCCCGCTTCATTGCACATGTTGCTCTTTTGGCTTAAATAACTGGCCTTGTCTTTTCCTGACTTACGACAATTGTCATGTGGGCCAAATCCCATCTCGTGCAATTGGAAAGCTTGGTGGCAAATTTTGAAATCATTTCTATACTTGTTATGACCCGACAGACTCAATAAGAGGGAGGGTGAAACAAGGTATGAAGAATAGAGAGAAAGGAAAATACAATTCCTAACAAGAAACCTACAGAAGAATGACCTGTCGGATGTGAATACCGACTCTAGCGACCTTGACATGCACTTTTAGCCTTCTCTGTATAGCAAATCCGATGCTTAACTCTTGATGCAATTTCTGCCGTGAAACTGGTCTTCAGCATTTCATTTCCTGAATCTGATCCTTAGTCGACTTGTAGTGCCCATAGGGTTTTTACCATCAAGCCTCTCTCATTTGGTCTTTCTTTCTCCCAACTCACCGTCGCCTTATGGTGCCCGTGAGGGTTTTCACCAATAAGACTCTCTCATTTTAGTTTCTCTCATCTTGGAGTCTCGTGGTGGTTTTCATCATCTTGAATTCTTCATTCTCCTCTGTTCGGACTGGAGTGTTGCCCCTGATGATGTGATTCACCTTTGCTCGTTTGACTTGGCATTTCTTGAAGATTGATCGGAAGGTCTTCCTTTGGACCGTAATGCAGGCTTTTGGATGGGGTTTAGAAAAAAGGATATAAAAGGCTCAAAATATTTCAATGTGGGTTAAAGATTACAACTTTCGGAATCTTATTTCTTCCACAACCATAATTCATGCCCCAGTTTCCTTCTTGGGGGATTTTTTTTTATTGTGACTGAACCTCAGTTAGGCTGCCTACGTACCCTTTCGGGATCAAGTCAAAACATAGTTCGGAACATAAAATCGCTTCCTTGTTGCGATTTGACTTCTCCCGATTTTCTTTCTTGTATTGCATTCTTTTCTTTCTTTTTTTCTTTTCTTTTTCTTTTTTTTTCTTTTCTTTTCTTTTCTTTTTCTTTTTCTTTTCTCTTTTTATTTTTCTTCTTTTCTTCCTTTTTCTTCTTTTCTCCCCTTTTGTTCTTCCATTTGATTTTCCCGCTCAATCCTCAATTTGTTGTTGATTCCGAAAGAGGAATACGAAAGAAAATATAATAAGGCTCAAAGGGATAACAATGGATAAAGTGTTTGGATAGCCGAATAAAGTGCCTTCGTCATTCCAATCTTCAAAACCTACCAAGTACAAACTACATAGTTAAACACCTTTCATTGATTCACATATTTGCCTTCTGTATTTGACGATTCTCAGTGCCATTGGGCAACAATCTCGATACCACGAATGGTTCCTTTAGCCTTGGGGTACTTTTGCCGTTGGCTTTAAGCCGACGAAGCATGATGCCTTTCCAAAGCATTTCTTTATGTTATGCTTTCCCCAGTATTCACTTGATTCAGGCTTCACAGTATTCTGATAAGTTTTGTTTCTTCCGAGTATCCTTACAACTTCAACATTGTTTCATTGCTAAATTGACTTTTAAAATCAGGCCGAGAATTATGTGCATGTCATGTCACTAAAATCAGTATGAAAAGAACTGTAAAGTGATTAGAAATGGGATGACTAGAAATGACGGGAAACGGAGAGTTGTATTAAACTGATAGGTTGAAACAACAAGACGAACAACAAAACAAACAGACTAGACTAATATTACAAACCTAGACGGCACTAAACAAATTTATTACTAAACAAAGTAAAGTGAAAAGATAGGAGGGTTTTGACTCTCAAGACAACATCCGGATTACAACCCTGAAATAACCCGGGCAACAGAGATGACACCAAAATAAACCACCAAAAACTCCAAGAGGTGGAGCACCTTCCCAATTGACAAGCATGGCATCTTAGCCACTGAATTTTGCATTAATGTCACCAAGACCACTATCTGTTTTAATATCTTCAACTTCAATGGACAGCTTCCCAAGAAGATTCTCTTCACCCACGTCATCGGGCATCATCCCCACAAAATGTGCAATGTTATGTGCAGGTAAAGGATTCTGTATAATGTTTTGGATGTCACTGTCTTGGACCGCAATCATTCCTTCCTGAATCATTCTTTCTATCTCTCTTTTCAAATCTCTACAACTTTCAACATCATGCCCCAGATCATTGGAGTGATATTCACACCTTTTAGATGAGTCAAAGCTTTTCGCACGTCGATCCACCCGATTTGGAGGAATGGGTGCAATCATGTCATGTTGTTTTAACTTCTCGAACAAGCTTGCATAGGACTCTCCTATTGATGTAAAATTATCTTTCAACTTTTGCTCTCTTCCATACCCCTGGTTTGGATGTGGGTTATAAGGTACTTGAAAATTTTGTGGAGGCTGGTAAAGATTTTGTGATGTTCGGGCTCGCTTTCTTGGGTGTTTTGAGGGTTGAGCGATATATTGGACCGGATCAACAGAGTATGGAGGGTTCTAAGGCGGGTAGTAATGCTTAAGAGGGTCATAGAAAACTTGATAAGGTTGCATATACCTTCGAGATGTTCTCATAGGACCTCTTATTGACCCCGATATCATCATGATTTCTTCGTCACTCCCATTTACATCACTAAATTCACTTTGGACGTCCTGAGCTGCATCTTTGAGAGCTGTTTGACTTATAATTTTGCCTGTCTTCAGACCATCTTCCACCATTTCTCCGTTTTTGATTGTTTCTTCAAAGGATTGACCAACTGCAGATATCATGTTTTGAAAGTAATCCGGCTCTTGGGCCTGAAGGAAAACAGTGGCCAAATCGTGATCATCCATAAGTGGCTTAGCTCTCGCTGCCTGCTCTCTCCATTTTATGGCATATTCCCTGAAACTTTCAGTTGGATTCTTTTTCAGTTTAGAAAGGGAAATGCGGTTTGGGGTGACGTCGACATTGTATTGAAACTGTTTGATAAAGGCTCGTGCCAGGTCATCCCATACATGCCAACAAGATGTGTCTTGATCCCAAAACCATTCAGATGCTACTCCCGAGAGGCTTTCCCCAAAATAAGCCATAAGTAATTCTTCATTTCTTCCCACACCTCTCGATTGGTTGCAATACCTTTTCAGGTGGGCTATGGGATTTTCACGTCCATCATACTTTTCAAATTTGGGAACCTTAAAACCAGGCGGCAAGTGGACATCGGGGAACATACATAGATCTCTGAAGGCAACACTCTTTTGACCTGCCATTTCTTACGTGCTTTTCAGATGTTGTTCTAATCTTTCCATTCTTTGGGCTATTTCTCCTTGTACCTTCTTCAGGGTAGGATTCTCGATGTTCACAGAAAGATCAAACGAGTATGAGTGGTACTCGGGAGAGTGGTACTATTCTTGCTGTATATCAAACTGTGACTCTTGAGAAGGCTGTCCCTGCCACTGGCCCATGCTTGACGTATTTTGGTCATTTGTCGTTTCAGTGTTCTATTTTCCTCAACCACAGTTGACCCTTGTTGAACTCTCTGACCCTGAGTCTCCTAAGCACTCGTAACAGCTCCGATGTCAGATATCATTTTCCTTGGATCTTGTTTTCCAGTTTACCACAACCAACCACCTCACCTTTCTAAATTAACAAAACGAAACCACCATGTTAGCGTTAAGGTATTCCGCTTATTGATTTCCTTTGTTTTTTTCTGCCATTTTCTTTTCTTTTTCCCTTTTTATGTTTTTTTTTCTTTTGTAGTTTTTCATTTTTTTTGGTTATGGATATGGTCGAATCCTATGTAGATTGCCTACGTATCATGACCCCGCATGAATCAGACCGAGCGTAGTTCTTGCAAATTAATGCAAGAAATAAAGAGATGTTTATTTGATTTTTTTTTATTTTCTTTGAAGGAAAATTATAGAAGCAGACTCCAATTACAAACTTTGATAAAAACTTTCACATATTGTGCCAGAGATTTCTACAAGAACAAGAATATTTTAGCGTCAATTATGACTATTTCTACAAAATTGGCCATGTAATGGCTTATTTGGTAAAATGGCTATTTTTGCAAAATTTTATTTATGAGAATAAACTCGAAAATTTTCTCATTCGGTGGCTCATGGGGCATCGTTCGGCATCGCCATAAGCCAACACAAGATTGAAAAGTATTTAATGTCAATTGACTATTTTTACAAAATTGGCCATATAATGGCTTATTTAGACAAAGTGGCTCTTTTTGCAAAATTTTACAAATTCAAAATTTTTATCCTGGGGCCTATGGGGCGTCGTTCAGCACCGACACAGGCCAACACAAGACTGAGGAAGTTAAAATGCAAAAATGTGGCTATTTCAGCAAAATTTCGCCCATGTAATGGCTTATTTGATAAAGTGGTTATTTTTGTAAAGTTGAGTGATGACTCAACCTTGATTTTGCGGATACGGCCTTTCAACATTTCCGCGAGGGATTTTTCAAGGCTATGCCCACAAATTATTTAAAATGACTTAAAGTGGCTATTCTTGCAAAAACGGCCTTCCGGCGTCCTTTTGAGGGACATTCGGCTTATTTTAAGCAAGAATAGCATCACCCGACTTATTTATAACAAAATCAAAAATTTGACATTTTTTGGTTATTTTCGCAAAAGGGGGTGTGAACCCGGACTTGATTTTGCGGCTATGGCCTTGCAACATTTCCACAAGGAATATTTCAAGGCTATGCCCGTAAATTATTTAAAATGACTCAAAGTGGCTATTTTTGCAAAAACAACCTTCCGGCGTCCTTTCGGAACATTCGGCTATTTTTAAAAATGGCATCACTTTGATTTTATTGACAAAAACACACATATTTTTTTTTGATTTTTGAAAAGGGTGGCCTTTCAACATTTCCACAAGGGGTATTTCAAGGCTATTATTCAAAAAGAAAAGAAAAGATTTCAAAGTGGCCATTTTTGCAAAAACAGCCTTCCTGCGTCCTTTCGGAACATTCGGCTATTTTCAAAAAACGGCATCGCTTTGATTTTATTGACAAAAACACACATATTTTTTTTTAATTTTTTGAAGGGGTGGTTGGACCCGATGAGGGTTGCCTACGTATCCCACCTAATGGCGAGATCAAACCTGCGTAGTTCGGTTAGATTAATTTATGACCATTTTTTCAACAAAATTATTCCACCTATTTTTCAAACTTTCTTTTCAATTTTTTGACAGCATTTGTCAATATTTTAGTATTTTTTATTCTAGAATTTTTTCTCTTTTTTGTTTTTTCAGGAACTTAGCCGGTCAACATAATAATTCAAGACAAATAAATGCAACATATAATATGCTCGGTCTTTTATTTCCGGGTCACCTGTCCTAGACGGACCCAACCCCTGTGTTGAGTCCCCTAAGTCAGATATGATGCAAATAATCGTCCTAGACCTAGGCTCAATATCCTATTTGAGCCTTTAACTGTTATATGTTCTCATCTTTTAACTGTTGTATTTTTTGTTTGTCGCATTAAGTTTTTGTCCATTTAAAACTTTGAAAAGCCAATATCCCTTCCCTTTAGGATTAGTAGTCCCAATTTCCTCTAGGACTAATGGGATTGGGTAGTAGCATGCAATAAGTAACGAGACCATTCCGCGATTTAGTACCTTAATAGGGTAGGAAAGGGTAGACATGGATATGATGATCACGCGATAAAATCACGTGTATAAATGGTTACCAGGTGTCACACCTCCTTTTTTCACACATACGTATAATGTGCCACTATTTAATACTACACCCCGAGAAGGGATATAATGATAATCAGGGAAGGAGTTTTTTCACTTAAAGGACAGTCGGAACGTGATCAATTTATTTAATTTTTACAGAGTCGCCACTTGGGAAAATAATGGTGTCCCAAGTCACCGGTTTAATCCCGAACCGAGGAAATTTATGACTCGGTATTACAGTCTGCGAGACTAGAAACCTGGATAAGGAATTCAGTTAACCCGGGAGAAGGTGTTAGGCACTCCCGAATTCCGTGATTTTAGCACGGTCGCTCAACTGTAATTTTCGTTTTCATCTGATTTCTTTATATATTTCAATTATGTGCTTTTATATTCCGCTTTTCGATTTTAGAAGAATTGCGACGTCACGAAAACACACTTCGAGTCACACCGCAACCAGTACGCCTTTGACTTGAATGCGTTTTAGTTTCGCTGAGAATAAGATTTGGGTCACATAAATGCGCACTCGTATTTAGGAAAGTAATTTATTTAAAGTCGTGCCTAAAGAGTCTATCGTCTTGATTAATTTTGGGAAAAGACCGTGAAATTCGCTAAACGGTCCTTCCGAGTCTACATGTTTTATACCAATTATTTGAGGGCCCCGTGTGTTTTGTTTTCTAGCGAGGCTCGTCTTATTATTTTATTTAAGGTCAATCCTAACATAACTATGATTATCTATTAATTGGTCTCTAAGAATAAACAAAGGTCCTAATTTATTGATATTTTTACACTATACATTGAAGCCTGCAAGTCTGTATTAACGAATATGTGGAACAGTTAATAATGAAATAAAGCCAAGGAATTTGTCATTTACACTATGAAGCTAACTGTTAAATTCTAACATTAATTGGCAACTACTTTACACATGTGAATGATTCATCTTAATGGACGGATTGTGATTCCCATGAACTACTTTACACTGCACTATTTTTTTTTTATATTTTAGAGTTTATAATCATGTTATATGTGAGCCAAATATTATTTAAACATTTTTTGATTTTCCTTTTGATTGTTAGCAATGAAATGGTAAAAGCTGCTCAAATCGTGCTTATTATTTTTAAACCTACTTCTATTACTGCAAAATTATGTTAGAACCTAAAATTAGCGAACAAATATCATATATGAACGCGTCAATTGGACAGTGATCTTCTGCGCTTAGTAGACAGTATATTACTGTAGAATCAAAACTACCAAAATCATTACCAAGGCTTCTACTGCTACATGGAGGATATATATACCTAACTGGCAATATAGATTCTAATATAACAAAAAAAACTGCTCAGTTCCTTATTTACACATATCTAAAGTTATTTTCCTAAACCAAAACAGCCTTGACAAATAATATGTACAATATTTTTAGCACTGCATCTTAAACTAATCAATAAACTGTCAATTTCTTCAGCACAATTTCAAAGTCCGTATCTACTCAAAATAGCAGCAGTCTAATTAACAGTCCAATCCTAATTACAATTGTCAAACAGTCTAATATTCACAATAAACTTCTTAAATCAATGGCAATTCGCAAATGAAGACAGTAAAATCAAAAGAGATCAATAAGAGGAGGGGTCATCACTTCAATTTATTCCCATAAGCTTGAGGTTACAAATGTGTACCTGAAATTTGAATAGATCCCATTAGATATAATATATACAGCAGCAAAACATGGTTCATCAACAGTTTCAACAGTAACAGTCACAGCAGTAGCAATTGATAAACCCAGGTAGCAGTTAAGTCAACAGTTAAACCCAGAATTTTGCTCAAATATGTCCAAAAGGAATGTAAGACCGATATTGAACAACAAATCAGTGTACCAAACTCACAACAACCAATATTTTTGTTTTTCTATTAGTCTTATAATGTTTTTGGTTTTTGTGATATGTATATGAAGGAATGAAGAAGGAAATTGAACCTGAACTGTTAATTTCAGATCTGAAAATAGAATAGATATTTTTTGGGATTTTTCTAGGGTACATATGGCTAAAAATTCTAAAGAAACTCTAAAAATCAGAAGAACCCCCATTTATTAAAGCTGAAAATACCTATTTATAGACCCAAATAAGCGAGAAATCTAAATTTGATTTATTTTATTAAAACCCTTCAATTTTTAGCTTGTTGCACAAGTTAGTGCAATTATTCTAGTGAAAGTTACACTAAAACCCTTTCAAGAATGCTCTACCATATTCCATTTCCTTGGAATTCCTATTATGTCCCTACTTGTTAAAGGGAACTACTAAATCTACCTTTTTTTATCTCCAAATTACCCTTGATGCTCTATATTTATAGCAATTGTGCCAATTCCCTTTCCAATTGTACCCCTTCTTCTTTTAAACTTATTACAATTTTACCAATTTATATTCCCCATTTACCCCTACTTCTTAATAGTTATTACATTTCTAAATTCAGCCTTTTCTTCTTATTTAAACCAATTTTCGGATTGTATTTATCAAATAGCCACAATTAAGTGACTATTGTTCAATTAACCAATTAGCCCTTTCAACTACTTTAAATTCAAATTAATTCAATTAACTAAAATCACATTTCAACAATAACCAACCTTAGGTAGTTTTACAAATATAGCCATTTTTGATCTATTACACGATTAACAAGACTCGGGAAATAATTTTGATAGAGGGTGAGTCTTATTAATCGAAATAACCAATCGTCTTTGATTCTATTAAGTAAAACAGCTTAGGTTGCTACGAATCGTGTGATTTCAACTATCGACCTAACTTGAATCTATACTAGTCTAAAGTCGAATCTTATAATCGAACTAATTTCTACTTTCAGCTATAACCAATCAAACCTATTGAACAATTATTAAAATTATAATAAACAGAATTCGGAACGAATCAAAATCAAAAAGAAAACAGAAATCAGTACCAAATTACCAACACAAATCCAATAATCAACTAGTAATTCCCAACAATCAGAAATATGAAATATGAATCAATCGGATCGACTTGAATTTATTGATCTTTTAAAACAAATCAAAACAACAAGTAATTCAAATAAAAAATCAGAAATCAACAATTTTAACAGAAATCAGAATAATGGCTATTTCCCGAAATCTAAAAAAAAAATTAACATAAACACAGAAATCTAAAAAAAAAAACTAAAAATCAATTAGAAACTTAATAGATATCATGATGAATCATAATCAGAAAAGAAAACAAAAAATTAATACCAATTTACTAGAATGAGACTAACAATTATCAGAAAAACCAAAAACTAATTATTCAAGAGACTATCAAGAATCAAATATAACTAAGTCTATTCCAAATGTATTTTTTTTAGAACATTACTGCCGCCACTAACAGGAACAAAACAAATTAAAAAGTATATTTTTTTGTCTTATCAAAATTAAGAGAAATAGACGAAGCGAAACATATTTTGTTCAATCAAAACAATTAAAACATGCATAAGAAGAAGAAATATTAAAAGAAAACTTAGCTTTTGCCGTTTTTTTTCTTTTCTATTTTTTTTTTGTTTCTTTTTCTTCTGAATTTCTTCATCATTGTCATGCTCGAATCCTTCTGTTTTTCCTTTATTTTCTTGCATCTCTTGATTATCCGAACAAAATCCGTCGAGTTTTGCCAAATCCAGCAGCTTCTTGACTTAGAACTATTGTCACAGTTGTGAGGGTGTTGAAAGAAGGAGATTGATGTGAGTTTTGGGTGGCTTGAGTGGCGGCGCCGGCGTGGGTAGTGTGGCGGCGCCATTAGGGTTTTAAATTTGGAGAATTGTGGCGGTATTTGAAAGTAGCATGTTGTAGGACTGTGATGGGGAGGTGAAAAGGAACATTTTGATGTTATTTTTTGGCCATAGAAGATGCCGGCCGCCGCCATGGGTGGCGGAACCCTAGCGGCGGCGTTACAGTGAAGAAGAGAAGAGGAGACGGCTGGTTTGGACATGAAGAGGAAGGGTTTGTTCGGTTAATGAAAAATGAGAAGAGATGAAAAGGTTGTCTCTTTTAGGTATATTAAATGTAATAACAAATTAGGAGCCGTTGGATTAGATTAAATTGATGGCTGAGATTGAATCACACTGAGAAAGGGGTGGGGAACCGGGTAAGCTAACATTGGGCCTGGGCATTGACTGGCGTTTGGGTTAGGGTGTTTGGGCCTGAGGGTAGCTAGGGATCCGTTTGGGCTGGGGAAATTTCGAGCCCAAATCTTTTATTCTTCCTCTCTCTTATTCTTATTATTATAACTTGTATTTTTTGTAATTTGTATTTTATTATTTTGTATTTTTTGGTATTTTGTTGTATTTCACTTTTGTTTTTGTATTTTCATATTTTGTTATTATTTGAAACTTATTAAAAACTATTAAACTAATTACTCTTTTGGTAATTTTTCATAAAAAGCAAACTAATGTTAATTTGTTTTTATTTTTCTTTAATTTGTTAAAATGAATTAATATCTAAAAAATGTATTTTTGTATTTTTTCTTTATCACACACAAATAACATGCAAACAATTAACACAAATTTCACACAAAATTTAAAAATAAAGGAAAAATCATTTATTTTGAATTTTATAGGAATAACTCATATGTAGGGTAAAAATCACGTGCTCACACCAGGTATTGTTTGGGGTGATCCATGGTATTTATAAATGTCACGACCCTAGTTCACCAATCGTGAACTTGTCATGACGGCACCCAGTCTTCGCGACTAGGTAAGCCTAACACAATTGCGCAATTTACAGCCTTTATGAAACAACTAAAAATAAATGCGGAATAACAAAGGAACAATGTAATAAGTGCCGCCTGGCACATAAATTTCATCACAAGTACTGAAATACAACCTCTAAGACCCGGAAACTCATGGGCAAACACAGGCTAAAGAGTTTAAAACTAGGCTCTATCCTCCAAGAGTATCTATACAACCGAAACAAAAGAGAAATGAACTACTATCGCTAAGGAAGAGTAGAAGGAGACTCTTCGAATCTGCAGACGCAGCAGATACATACCTCAAGTCTCCCAAAAATAGCTCTGCGATCACCGATAGTGTGCCTAATTAGATGTACCTGGATCTGCACAACAAAAGTGTGCAGAAGAGTAGCATGAGTACACCACGACGGTACTCAGTAAGTGCCAAGCCTAACCTCGATGGAATAGTGACGAGGAAGGTCGGAGCCCTACCGAGAGAACAATAACATAATGAGTACCGAACAGTGAAAATAGTAAATAACCTGAAATGACATCAAAGAAACAGAATAGATACTACAAGTCACTAGCAATTAATATTAACATGAAAAATAACATAACAAAGAGTTCCTCGGCTATCGTGGATCTCTGGGAATCGAACCCACAGTCCATTCATCTCAATAACAGGGATCTCCCGGAATTGAACGCGCAGTCCACTCATCTCAATAATAGGGATCTACGGGAATCGAACCCACAGTCCACTCATCTCAATAACAAGGATTTCCGGGAATTGAACCTGCAGTCCACTCATCTTAGTAACAGGGATCTCCGAGAATTGAACTTGTAGTCCGTTCATCTCAATAACAAAGATCTCCGGGAATTGATCCCGTAGTCCGTTCATTTCAGTAACAAGGATCTCCGAGAATTGAACTTGCAGTCCATTCATCTCAGTAACAAGGATCTCCGGGAGTTGAACCCGCAGTCCACGATACAAAACACAATCAAACAAGGAAAATACACAGAAAAATGGAATACACAACTACAATTAATAATTAAATTCTATCCCAACATGTTCCACGTAATTTCAATTAAGACAATTAAGCATTTAGACAGTTAATTCTATCTAATCATACTCCTCTAACTACCACAGGATAAAGTGGATTTTCAACAATTTGCACAAGTACACGCCCGTCACCTCACGTATAAGGCATTTAAATCAACACATAAGATATCCTAAGGGGAGAGGTCCCCCACACAAGGTTAGACAAGCCACTTACCTCAAACCGGTATAAAATCGCTAAGAAACAACACCCTTGCCACGAGTATCCGACTTTGAGTGGCCCAAATCTATTCAAACCAATTACATAGTGTAAATAACATCGCAAGTAACTAATTACACTGTTAAAATTAAAGCTAAGGTGCGAAAATGGGTAAAATGACCAAAATACCCCTCCAGCCATCGACTCGGAATCGAAATATTTTTACATTTTCATAACCCATGTACTCTCACGAGCCTAACCATATAAAAATCTCTTTAATCAGAGGTCAAATGCCTGCTCAAATCATCAAAATTAAGTCTATGAATTTTACCCCAAGTTTCATCCAAAAATGCGAAATTAATGGTGGAATTCGAGTTTAGATTAGTGGATATTAATCATAAGGGAGTAAGGAATCGTTACCCAATAATTGCCTCTGAAAATCCCTCGAAATCCCAAAACCGAGCTCCCTAGCTTGAGTTTTTGTAAAAATGGAAGACCCTCATTTTTGAAATGTTATATTCTGCCCAGGTATTTAATTCAATGCGATCGCATGAGTAGCTGTGCGGTTGCATAGAAGAAATTTGAAGCCCAAAAATTTTGCACTATGCGAACGCAGCCTAAGGCTTGCAATTGCAAAAGGTGATAAATTAACTCAATGCGATCGCATGAAGGACTATGCGATCGCGTAGAAGGAATTGGCCCCTGAGGCACACGCTCTAACTCTACTATGCGAACGCAGACATGGAGTGCGATCGCAGTGAAGGGAGAAACAGACCTATACGATCGCGTGCAAGGTTTTGCGATCACATTGAAGGAAAAATAGGACCTCTTCGCCAAGCACTATGTGATCGCAGGGATATCTATGCGATCGCATAGAAGAAATTGTCTGCAACAAGCAGCAGAAATTCTGCAATCTTCCAACTTCCGGAATTGATCCGTTGAGCATATGAAACACACTCTAAGCCCCCGGGACCTCAACCAAACCTAGAACCATGACCCATAACATCATTCAAACTTCTTCAAATCCTAAAACCACCTAAAACAACGCCGAAAACACGAATTAACCAAAGATTCAAGCCTATGAACTTCGAATTCTAACCAAACACATTTTCGGTCAAAAACCTATCCAAAGCTTGTCCGAATGATCTGAAATTTGTCACGCACATCCAAAATGACAAGAAGTAGAAACAGCAACTTCCGGAATCCCAAACCGACCCTCGGATCAAAAATTCACTATCGAACCGGAACTTCAAAAATTTCAAATTTCGGCATTTCAAGTCTAAATGAGCTACGGACCTCCAAATTACATTTCGAACACGCTCGCGACCATGAAATCACCTAACAGAGCTAATAGAATCATCGACTTTCCATTCCGAGGTAGTCTTCACACTTTTCTAAATACGGACCATTTTTCAACTATTAAGTTCTCATTTAGGGACTAAGTGTCCCAAAACACTTCGAATTCTAGAACCGAACATCCCAGCAAACCAAAATAGCAGAAATTGACTTAGGGAAAGCAGTTAATGGGAGATCGGGGCGTAAATTCCAAAAACAACCGGCCGGGTCATCACATTCTCCTACACTTAAACATTCGTTTGTCCTCGAACGAGCATAGAAAACATACATGAGGTAGCAAAGAGATGAGGGTACTGGCTGCGCATATCCTGCTCGGTCTCCCAAGTCGCCTCATCGGCCGGCTGACCCCGCCACTGGACCTTCACCAAAGCGATGTTGTTTGACCTCAACTTCATGATTTGCCTGTCCAAAATGGCTACTGGCTCCTCAACATAAGATAGATCTTTATCCAGCTGAACTGAACAGAAATCCAATACGTGCGACGGGTCGCCATGATATCTCTGGAGAATAGATACATGAAATACCGGATGGACTCCGGCTAGGCTGGGAGGTAAGGCAAGCTCATATGGAACCTCCCCAACTCGCCTAAAAATCTCAAAAGGCCCAATAAATCTCAGACTCAGCTTCCCTTTCTTTCCAAATATCATGACGCCCTTCATGGGCGAGACCCGAAGTAGAACCCTCTCGCCGACCATAAATGCCACATCGCGAACCTTCCTGTCTGCATAACTCTTCTATCTGGACTGGGTTGCACGGAGTCTATCCCGAGTCACCTTGACCTTGTCCATTACTTCCTGGACCATCTCTGTACCTAATAACCTGGCCTCGCCCGGCTCGAACCAACCCACCGGGGATCTACATCTCCTACCATATAAGGCCTCATACGGCGCCATATGTGTGCTGGGTTGATAGCTGTTGTTATAAGAAAACTCCGCCAGTGGCAAGAAATGATCCCACGACCCTCCAAACTCAATCACGCATGCACAAGCATATCCTCGAAAATCTGAATAGTGCACTCAGACTGTCCATCCGTCTGGGGGTGAAATGTCGTGCTCAGCTCCACCCGAGTGCCTAACTCTTGCTGCACGACTCTGCAGAACCATGAAGTAAACTGAGTGCCTCTGTCTGAAATGATAGAAACTAGGATACCATGCAATCGGACTATCTCCCTGATATAGATCTCCGCCAACCGCTCCGATGAATAAGTAGTACACATAGGTATGAAATGGGCGGACTTGGTCAGCCGATCCATAATGACCCAAATAGAATCAAACTTCCTCACAGTCCATGGAAGTCCAAATACAAAGTCCATGGTGATGCGCTCCCACTTTCACTCTGGGATCTCAATCTGATGTAGCAATCCACCCGGACGCTTGTGCTCATACTTCACCTGCTGGCAGTTAAGGCACCTAGAAACATAGTCAACTATATCCTTCTTCATCCGCCTCCACCAATAGTGCTGCCTCAAGTCCTAATACATCTTCGCGGCACCCGGATGGATGGAATACCGTGAGCTATGGGCCTCAGCTAGAATCAACTCTCGAAGATCATCCACATTGGGCACACAAATATGCCCCTGCATCCTCATCACTCCATCATCCCCGATGGTAAAATCTCGAGTATCACCACGCCGAACTCTATCATGGAGAACAAGCAAATGAGGGTCATCAAAATGCCGCTCCCTGATGCAATCAAATAGAGAAGACCGAGAAAACACACATGTTAGAACACGACTGGGCTCTGAAAGATCCAATCTAACAAACTGCCTGGACAAGGCCTGAACATCCATCGCCATAGTTCTCTCTGAGGCTGGTAGATATGCCAAACTCCCCAAGCTCTTCGCCCGGCAACTCAAGGCATCGGCAACCACATTGGCTTTTCCCGGGTGATAAAGAATAGTATTATCATAATCCTTTAACAACTCTAACCATCTCCTCTGACGCATATTCAGGTCCTATGATCAATGTAAATCTCACAAGGAAACCCATATAAATAACGACGCCAGATTTTTAAGGTGTGAACAATGGCAGCTAACTCAAGATCGTGAACGGGGTAGTTCTTTTCATGCACCTTCAGCTTTCGGGACGCGTAGGCAATCACCCTATCGTCCTGCATCAATACCGCTCTAAGTCCAACTCGTGAAGCATCATAATAAATTGTATAGGACCCCAAGCCGGTAGGAAACATCAAGATTGGGACCGAAGTCAAAGCTGTCTTGAGCTTTTGGAAGCTCGCCTCACACTCTTCTGTCTGCTGAAAAGGGGCACTCTTTTGGGTCAATCTATTCATAGGTGTTGTGAAAGAAGAGAACCCCTCCACAAAGCGATGATAATAACCCGCCAAACCAAGGAAACTACGGATCTAGGTAGTTGAGGAGGGCCTGGGCCAACCCTGCACGGCCTTCACCTTCCTCGGATCAACTTGAATACCCTCGCTCGAAACCACGTGGCCTCGGAATGCTACAGAACTCAACCAGAACTCACATTTAGAGAACTTTGCATACAATCGCTTTTCCCTTAGAGTTTGAAGCACTATCCTCAGGTGCTGCTCATGCTATTCCCGACTAGGGGAATATACCAAAATATCATCAATAAAAACAATCACGAATGTATCAAGATATGGCCTGAATATGTTGTCCATCAAGTGCATGAAAGTTGCTGGGGCATTAGTCAGCCCAAAAGACATAACGAGGAACTCATAATGACTATATCGAGTCCTGAAGGCAGTCTTTAGGATATTTGGCTCCCAAATCTTCAACTGATGGCAACCGGAGTGCAAATCAATCTTGGAGAACACCCGTGCGCCCTAAAGCTAATCAAATAAGTCATCAATACATGGCAAAGGATACCGGTTCTTCACTGTAACTTTGTTCAACTGGCGATAGTCAATTCACATACATATACAACCGTCAATCTTCTTCACAAACAACATAGGAGCACCCCAAGGCGAAACACTGGGTCGAATAAAACCCTTACCCAAAAACTCATGTAACTTATCCTTCAACTCCTTCAATTCAAGAGGATCCATGCGATATGGGGGAATGGAAATGGGCTGAGTGCCCGGTAACAAATCAATACCAAAATCGATATCTCTATCGGGCGGTATGCCCGAAAGATCAGTTGGAAACACATCGGGGAAATCTCGTACCACTGGGACTGAATCAATAGAAGGGGTGTCAAAACTGACATCTCTTACATAATCTAGATAAGCAGCACACCCCTTCTCAACCATATGTTGAGCTTTAAGGAAGGAAATAACGCAGCTGAGGGTGTGATCTAGAGTACCACTCCACTCAATATGTAGAATGCCTGGCATAGCCAGCGTCACGGTCTTGGCATGACAATCAATAATTGTATGATGGGGTGACAACCAGTCCATGCCCAGAATAATATCGAAGTCAACCATACCGAGCAACAAAAGATCAGCTCTGGTCTCAAAACCACAAATAGTGACCAAACATAATCGACACACACGGTCCACAACCAGAGAATCTACCACATGAGTAGAAATATAAATGGGGGCACTCAAAGAATCTCGAGGCACACCCAGATGTGAATCAAAATAAGAGGACATATATGAAAAAGTAGAACCAAGATCGAATAGAACCGATGCCTCTCTATGACTAACCAAGATGATACCTGTGATAACAGAATCAGAGGTGACAGCTGCGACAGGATCAGGAATAGCATAAAATCTGGCCGGGCCCCTCCATCGAGGGAGGCCTCTATCACCCTGATCCCCGCCCCTGGCTGGCTGGGCAGGTGGAGTTGTAGCTGGAGCTGGAACAATGGTCTGTTGACCCTGTGGAGCATCCTGAGGATGTGAAGTCTGTGAAGGCGCACCCCTCTCACGTCTGGGGCACTCCCTAACTAGTTGGCGAGTATTCCCGCACTCATAACAAGCTCTAGGAAGGTGCAGTGGTTGTGACTGACTGGGCCGGCTCCCGCTAGACTGACCCCTGGAGGTACACCGCACAGGAGGCGCGTTGGAAACTGGGGGAGCATAGTAAGGCTCCTGAGGTGCTGGGGAAACTGGAGTACCACCGGCTGCTGGCGATGCTGAATGAACTGGAAGACCAAAATAACCCCTGCCATATCGATCGGCTGCGGCAGTACGGGCATCGGAGAAATGACCCGACTCACGAGACCTCTAGGCCTCCCTCTCTCCTTGCTCCCTAGCAAGCATACCCTCAATCCATATGGCAATACTCACTGCCTGCTGATAAGGCACATCCATCTCTAGCTCACTAGCTATGTCGGACATGATAGGCGAAATAAGACCCTCAATAAACCTCAGTACTCTCTCTCGGACCATGGCAACCAAGGCCGGTGCATGTCTGGCCAAGCGGGTGTAACTGATGACATACTCAGATACTGTCATAGTGCCCAGGCGCAACCGCTCAAACTCTACACACTAAGAATCCCTGAGGCTCTGGGGAACAAACTCCTTCATAAACATATAAGAGAACTGTGTCCAAGTCGGTGAGGCATACTCGACTGAACTATCCAACTCATATGTAGGGCACCAATCATAAATGACCCCTCGAAGCTGAAAAGTAGTAAAAGAAACCCCACTAGACTCCACTATTCCCATAGTACGGAGGATGCGATGACACTCCTCCAGAAATCCCAAGGCGTCATCTGAAGCTAGACTATTCAACACTGGGGGATCATACTTTTTGAACCTCTCCAACTTGTGTTGCTCGTCCTCGAAGGTAGCTAACCCACCTCCGCACTATACTGGTGCGGCAGGCAGTATAAAAATAACCTCTGGAACCTTCTCCATCGGCACTCGCTGCTGAGGAGTGCGGGTTGCGGGAGTCTGGGCCCCTCCCTCAGCCTGAGATATGGCTGCAGTGAGAGAAAGCAATCCCGCTTGAGCCAAAGTAGTGTTCAAGCTCATAAACTGAGCTAGAGTCTCTTGGAGTGCCGAAGTTGTGGTAGTTGTATTAGGTGTACCAGGTGCCTGTACTCCAACCTGATCCACCGGTGGTGTCTTCAGCAGCAGCGTGCCCGAGTGATGTGGCAGCACCTCGGATGCATCCTCGACCTCTACCGGGACCCCAACATCTGGCGACGACAGTAGAGGGCATAACTGCCCGATCCTCGCGTGTAGCACGTGTCCTCACCATTAGTGAGATAATACAAGACAGAAGTTAAGAAATTGGGTCAAAACATCGCACGACAAGGAATTCAAAAGAAATGCTGATTTTTCCTAAATAGTTACATGGCCCCTCGTATATAAATACAGACGTCTCCGTATTGATCAGCAAGACTCTAATAAACCGGCATGTGTCTCGTGACTCGTATGAACCTAGAGCTTTGATACCAACTTGTCACGAACGTAGTCCACCAATCGTGAACCTGTCATGACGTTACCCAGTCTTCACGACTAGGTAAGCCTAACACAATTGTGAAATTTAAAGCCTTTACGAAACAACTAAAAATAAATGCGTAATAACAAAGGAACAATGGAATAAGTGCCGCCTGGCACATACACTTCGTCACAAGTACTGAAATACAACCTCCAAGACCCGAAAACTCACGGGCAAACACAGGCTAAAGAGTTTAAAACTATGGCTCTATCCTGCAAGAGTATCTATACAACCGAAACAAAAGAGAAATGAACTACTATCGCTAAGGAAGAGTAGAAGGAGACTCTTTGGATCTAGGCATGGATGGTTGGTACTCACTCCCCTCCATCAATAAACCATGGTTATTCGATGCTTCGAGACCAGACCTCGATGGTTCTCCTTCAGATCCTTCTCAGATCTATGACTTCTCCAACCATTACCCTGGTATATTCAAGACTCAAGAGCTTGATTCTTAACCTCTCCGATTCAAGATCAGGCCTATTTCCAAGCCTTTCACATTTCTAGGGTTTCTCCGAAACCCTAATCTATTCGAGGTTCTTTTATAGTTATTTGCTTAAATCTTTACTGTATCTATGTTTTTCTTGCAATCTAAAGTGTTTTCTCCAAAAGTTCCTTTTCAAAATCGTTTCTCTTCGATTTTAGGATTTTTTGAAAAAAAATATCTTTCTGATTTTTCTTCTTCTTCTTTGCTTTATGTGTGTTTGTCTATACCCTGCTCGTGTGATTTCTTTTTATTACGCATGTGGTGTTTTCTACCTTTTCTTTTCTATGATGCATGTTACTCATGTTAATCTTTGCTATGTTTTCTTTACTCTTTTACTATATGTGTTTACCGTTAAGTTATTTGATTTTTGTTTACTGGACTCTGTTTATGTTCTTACATGCTTCATCTACTTGTGTTCAAGTTTGTATTATCTCCTTCTTCTGAACTTGTTTAGGTTCCAAGTATTCTCAAATATGTTCTTCATGATTTTTCTTTCTTTGTCGTTCAAACATGATGTCTTATCTATTTTTTCGAGACTCTGAAACAAATGGCTTGCTCTCTCACCTTCATATCTAATTCAATTTTGAAACCCTAGGATTTGGGAGTTTCCTTCGACGATTTTGATTTTGTGTTCTAGTTAGGGTTCCACTTTGGGACCCTGGACTCTCAGACTCACTATGAGTCTGCAAATTGAACTCGTATCTATTTGATTTTGATTCTAAACTTTTATTTGATTAGACTTTTTTCTAAATAACTTGACAGTCTCTTCTTGATTCATATATTTGTGTGCTTTATATATGAGAACTCTTCTTTCAAAAAAGTTTTGCCAACAACTAATTGATTCCGAATTCTTTTAATGGTTTTTACTTGATTGTTACCAATTTTCCCTAATTGAACCTTTCTTTACCCTTTTCTCGATTTGATTCATTCGAGTAAAAGCATGCCATTTTGATTTTACTGGTTGATTCCCTTTTCTTTTTTTACAAACCGTGTACAATTAGTTAGTTGCCTTAATTAGCTTCTACGTACTTACCCTTTATTATACTGGTAGGAAATATTTTTTCAGATCCTTTTCCTTAATTATTTTACCCGTTTGAAATCAGAATCTCTTAACTAAAGGGGACTGATTACAATGTTATATCCTTACCTTTTTTTTACTTATTTGTTGCACTATAAAAAGGGCTTGACCCTTATGCATTGAAATAGCTTTTAACAAATTTTACAAACCTTACAACTTTAGAACTTTGAATTTCTGAATCCTAAGAACAATACTCATACTCTCGCATGCATACTCTCAATCGCAATACTCTTTCAACTCCCTGCTCTCTTTTGAGACTTTTTGTAAGGCTCTACTTGTAACTTGGCTTTCCAAGACTGCTATTTTACTTATTTGTTTTCCCTGAAACTGGTATGTCTCGATTTTGATTTTAGCTTTCTTCCCGATGTGTTTACTTTACAGTTGCCATATTCCTGTCTACTTCGCTGCTCATGTTCTATATTAAACATTCTTTTATGTAAGCTTGTTATAAAATCACATACCCCCATTCCCTTCTATGCGTTGAGTTAAAGTTCATGTCCTAGCAGTTTCTAAATTACTGTCCAGGTCTGAACCTGACCTTCAATGGATCCTAACTCCAAAATTTAGCGAACAAGCTGGTCAGGGGTGTGCCAGTATCCTAATTGATGGGCATGTCTACTAGCCTGTCATTGCCTTCCCTAATTCCCCCTCTATGGCACTTACACTTACTATTAGACTCTAAGTTTGCCTCCTCCCCCCCCCCCATATGAGCCTTGCCTTGGTAATCTTGAGTTCCCTCTGAAATTGGACATTTGAGGGTTGGCCCTTCCACACTGCATTATAATCTGATTCTGCAAATGTATTTGGGTGTACATACTGCCTTGGGTTCATGAAGCCCCTTGGAACTTTGATTCACCCAAAAGATGAGAAAGGCTTTGGAAATCTGATCTTTGGAAGTTGGTTTATTTCATATTGTTAATCTTTGAGTCTGAATTAGGTTGTTTGGTTGTAGCTTGAATTTCTGTTTTTTTATCCTTCTTGATTATTCAGATCCGTAATAATTTGTAATAACTATGGGGTTCTAGTGAAAAAGGGAGGGTCATTTGTGTATGCATATGGGTTGACAGCATGCTGGTAGGGATTACTATTTATAAATTTTGCATTTATGCATAACATATAGAACTCCTGCCTATAAGTTTCTGCATATAGAAATCATGACTAAGTTTCTGCGCTTACGCATTTAGAAATCCTGCTTATAAGTTATGCATTACACGTAGAAATCCTGACTATAAGATTGTTTCATTACTAGAAACCATGCCTATAAATTTCTGCATATAGAAAATTATGCTTATATTTTTGTTTCTGCACCTCTGCATATACGTCTGTCATTAGGCAAATAATCAAAGGTTTAATAATAATCAACTTCATTCTAGATACCATGCATATACGACTCATGCACTCATGTAGTCGTCTTAAAGCCAACAACGCTTACAAATCATACCTATAGTAATTAGTTGATCAGCTTCGTCTATTTCACCTATGAGTTTAAAATCAGTAGCAAGCTCGTTTAAAATCTGTAACTTTGTTTATAAGACTAGTAATCTTTCTTTAAAATCAGTATGCCATATGCATGTTAGATATCATGCTTATAAGCCTCATCTAGGCAAAACAGTAGGTAATTAATCAACTGCGTCATCCCCTGATAAACTACAACTAGAAAAGGCCTAATTCGGACTTCTCATCTGAGAAATATGTAATAAATCAGCCACCCCTTTGACGTTTAAGTTTGAAAGACTAACCAGTACATGTAAGTCATGCTAAACAATTTTTTCTTTGAATGAGGAGGCCAATTTGAGACTTTAATTGTTATGTGTTCTCCCTTTTTTAACTGTTATGTGTTTTGTTTGTCGTATTAGGTTTTTGTCCTTTTAAAACTTTAAAAAGACAATATCCATTCCCTTTAGGATTATTAGTCCCAACTGCCTCCGGGACTGATAGGATTAGGGCACGAAACCATTCCGCGATTTAGTACCTTAACGGGATAGGAAAGGGTCGACATGGATGTCACACCTATTGTTTTCCTACACCCCGCGAAGGGGTATAATAAGGGAGTTTTTTCCAACTTTAAGTGACAATCAAAATGGAATTACTTATTTAAGAATCAGAGCACCTGGGATAATTTATGGTGTCCCAACTCACCGGTTAAAATCCAGAATCGAGAAAGGTTGACCCTGTTATACAGTCTGCAAACATAGAAATCCGGGTAAAGAATTATATTAACCCGGAAGAAGGTGTTAGGCACTCCCGAGTTCGTAGTTATCATGGTCGCTTTGATTATACTCGGCTTATTAAATTGTCTAGTTATTTATTTTAGGACCTATGTGCTTTTGCCTCTTTCACCGCTTTTAATGAAGAGAATTATTTTGAAACGGGTTACACGTACGTATAGCCATTTGGTTTGGTGCGTCAAGAATAAGGTCACGCGAACGTGTCCACAATTAATAATGCTTTATTATTATTAAGAAATTTGGTCGAAATTGCGCGAACGCATACTCCGATTTAGTTTTTAAAAACGTAATCATGTCACGCGAACGCGTACACAACCACGATGATTTGATTAATCTAAAGCACACTTAAAGCATTCTAGCGTATTCAACGTAGCTACTAAACAAATAGCCCAAAAACAAATTTTCAATTCTTGTTAATGCCATCAACCCAAATTTGCTCAAACCAGTTTCGTTATTTTATGGGTCAATACAGCAAAACAAACCCAAACCTTTATTTGCTGCCTTATCCCCGCGGTCTCAATCTACCAAATCAACAGCTGAACATTTAAATGAAACTATAGCAAAGCAGAATTACAACGACGCAATACAAGTAAAAGCCGTATTAATCGGCAAAGGAAATTAACGGAAGCTAAGGCATGATAAAATGAAAAACATCAAATTTCCCATGAACCCATCATATTTCAAGATTAAAAGATAGTAAGAGCAATGAAGGGATAGAAATAAACCTTAACACAAAGTAGTTTTTGAATTTGAAAATGTCTAACTCCAAAATTTTGGAAAGTGACAAACCCAATGGAATCGTGAATCTGCCCGGAAAAAACCCTCGGATGGACAACCTCGAAACGGTCACCTTGAATGGAAGAGAACCTCAACCCAACTACGTCCCAATGAATCTTAAGCTTAATTCTACGTCAATTTTGAAACACAAGCGTCGGAAAAGCCAATAAAACAAAAATGATTTCTGGTGGTCGGAACTGGAGCTTTACATGGCTGAAGTTTCAGCTGGTTTTTTTGAATGTGCTGAAGATGGAGAAGAAGAGCCTTGACTGTGCGTTACATGTCCAGATCCAGAAGAAGCTGAAGAGTCATTGGTTATTGGATTTCCATGGGTCCAAATGACTTATTCTTGAGTGTGTAGTTCTATGTGTGTTGTGTATTTTTCAGAAAAGAAGTAGCTCAGCAGCGGATCTTAATTAGAGTGTATGTCTACTGAAGGCGCTGATAGTCTAGGCCCTTCTTTCCAGATTTTTTGGGCATATTTTATTGTTCAGTTGTTTTAGTGTAGGTATTACCTATAATATAGGTCTAGGTTTTAGGTTTATTTTTTATGTATTGGCCAATTAGTTCCTAGATTCTTTTGTGTTAACTTCTTTAAGGTCTTTTATTTATTTTTTCGTTCCTAGAATGGTTCCTAGATTATACAATACCTATTTAAAATAAGAAGAAATATTACATAATGTCAAAGTTAATCCTAATTAATTAAACTAAACATGAAATTATTTTTGTATTCTCGAAATTATATAAAGATAAAAATAAGGTATTATTTTTTTGTATTTTTTAATTATGACAAATACATAAACTAAAATATTTTTTTGTAATTTTCATTTTTCTTGTAATAAAATAAAGTAAAAGAGTCAAAATGAGTTCAAATAAATATATTAGGCCTAAATTAAATATTTACATACTAAAATATAAAAAAATCTTGGGTCGGGTCAAAACTTACATGTCTACAGCTGCCCCTCTTTGACTAGAAAAGCAAATAGTTTTCAGAAAAAGCACAACTAAACAAGTTTCTTGACCCGACCCTTATTTGGGAGAGACTAAAATTGATAAAACTCTTGGCTATAAAGGAATCAGGTCACGTATAGTTCAGAAATGAGTGAGATGATGGAGTATGCTGAGGTGGAGAGTTGTGACGCCCCAAAATTCGAGGAGCGCGACCGGCGCTCAAGGTGTAAATCCGACCGAGCAAGCATGTTATGTCTCATTCTACTCAAACTAACTCATGAATAAATAGGAGATGGACTCCATTAATCAAATTCTATAAACATATCATTAACGATTTCCATTTCATTTCCATTAGCAACTTCATTCGCCACTCTAAAGATATTACACGTTGTATACATCATTGCCAAACATAAATATTTCTGTTTTTATTTCCAATACCCAACACTACCCACAACCTGTCGACGGAGCCTCTAAATACAACTAAAGAATAATATGGAAATACCAGCAACAAGGCTCCGGCTATACCTTACACAAATACCAAAATAGACTCGGGAAGAAAGGCAGCATGAGCCACGCAAGGCCCCGAGAGGAAAGGGGCTCACCAATACAGCTGATGGAAAGTGAAGGAGGTGCTACTATTGGTGGACTGGAGTACCTCCTATAGAACCACCTACAATCATAACACGAATGTAGCGTCCCCGGCAAAAGGGACGTCAATACATTTGAATTGTACTGGTATGTATGAACAAACTTTACCCCAAGTAAAATCAAATAACACACAAGTAACAGACATCAATAGAATCAACGATCAAATGCACGTGAAAGAAACAATCAAAGCCAAACAAGTTTCACAATCTCTCCTTTTCCCATTCGACATTATCACATCAATGATTTTATAATTTTGTCATATTTTTATTTCAATAGTGATCTCGATTACTTTTCACCCTTATTACCTCAGCACCCTTATCACCACAACCCACACCTTATTACTTCGTGTTGCGACGTGCAACCCAATCCTACCGAACAATCACAATTCACAAACAACACAACAACAACAACAATTTACAAAGAAGAACAACAACAATTCTCAAAGAACAACCACAACGATTCATAAGAATTTCCGTAGCCATCAATACCATTTCATCATATTCAACAACTCATATGCAATTTAAGTCACTACAATAATTACCCATGACAAGCCAAATATATTACTACCATAGTTGTTCCAATTGCATCATTTATGATTTCCTTCTATCATTTGTTTCTCAGTTCTTACCACATAATACTTTCTGTCACGACCCGGATTTTTCCCCAACATCGGGATCGTGATGGCGCCTACTCGTGGTAGCTAGGCAAGCCACTGTATTCATACTATCCTGTTTTTAACACAATTTTAATTAAATAAATGCGGAATACTTTATCGAAATGGATATAACAAATCACCAAGTGAAAAGTATACTGAAATCCTCTACCCAAGACGTGGAGTCACCAACTCACAAACTACTATGGAATACTACACATAAAAGTCTGAAGGAAATATAACATAATACTGTTTGTCTCGGAACAACGAGACTACAGCTATTAACATAAATAGAGAAAGAGACGCCGGGCCTGCGGACGTCCGCAAGCTACCTCGGTCTCAAATGTGATCAACTCCCACGCAATCTATTTACTGCTGCTGCTGCTCCTGATCGTAACCTGGACCTGTGCAAAAACGCACAGAAGTGTAGCATCAGCACAACCGACCCCATGTGCTGGTAAGTGCCTGGCCTATCCCGGCGAAGTAGTGACAAGCCTAGGACCAGACACCCACATAACCTGTGCAATTCAATATATATATATGTGTACCACAAAATAACAAGAAATAATCAAGTATTAACACATTAAGGAATATCTTAAAGAATTCAACAATTAACCACAGTTAATAATTTCACAAGGAAAAACAAAGTGTAATGTAAACACAAGTAATATCAATTGAAGAAATAGCAAACAGTTGCACGGCATCACCCTTCGTGCTTTTACTCTCATCCTCACATCCATAGTACGGCATGATCCTTCGTACATGGTTCAATAACAGGGCACGGCATTAACCTTCGTGCATAAATAAATAAACATGGCACGGCATCACCCTTCGTGCATTATCACTCTTCCTCACCCAATGGACAATCAAATAAGTTCACAAAGAAAACAAGGTATGATAGAAAACACAAGTAATATCAAGTCATGGAATGGCAATTAATTGCACGGCATCACCAAATAAAATATAATGGAAAAACAAGTAATATCAAATCAAGGAATAGCAAGCAATTGCACGGCATCACCAAATAAAATATAATGGAAAAACAAGTAATATCAAATCAAGGAATAGCAAGCAATTGCACGGCATCACCCTTCGTGCTTTTACTCTCATCCTCACCAAATAAACAAATAAGGTACACGGCATCACCCTTCGTGCTTTTACTCTCATCCTCACATTCATAGTACGGCATGATCCTTCGTACATGGTTCAATAACAGGGCACGGCATGATCCTTCGTGCATAATCAATAAATAAACATGGCACGGCATTAACCTTCGTGCATAAATAAATAAACATGGCACGGCATCACCCTTCGTGCATTATCACTCTTCCTCACCCAAATAACAATCACAGCTAAGGGCAGAGAAAGAAACAACAATTCATAAATCGTCCCATCAAGGGCAATCAATAATAATCTTCACAACAAGTCCCAACAAGGGAGAACAATAACAATTCATCTGTAATATATCTCAAAATAATTATTTTCCAACGACTCACGGTCATACTAGACGCCAATGTATGGATGCTCGTCACCACAGCCCATACACCGCACTCGATCACATAACACATAACACATAATCCTATTCCCTCAAGCTAGGATAGAACAAACACTTACCTCGAATGCTTATGAACAATTCACTCCGTGGAAATGTCTTTTCTTTCAATTTGGCTCCAATCCAACCGTATCTATACACAATTGATTTAATATCATCAATTCTACTCAACAAACTAATTCTTAATACCAAACAACACTTTTACAACATTCTGCCATGAATAGTAAATTTCAACCCCGGGCCCACATGGTCGGAATTCGGGGTTAGGACCAAAATCCGGTTACCCATACCCCCACGAGTTCATATATATAATTTGCTTCAAAATCGGACCTCAATTCGAGGTCCAATTCCCCAATTTATGGAAAACCCTATTTTCTAACAAAAACAAGAATTCTACCATGAAGATCTTTGATTTCTTATGAAAAACATGTTTAATGATGTTAGGAATTGAAAGAATTAAGTAAAAAGTGACTTACAATTGTTTTGAAGAAGAAAGAATCCGTGAAGAATCGCAAATGGGTGTTTTTGGTTTGTAAAAAGTGAAGAAATGAACTGAAAATCGTGTTTTACAGGTCTCTGTGTTCGCATTTGCGAACATGGGTTCGCAATTGCGAACCCCGACCAAATTTAGGAGTTTGAAAAATAAGCTAAGGCTGGGAAGTTCGCATTTGCGAACTTTTGTTCGCATTTGCGAAGCCAAGGCAAAACTTGGAAGTTCGCATTTGCGAACATTTGTTCGCATTTGCGAACCAAGGCACAAAACTGGGAAGTTCGCAATTGCGAACTTTTGTTCGCATTTGCGAATTCGCATTTGCGAACATTTGTTCGCATTTGCGAATTCGCATTTGCTGACTTTTGTTCGCATTTCCCAATTCGCATTTGCTAACATTTGTTCGCATTTCCCAATTCGCATTTGCTAACATTTGTTCGCATTTCCCAACTCTGCAGATCAGGTGCTGACAGCAACTTTCTAACATAAAAAATTGATCTTGTGGCCTATCGAATCTTTACCCGAGCCCTCGGGGCTCCAAACCAAACATGTACACAACATCAAAAACACATTACAAACTTGTTCGTGCGATCACATCGCCAATATCACATCGTTTTCATCAAATCAAGCCTCAAGTTCATGATTTTCATTCTTTTCAAAACTTTCAAACTTGGAACTCAAGGTCCAAAACATATCAAACGACATCCAAATGTCACCAAACTTTGCAGAAAGCACACATATAATATTTAAGACTTGTACCGGGCGTCGGAACCAAAATACGAGCCCGATACCAAGGTCAATTAATTCATTTTCCTTTAATAATTACATCAAAAACAATTTCAAATAAAAATTCATAACTTGGGCTCTAGGCCTCAGAATTCGACTCCGGATTCATGTCCAAGTCTCATATTTTCCTACGGACCTTTCGGGACCATCCAATCTCGGGTCCGGGTCCATTTACCAAAAATGTTGACCAAAGTCAACCATATCAATATTAATATCATTTTTATCCAAATTTCTCATAGAATTCATATTTTCTATCAAAAAATCTTTCCAGCTACATGCTTGGATCGTGCACGCAAATCGAGGCAACATAGAATGAGGTTTTCAAGGCCTCCGAAGCTCGAAATTATTAATAAAATAAGTGATGACCCTTTGGGTCGTCACAATCTCCACCTCTAAAACAACCGTTCGTCCTCGAACGGACAAAAGAAAGAAGTACCTGAGTCAGGAAACAAGTGTGGGTAACGACTCCGCATATCAGACTCAGACTCCCAGGTCGATGCCTCAGGAGGCCGACCTCTCCACTGAACACGCACAGAAGGATAACTCTTCGACCTCAACTGTCAAACCTGCCGGTCTAGAATAGCCACCGGCTCCTCCTCATAGGATAGATCATTGTCCAATTGGACACTACTGAAGTCTAACACATGTGTGGGATCGCCGTGGTATCTCCGAAGCATAGATACGTGAAAAACTGGATGCACGGCTGATAAGCTAGGCGGCAAAGCTAATCTGTAAGCCACCCCTCCCACTCTGTCTAGAATCTCAAATGGGCCAATATACCTAGGGCCGAGCTTGCCCTTCTTCCCAAACCTCATCACGCCCTTCATAGGCGACACCCGGAGCAATACTCGTTCACCAACCATGAAATCTACATCTCGAACCTTACGATCCGCATAAGTCTTTTGCCTAGACTGAGCTGAACGCAATCTCTCCTGAATAGTCTTGACCTTATCTAAGGCCTCCTGAACTAAGTCTGTACCCAACAACCGAGCCTCTCCCGGTTCAAACCATCCAACTGGTGATCGACATCGCCTACCATACAACGCCTCATAAGGAGCCATCCGGATGCTAGATTGGTAACTGTTATTGTAGGCGAACTCTGCTAATGGCAGAAACTGGTCCCATGAGCCTCCGAAATCAATAACACAGGCTCGAAGCATGTCCTCAAGAATCTGAATAGTCCTCTCGGACTGGCCATCCGTCTGAGGATGAAATGCTGTACTCAACTGAACCTGGGTGCCTAACTCCTGCTGAACCGCTCTCCAGAACCGCGAGGTAAACTGCGTACCCCGATCAGAGATAATAGATACCGGCACCCCATGGAGACGAACAATCTCCCTAATGTAAACCTCCGCTAACCTCTCCGACGAGTAGGAGACAGATCCTCTGGAATAAAGTGTGCCGACTTGGTCAGCCTATCAACAATGACCCAAATAGCATCAAATTTCCTCCGAGTCAAAGGAAGTCCAAGAACGAAGTCCATAGTGATCCGCTCCCATTTCCACTCGGGAATTTCAATCCTTCGGAATACACCACCAGGTCTCCGGTGCTCATATTTCACCTGGCCGACAATTTAGACACCGAGCGACATACGCAACGATATCTTTCTTCATTCTCGCGCCACCAATAGTGTTGCCGTAAGTCCCGGTACATCTTCGCGGCGCCCGGGTGAATAGAATACCGCGAACCGTGGGCCTCTCGCTAAGATCAACTCTCGAATTCCTTCGACATTGGGCACACAAACTCGACCTTGCAATTTCAATACCCCATCATCATCTAGGTTCACCTGTGTGGCACCTCCCCGCTGTACTGTATCTCTCAACTCACGCAAATGAGGATCATCAAATTGCCTCTCACGGATACGCTCTAATAATGAAGAACGGGCGACCGTGCAGGCTAACACTCTGCTAGGCTCAGAAATGTCTAATCTCACGAACCGGTTGGCTAAGGCCTGGACATCTAGAGCTAATGGTCTCTGATTGACCGGAATATATGCAAGACTACCCATGCTGGCATACTTTCTACTCAATGCATCGGCCACCACATTGGCCTTACCCGGGTGATATAATATAGTAACATCATAGTCTTTTAGCAACTCTAACCATCTCCGCTGTCGTAGATTCAACTCCTTCTGTTTGAACAAGTACTGTAGGCTTTTGTGATCAGTGTACACCTCACATGACACACCATAAAGATAATGCCTCCAGATTTTTAAGGCATGAACCACTGCTGCTAACTCAAGATCATGAACTGGATAATTCTTCTCATGTATCTTTAACTGCCTCGAAGCATAAGCGATAACCTTACCATCCTGCATCAATACCGCTCCAAGCCCTGTACGAGATGCGTCACAATAAACTGTATAAGGCCCTACACCCGTAGGTAGTATCAACACTGGTGCCGTAGTTAAAGCCGTCTTGAGCTTCTGAAAGCTCGCCTCACACTCATCTGACCACTTGAACTAAGCACCCTTCTGGGTCAACCTGGTCATCGGGGCTGCAATAGAAGAGAACCCCTCTACAAATCGACGGTAGTAACCTGTTAACCCCAAGAAACTCCGGATCTCGGTCACTGAAGCTGGTCGAGGCCAATTCTGGACTGCCACAATCTTCTTTGGGTCCACCTGAATACCCTCCACCGATACGATATGACCCAAAAATACCATTGAACTCAACCAGGACCCACATTTTGAAAATTTGGCATATAGTCGATTATCCTTCAGAGTCTGAAGAACCACTCTGAGGTGCTGCTCGTGCTCTTCCTGGCTGCGGGAGTACACCAGAATGTCATCTATAAAGACTATCACGAACAGATCTAAGTAAGGCCTGAATACCCGATTCATCAACTCCATGAATGCTGCCGGGGCATTGGTCAACCCGAAGGACATGACCAAGAACTCATAATGCCCATATCTAGAGCGAAAGGCTGTCTTAGGAATGTCAGCCGCCCTGATCTTCAGCTGATGGTAGCCCGACCTCAAGTCTATCTTTGAGAATACCCTCGCTCCCCGGAGCTGGTCAAACAAATCATCAATCCTCGGCAGTGGATACTTATTCTTTATTGTCACTTTGTTTAACTGCCGGTAATCAATACACATCCGCATCGAGCCATCCTTCTTCTTTACAAATAATACAGGTGCTCCCCAGGGGGAAACACTGGGCCTGATAAAACCCTTCTCAAGAAGGTCCTGCAACTGATCTTTCAACTCTTTTAGTTCCGGCGGGGCCATACGATAGGGTGGAATAGAGATGGGCTGAGTGCCCGGTGCCAAATCAATACAGAAATCAATATCCCTGTCGGGTGGCATGCCCGGCAGGTCTGAAGGAAAAACCTCGGGAAACTCCCGTGCAATAGGGACCGACTCAATGGAAGAAACTTCTGCGCTGGAATCACGAACATAAGCCAAATAAGCTAGACACCCCTTCTCGACCATACGTCGAGCCTTAACATAGGAAATAACAATGCGAACGGAGTGGCTTGAGGTACCCTTCCACTCTAATCGGGGTGATTCTGGCAAGGCTAAGGTGACAGCCTTAGCATGACAATCAAGAATAGCATGGTATGGGGACAACCAGTCCATCCCCAATATGACATCAAAATCTACCATATCCAAAAGCAACAGATCCACACGGGTCTCAAGACCCCCAAAAATAACTACGCACGAACGATGCACCCGATCGACTACAATGGAGTCACCCACTGGTGTAGCCACATAAACTGGAATATCCAGAGCATAGCTGGGCACAGCCAAATACGGTGCGAAGTAGGAAGACACATAGGAATATGTAGATCCAGGGTCAAATAATACTGAAGCACCTCTGCCACACACAAGAATAGTACCTGTAATCACAGCATCTGATGCCTCTGCCTCCGGCCTGGCTGGTAAAGCATAGAATCGGGGATCTGCACCTCCCCTCTGAGCTGCGTCTCTAGGACGATCATCAACTGGCTGACCTCTACCTCTGGCTGGACGGTCTCCACCTCTACGGTCTCGACCTCCACCTCTATAATCTCTACCCCCGCCTCTGGCTGGCTGGGCAGGCTGAAGGTCAGCTGGGGCCTGAATCATAGGACGAGGACCCCGCTGCTGAGAGTTGCCCGCTGCTATAGGGCAATTCCTGATAAAATGACCTGGGTCACCACAACCGTAGCAACTCTTAGACCGATAGGGCTGCTGGCCCTGACGACCCGAATGGCCTCCACGAACACTCTGAAGAGGCTGAGCATTAATAGGATACTGGTCTGAATAATGCCCCCGAGAACCACGATCACCCGATCCACCCTGTGAAGCCTGAAGGGCGGAATGAAAAGGCCTGGAGGACTGGCCTCTATCAAAGGATTCTCTGCTACCAGAGGAAGAAGCACCAAACCTACCCGAATGACGAGGCCTCTTATCCGAAGAATAACCGCCTCCCCTAGCAAGAGCCATCTCAACTCTGCGTGCTGCATTGGCTGCCTCCTGAAATGATATGTCACTCCCCACGCCCATAGCCATCCGGAGTCTAATCGGCTGATTAAGCCCATCTATAAATCTGCGGACCCTCTCCCGCTCCGTGGGAAGTATCACCACTGCATGACGAGCCAAGTCAATAAATCTCGTCTCATACTGTGTAACTGTCATAGTGCCCTGATGGAGGCGCTCAAACTGCCTCCGAAGTAAATCCCGCTGAGTAGCAGGGAGAAACTTCTCCATAAATAGTTCCGCAAACTGGTCCCATGATAGAGCTGGGGACCCTGCTGGTCGAGTCAGGCAATAATCTCTCCACCAAGTCTTGGCGGATCCTGCAAGTCTGAAGGTACATAAATCAACTCCGTTTGTCTCCACGATCCCCATAGTCTTGAGAATCTCATGGCAACTGAATAAGAAGTCCTGAGGATCCTCTGATGCGGCTCCACTGAATGTAGTGGTAAATAACTTGGAGAACCGATCAAGCCTCCATAACGAATCAGAAGTCATGGCCGCTCCATCACCGGCATGAGCTGTGGTACCTGACTGAGTGGCCACAGCTGGCTGAATTACTGGTGCCTGAGGCTGAGGAGCTACCGGCTCCGGAGTATGAGCAATAGGAGTCTGGGCCCCTCCTCCAGCCTGAGAAGTGGCTGGGGCAACTGATAATAAACCCGCTATGGCAATGCTGTCCATAAATCCCGCTATTCTGACTAAAGCATCCCGGAGATCCGGGGTTAATAAAGCCTCTCCTGGGACCTGAGCTGGGCCCACCGGAGCTGCTGGAACCGGAACCTCCTCATCAATCTCAATATGAGGCTCCACCTCTGGAGTAGCTGCCTGGGGCTGAGCTCTACCCCTACCACGGCCTCTGATACGGCCTCGGCCCCTGCCCCTCACAGGAGCTGTCTGGGGCTCAGGCTGCTGGTCAGCGGACGAAGAAGTGCGTGTCCTCACCATCTGCGAAAGGACAGAATAGAAGTTCAATCAATATTTGAGGAACAAGTCGCACGACAAGAGAGAACAAATGAGAGACTCTTTCCTAACTCAATAGACTCTGGAGGACAAGTACAGACGTCTCCGTACCTACCTCTCAAATTCTACTAAGCTCGTTCGTGAGTGGTGAGACCTATGTAACCTAGAGCTCTGATACCAACTTGTCACGACCCGGATTTTTCCCCAACATCGGGATCGTGATGGCGCCTACTCGTGGTAGCTAGGCAAGCCACTGTATTCATACTATCCCGTTTTTAACACAATTTTAATTAAATAAATGCGGAATACTTTATCGAAATGGATATAACAAATCACCAAGTGAAAATTATACTGAAATCCTCTACCCAAGACGTGGAGTCACCAACTCACAAACTACTATGGAATACTACACATAAAAGTCTGAAGGAAATATAACATAATTCTGTTTGTCTCGGAACAATGAGACTACAGCTATTAACATAAATAAAGAAAGAGACGCCGGGCCTACCTCGGTCTCAAATGTGATCAACTCCCACGCAATCTATTTACTGCTGCTGCTGCTTCTGATCGTAACCTGGACCTGTGCAAAAACGCACAGAAGTGTAGCATCAGCACAACCGACCCCATGTGCTGGTAAGTGCCTGGCCTATCCCGGCGAAGTAGTGACAAGCCTAGGACCAGACACCCACATAACCTGTGCAATTCAATATATATATATGTGTACCACAAAATAACAAGAAATAATCAAGTATTAACACATTAAGGAATATCTTAAAGAATTCAACAATTAACCACAGTTAATAATTTCACAAGGAAAAACAAAGTGTAATGTAAACACAAGTAATATCAATCGAAGAAATAGCAAACAGTTGCACGGCATCACCCTTCGTGCTTTTACTCTCATCCTCACATCCATAGTACGGCATGATCCTTCGTACATGGTTCAATAACAGGGCACGGCATTAACCTTCGTGCATAAATAAATAAACATGGCACGGCATCACCCTTCGTGCATTATCACTCTTCCTCACCCAATGGACAATCAAATAAGTTCACAAAGAAAACAAGGTATGATAGAAAACACAAGTAATATCAAGTCATGGAATGGCAATTAATTGCACGGCATCACCAAATAAAATATAATGGAAAAACAAGTAATATCAAATCAAGGAATAGCAAGCAATTGCACGGCATCACCAAATAAAATATAATGGAAAAACAATTAATATCAAATCAAGGAATAGCAAGCAATTGCACGGCATCACCCTTCGTGCTTTTACTCTCATCCTCACCAAATAAACAAATAAGGTACACGGCATCACCCTTCGTGCTTTTACTCTCATCCTCACATTCATAGTACGGCATGATCCTTCGTACATGGTTCAATAACAGGGGCACGGCATGATCCTTCGTGCATAATCAATAAATAAACATGGCACGGCATTAACCTTCGTGCATAAATAAATAAACATGGCACGGCATCACCCTTCGTGCATTATCACTCTTCCTCACCCAAATAACAATCACAGTTAAGTGCAAAGAAAGAAACAACAATTCATAAATCGTCCCATCAAGGGCAATCAATAATAATCTTCACAACAAGTCCCAACAAGGGAGAACAATAACAATTCATCTGTAATATATCTCAAAATAATTATTATCCAACGACTCACGGTCATGCTAGACGCCAGTGTATGGATGCTCGTCACCACAGCCCATACACCGCACTCGATCACATAACACATAACACATAATCCTATTCCCTCAAGCTAGGATAGAACAAACACTTACCTCGAATGCTTATGAACAATTCACTCCGTGGAAATGTCTTTTCTTTCAATTTGGCTCCAATCCAACCGTATCTATACACAATTGATTTAATATCATCAATTCTACTCAACAAACTAATTCTTAATACCAAACAACACTTTTACAACATTCTGCCATGAATAGTAAATTTCAACCCCGGGCCCACATGGTCGGAATTCGGGGTTAGGACCAAAATCCGGTTACACATACCCCCACGAGTTCATATATATAATTTGCTTCAAAATCGGACCTCAATTCGAGGTCCAATTCCCCAATTTATGGAAAACCCTATTTTCTAACAAAAACAAGAATTCTACCATGAAGATCTTTGATTTCTTATGAAAAACATGTTTAATGATGTTAGGAATTGAAAGAATTAAGTAAAAAGTGACTTACAATTGTTTTGAAGAAGAAAGAATCCGTGAAGAATCGCAAATGGGTGTTTTTGGTTTGTAAAAAGTGAAGAAATGAACTGAAAATCGTGTTTTACAGTTCTCTGTGTTCGCATTTGCGAACATGGGTTCGCAATTGCGAACCCCGACCAATTTCTGGAGTTTGAAAAATAAGCTAAGGCTGGAAAGTTCGCATTTGCGAACTTTTGTTCGCATTTGCGAAGCCAAGGCAAAACTTGGAAGTTCGCATTTGCGAACATTTGTTCGCATTTGCGAACCAAGGCACAAAACTGGGAAGTTCGCAATTGCGAACTTTTGTTCGCATTTGCGAATTCGCATTTGCGAACATTTGTTCGCATTTGCGAATTCGCATTTGCTGACTTTTGTTCGCATTTCCCAATTCGCATTTGCTAACATTTGTTCGCATTTCCCAATTCGCATTTGCTAACATTTGTTCGCATTTCCCAACTCTGCAGATCAGGTGCTGACAGCAACTTTCTAACATAAAAAAATTGATCTTGTGGCCTATCGAATCTTTACCCGAGCCCTCGGGGCTCCAAACCAAACATGTACACAACATCAAAAACACATTACAAACTTGTTCGTGCGATCACATCGCCAATATCACATCGTTTTCATCAAATCAAGCCTCAAGTTCATGATTTTCATTCTTTTCAAAACTTTCAAACTTGGAACTCAAGGTCCAAAACATATCAAACGACATCCAAATGTCACCAAACTTTGCAGAAAGCACACATATAATATTTAAGACTTGTACCGGGCGTCGGAACCAAAATACGAGCCCGATACCAAGGTCAATTAATTCATTTTCCTTTAATAATTACATCAAAAACAATTTCAAATAAAAATTCATAACTTGGGCTCTAGGCCTCAGAATTCGACTCCGGATTCATGTCCAAGTCTCATATTTTCCTACGGACCTTTCGGGACCATCCAATCTCGGGTCCGGGTCCATTTACCAAAAATGTTGACCAAAGTCAACCATATCAATATTAATATCATTTTTATCCAAATTTCTCATAGAATTCATATTTTCTATCAAAAAATCTTTCCAGCTACATGCTTGGATCATGCACGTAAATCGAGGCAACATAGAATGAGGTTTTCAAGGCCTCAGAAGCTCGAAATTATTAATAAAATAAGTGATGACCCTTTGGGTCGTCACACTTTCACAATCGCGTACCCACATTTGATTGGTTGCCATTTACTTGCACCATCATATCATAAGACTTAACCAACAATGTACACATTAATCACTAGAATTCACAAATAGTTCTCATAGGTAAACATATACTTCCATGTCGACATCCTCAAGCTTTTACAAACTTTGCACATAACAAGATATGCACATAAAATCACTTCTCACAATCACATATAATTTGGTGGTATGGAAATCAACTGAGGCAATCAATCCACATATTTTTATACAAGGTACACATATCGTATGTTCGTCACAACAAGGGGATTATACAAGAGTTAAAGTTAGCCATACATACCTTGTTTAAGCTTTCCTTAAGTTACTACAACATTCCAGAAATTCTAGCAATTCCAATCTAGTTTGAGACATAACAAAATTGAACACAAATTAGAAAGGTATTCATTGGTTGCACTCATTTGAGGATTTATCAAATACTAGTCGAGCATCTTAATCTCAATTCTCCTTTTCATGGTTTTCCTTCATTCCCTATCTAGTCTTTACTTAATTATGTTAAACAACCTTTCCATAAACCTAAGTTGTACATGCATGTACAATATTAATACACCCAAGTATCATACCTCAATAACCGATCTTATACTCCAAACTCAAAATAAAAACCTAGGGTATAGAATCTTATCTCTTAGATGAAGAACTTGTGATTGGGTTCTATGATTCTTGAAGATTGATGCAAGATTTGGATGATTTAAATATTGGGTTCCTCCTTCTCTCTTTATAATTCTCTCACCTCTCTCTAAAATCAGTAAGAAATACTCAAAAATATGCACTACAAAAAATTGGATTTTTAACGACCTTTTCATAACGAAGGGACATAAATCCAGTCGTTATAAGTGTATTTATAGCAACTAATTTTTTTTTCAATTGTTAAAACTAATTTTAAGCTCAATATTAACGAAGGGGTAATATTTTGCCTTTAAAATAAAACATAGCTGGTCGAAACAATTACTTTATTGATGAAAAAATAGCGCTAACTTTTCCCTCTTTTTTTTTCTATATCCGCCAAATCCCCCACCTCCCCTTCTCCACACCCCAAAAAAGGAAGGAAAAAACCCTAACTCTATTTTGAACGCTTAGATACACAGCGAAAAAAACTCCATTGACAAAAACTTTTCAATCTTCCCAAATCCCCCCACCTCCGCCCCTACACCCCAAAAAAAAGGAAGGAAAAAACCCGCTTCTCTAACAACGACTTTGTTTTGAGCAAAGGAAAAAATTCCATTGACAACAGCGAAGGAAGGAAAAAACCTGCAACTACAAAGTTAAATTCAGCAAAACAGCTCATCACCTCCATTGACAACAACTGCTCATCTTCAAGTTTCTTATCATCAAGGTAAGGTTCAAAATTGTACCCTTTTTTATGTGAATTGATTGACAATTTATCTAGAAAAAGGCATCTGAACTAGGAGAAGGGATGACTAGTAACTGATAGGACGCCATTGAGATAACCATCGTCAATAAATCAGCCGAACTCTTCGACACGCTGCACTGATTTAATTTGATTTTGGCTTAGCTAAATAAGCTTAAAATATGATGTTTAAAAATTGGGGATAGTTGTGTAATCCAGCAGATTTACCTTTTAATTTCACTGACCTTCTTTGTTTTTTCTTTTCCCTCATGGGTTACAGAAAGGAAGATTTTGTTTCAAAAACTTGCCTAATTTTATATTTTTCTGCCTTAGATGTGAAGATGAGTTTATATTGTTATAATTTTATATTATTAAGAATGGAACTGATGAAGAAATTTCTGGTGAGTTTTAGCATATATTTAATTAATACGCAGCAGTACTGCAGTAGAAGGGTAGGTAAGGGAGGTAAAGGCTTAATTTAATATTTATATTTCTCTGCTAAAAATATCCAGCTCTCCCCTATGCTTAGTAGTCCTATAATTGGAATATTTGGGACGAACGATAAAAGAAAAAGGATAAAATCCACTTGTATTTAATGTGAGAGTGATATAGTTAGTTGTTGAATAACTAATAGAAGAAGATGCCCAAGCGGAAAAAGTTTAGAACTTCTTGTTGTGAAACTTGATGTCTACTTAAGCTATATTTCATTTATAGAAAAATATTGGAGCTCCTTGAACTTGTGTCTTGATGTCTCTCGTGTTTGACGGGCAAATCCATACTTTTTATTGATTTAATGTAGGACTATGGAGTTGTAGTTACTTTGACTTCATTCCCATTTGGTGGTCTGGGTCATTTATTATAACCTTACTGTTCAAGTGCATTGAGCTATAATACTTAAAATTTAAAGCATAAATTGTCTGATTCTATGGTGTGGTCTACTGCTTCATTGCTTATTTCTGATTCTTTGGACAGATTAGAGTTCAAATGAATATAAACATATTAGAGTTCTAAACCTATTACCACCATGAATGTTATGAGCTGTGGCAATAGTGATATTTATACTAAATTGAGAATCTTATTTTATTTCTTTCACATTGGCATTTATGTCTTTTAAATTTTATTGTGGTTAATTTATTTTTACTTTAACTAAAACAAGCCACAACTTTTTTTTATTTGTAGAATGAGACTTTACAACTGTGATATGTGTAGAATGAGACTTTACAACTGTTATATGTGTAGAATTTAGTCCAATTACTGCTAACCTTTTTTGCAAATGTCACGTGTCTGTTGAGACTATGGGTTTTTCTAAAGTAGTGTGTATACATTGTAGAGATAAATATCCTACACGAGAAGATCAATGCAGCAGATTTTTTTCCCATAGAAGTATGTGAACTTGTTTGCTAAAGATGCATGTGAAGGTGTTTGGATAGGCTTAAAAGCTTGTCAAATTATAGCTTAAACGCATCTTTTATATAACAGAGTTTGGAATACCAACTGTCTTAGGCTTGAGGTTATATCAATGTTGAGCGGTGGAACTATGCTACTATCTGTAATCTATTGAATATTTTTCATATCTTCAGTTCTTCTGGAATCAGAAGTTGATTGCTTCTGAACATACATTGGTGCAAACATAGGACTTATGTCCCAATTTCGGACTTCTAAGAGCTCAATTCTGCTTTTAGTTATCCCAACTCTACCCAGTTTTATTTGACTTTTATATTATGAAGCCAATTCAAGAATCAAGAATATAAGGTTAATGATGGAAATACACATAGTTAAATTTTTTTTTTCTAGTTTGTAAGATAAGTTTCATATTTCATGGCACTTGTGAAATATTGTAGGAAAATTTGATAGTGATGACATAAATGATCAACGAGATCATGTCTTGAAATATATGATAAAGTTATGGAACAATTGGACAAGAATATTAAGTCTTAGCCATTCCGTTATGCTCTAAAAGATGTGCCAAAAAGGGAAGACAAGAGTGATTGGGAATGGCCGGTCAAGGAGCATTTTTTTTACTGAAATATTTAAGGTATGATTTCATAGCTATTTATTAGCACTATGTCATATTAAGTTGCTAACCAAAACTTTGCTCGTATGTTGTTAATTAGGAGACAAGTACACGAAACTCGGTCAATAGGTCTAAATTGAGCATGCCTCATCGTACGCGTAGTAAGCCAATTAGGGAGATCATTTATGAATTGGTGAGTAAATCTTATAATTCTACTGAGAAACTTCGTCTTTGTCACAAATATTTCTTTGACTTGTTATTTAAATGTGAAGGGAGGTAAAGATGATAATCCATCAGATGTGGCAACTATATTTTTTAGACTCGTAAGAAGAATAACAAACTTATTGAACCTGAAATCAATGAGAAATATGTATGTTTATTTATATATGTATGTTTATTTATAAATTTAGATTTACATTATTTATTTACTATGTTGTATTATTTTAATTAAATTATTTTTTATTCTGTAGAATACAATTTAAGGATTGGTGTAATCTGAACCATCTTTTGCAAACATTGAGATTGTAGAAAGGTGCTTCGGACCTCAACGAAAGAGTCATGTAGTTGAATTTGGTGGTGGAATAACCACTAGGTAGTTGAAAGATGGTAACTCCTCTAAAGATGCATTGTTGGAAAAGCTGAATGCTACTGAAAAAGAAAATGTAACACTAAAAGGACGTCTGGAAGGGCTAGAGCGCAAATATGATGAGCTAAAGAGTAAATACACACACCTTGTGTTTGATCAGCCTTCATCACCAGCTTCAAGGCCTTCATCACCAGCTTCAAGTGATCAATAGATTGAATCATTTAACTGGTTAGTGGATTGAAACTCATATTTTACTCTGTTGGTCTTATAAGGTAGTTTAGTTCTTTATCGTACCTTTACTGTTTCTTTGTTTTTGTATGCTATTTTGGGAACCCCCCTCTTTGTTCTGTAACCACTTCAGTGTGCCTGTGTATGGATTGATGGTTGTGGATTTCCTAGCTAAATGGGTGTTACTAATTTGAAAACCAAAGGTGTTTACGCTGAAGCAAGCGGTGTTATCTTGTGTTTCTCGTTTGCTTTTAGAGATTGTTCTCAGTTATCTTTGTCTTTGTGGTATGATTCCCATGTCGTTCTTCAGAGCTTCTTTACTTTGATATATAATGGGACACGTGGTGGGCATATGGGAATATCCAAAGTATATCCATCGGCAATGGAATACAATTTGATAATGCAATTTTATTCTATTGAAGTGTTACTTTCTCTATATATAAAAAAATAATTGGCATACGGAAATGATTTTGTCTGAACATTGTTTTCCCTCGTAATAGAAATCTACAAAAAAGAGGAGTCTTTTCAGGTACTAGCACTTGCTTACTTCTGAAATATAGTATTTTGTTCCTCTTAGACTTTACGATATCTAATAAGTGATATATCTTGGTTAGCATGAATGCTACTATCCATTTTTACATTTTTGGTTCAACAAATCTAGGTTTCAGTTTGGCTCTAGACAAAGACGTGGCATCATACATAAGTTTAGACTCTTAATTCTGTATTGATCTACCTATGTCCAATGGGTATCACATGGTATGCATATGCAACTTGGATCCTTAAAAAGAATTCTAAAAATTGCTAAGAGCTTAATGCACTCTCTTCTGATCCATATAATTGTAGCTAATTTAATGTAATATAGTATGAGAGAATAAGGTCTCGCTCAGCTCATCAGTTGTCTAGCATGTGGCCCAAGTTGAACTCAAGACCTCCTTCTTCACAAGTCTTAGTAGCAAAAGAAAATTTCATTAGAACTACTGTGACGACCCAAAGGGTCATCACTTGTTTTATTAATCATTTCGAGCTTCTGAGGTCTTGAAAACCTCATTTATAGTTGCCTCGATTTGCGTGCACAGTCCGGGCACGAAGCTGGCAAATTTTTATGTTAGAAATATGTGAAATATGTGAAAAAGTTGAAGAATTTTGATATTAATATTGATATGGTTGACTTTGGTCAACATTTTTGGTAAACGGACCCGGACCCGTGGTTTGACGGTCTCAAAAAATCCGTAGAAAAATATGGAACTTGGGCGTATGCCCGGAATTGAAATCTGAGGTCTAGAAACCCGGTAAAAGAATTTTTCTGTTAAATTATTTTCTGAAAATGTTTAAGGAAAATAAAGCTGAATTTTGATTAAAAAGTACTGGTATCGGGCTCGTATTTTGGTTCCGATGCCCGGTACAAGTCATATATATTTGTTAAGCGCTTCCTGTAAAGTTTGGTTGAAAACGGGCGTCGTTTGACGTGTTTCGGCCTTAAATTGGAAATTTTGAAAGTTATGAAAATTTGAAAGAATTCTTGAGTTTTAAGGCTCAATTCATGGATTTTGATGTTATTTTAGCGATTTGATCGCGCGAGCAAGTTCGTATGATGTTTTTGAGTTAGTGTGCATATTTGGTTTGGAGCCCCGAGGGCTCGGGAGTGTTTCGGAGGTGGTTCGGGGTGTTTTTGGATTTGAAAACACAGCAGAAATTCTGCTGTTTCTGCATAGGGATTTTGTTCTACGCGATCGCGGCCTCATCCACGCGATCGCACAGCATTGGCCAGTCCTTCTACGCGATCGCAGCATCCCTCACGCGATCGCGTAGCTTCCAGCTCTTCCCCAACGCGATCGCAGTCATGTTCACGCGATCGCATAGACCAAATAGGCTGCCTGGTGAATTTCCTCTACGCGATCGCAACATCACTCACACGATCGCGTAGCTTCCAGTCTTTTCTCTACGCGATCGCAACCATTTGCACGCGATCGCATAAGAGGCCAGTCTTTCCTCTACGCGATCGCAGCCCAATTCACGCGATCGCGTAGGGTAAATTCGCCCAGTGAATTCTTCAGCTCAAAAACAGAAGACTTACGGGATTTTATCCCATTTTTCACAAACCTCTCTCTTCTCCACAGCTTCTTGGGCGATTCTTGAGCAATCCTTCTTCATACTTCTTGGGTAAGTGATTCTTGACTCGTTCTCTTTGTTTCCCATCAATATTATTTGAATTCCTAGGCCTAAATATGTGTAAATTGGTAGAAAAATGAGAGAAATGGGTATAGTTAGGGTTTTCAAAGAATTTGCGATCTAGACCTCGTTTTGGTGTCAAACTTAAGAACAAATTGTATATTTGGAATCATGGAAGATTGGGTGAACTTATTTTGGTTCGAAACTTGAGTTTCGATTATGTGGGCCCGGGGTCGATTTTTACTATTTCGGGCAGAATGTTGTAAAAATCATATTTAGCAATATGAACTAGTTTGTTAAGTAGAATTGATGATATTAAATCAATTGTGTATAGATACGATTGGATTGGAGTCAAATTCGAAAGGAAAATGCATTGCTACGGATTGAATCGTTCGTAAACTTTCGAGGTAAGTGTTTGTTCTATCCTAGCTTGAAGGAATAGGAATTTAGTTATGTATAAATTGTTGATAGAGAATTATTGGTGTTATACCGGTAATGGAGATAAATTGTTGAAATTATTATCAATTATTGGTTCAAAGCCGGTAATTATAAATATTGTTGATGCAGAGATTATTGGCTAAATGCCGGTAATATATATTTATGAATTGGGATCGTGTGGCGCGCCGACCACTTATATATTTATGAATTGGGATCGTGTGGCGCGCCGACCACTTATATAATATGAAATGGGATCGTGTGGCACGCCGACCACAAAGTGATTTAAATCTTGGCATTGGCCATAGTTGCCGGTAGCCTATTGATATATTTGGGAGCGGGTGGTACGCCTACCACAAGGTATAATCTATTGATATATTTGGGAGCGGGTGGTACGCCTACCACAAAATATAATTGCTGTGATAGTTGGGAGCGGGTGGTACGCCTACCACGAGATATGAAATGAGAAAGGAATCGAGACATGAATGTAAGATTTATTCTGTTGACTAGATTATTCGGGATATCACGAGTGATTGACTGTTATTTCAGAGCAGAGTCTTTCCTTATAAATGTATTATATATATATATTGCAACTGTACAGGTTTATGAGGGTGACTGGCCTTAGCCTTGTCACTAGTTCGCTGGGATAGGCCAGGCACTTACCAGCACATGGGGTCAGTTGTGCTGATACTACACTCTGCGCTCCTTTTTGCGCAGATACAGGTTACAGACAACAGCAGCGGCGGTAGCGACTTGTGGATTTTCCGACTATTGAGATTACGAGGTAGCCTTGCAGGCGTCCGCAGGACCCGTTGTCTCTTCCATCTATGTTTTTCATTCTGTTATCTCATGTAATCGAGATAAACAGCTTGTATTTTCTTTCAGACAATTATGTGTATTATTCTTAGAAGTTCATGAGTATTGTGACACCAGTCTTGGGTAATGTATTATGTTTTGGTTTTCTTTATCATATTTGACTAAGTCTTCCGTTAAGTTTAATTATTCCGCTGTAATTTATATGTTTTAAATTTTAAAGTCTTAATAAGAATTTGGTAATTAATGGAGGTGTAATTAATATTTGGCTTGCCTAGCTTCCATTAGTAGGCGCCATCATGACCCTCGATGGTGGGAAATCCGGGTCGTGACAAGTTGGTATCAGAGCACTAGGTTGCATAGGTCTCACAACTCACGAACAACATTAGTAGAGTCTGAAGGATCGGTACGGAGACGTCTGTATTTATCCTCCGGAGGCTACGGAGTTAGGAAAATATTCCCTTTATTCTTTCCAGTCGTGCGACTTGATCTTTTAAAATTTTAATTGAACTTATACTCTGTTCTTCCGCAGATGGTAAGGACACGTGCATCCTCATATACTGACCAGCAGCCCGAGGTCCCAGCGGCGGCAGCTCCCGCTAGTGGTAGAGGCCGAGGTCGAGGTCGTCCTAGAGGCCAAGGTAGGGGCAGAGCTCAGCCTCGAGCAGCGGCCCAAGTGACAGAACCTCAGGCTCATATCAAGGAGGAGGTTCCAGTCCCAGCAGCTCCAGTAGGCCCAGCTCAGGTCCCAGGAGGAGTTATGTTTTCGCCGGATCTTCAGGATGCTTTGGTCTGGATAGCAGGTTTTATGGACAATATCACCAAAGCTGGTTTATTACCAGTAGTACCAGCCACTTCTCAGGCTGGAGGAGGTAATCAGACTCCTGCTACGCGCACTCCGGAGCCAGTAATTCCCCAGGCTCAGGTTCCTGTGATTCAGCCAGTTGAGGCAGCTAAGCCTGTTATTGTGACTCCGTCTAATGAGGGTACAGCTATGTCCGCTGACACGTTATGGAGATTGGACAGGTTTACCAAGCTGTTCACTACCACATTCAGTGGCACTCCTTCAGAGGATCCACAGGATTTCCTATATAGCTGCCACGAGGTGCTCCGTACTATGGGCATTGTGGAGACTAATGGTGTGGACTTTGCTACTTTTCGATTATCTGGTTTTGCCAAGACTTGGTGGAGGGATTATTGTCTATCCAGGCCACCGGGATCATCATCTTTGACTTGGGGGCAATTTGCAGAATTGTTCTTGGAAAAGTTCCTTCCAGCAACTCAGCGGGATGCTCTACGCAGACAATTTGAACGTCTTCATCAGGGTTCTATGACTGTCACACAGTACGAGACTAGGTTCGTGGACCTGGCTCGTCATGCTATTATCATACTTCCCACAGATCGGGAAAGGGTGAGAAGGTTTATTGATGGCTTGAATCGGCCAATTCGACTACAGATGGCTTTGGGGGCAGGAACTGAAATCACTTTTCAGGAGGCAGCTAATGCAGCCCGCCGGATCGAGATGGCTCTGTCACGGGGAGCAAGACATGGATCAGATAAGAGATCTCGTAATTCGGGTAGATTCAGTGGTACCTCGTGTGGAGATAGAGATTTTCATGATAAAGGCCATCCTCCTAGGCCTTATCAGTCAGCTCTTCAGGTTTCTCATGATGCTTCAGGTGATCGTAATTCTCAGCCACGCTACTCTGATCAGCAGCCTATCGGTGCACCACCACTTCGCTATTTTCAGCAGTCGAGGGCTTGTTTTACGTGCGGTGATCTTCGGCACATTGCAAAGTATTGCCCTCGAGCTTCTGACAGCTCTCAGCAGCAGGGTTCTCGTGCCATGATTCAGGCCCCAGTTCCCTCACAGCCTGCCCAGCCAGCTAGAGGCGGAGGTAGAGGGCATAGAGGTGGAGGTAGGGGTCATAGAGGTGGAGCTCAGACCGATAGAGGTAGAGATCAGCCAGCAGCTGATCGTCCTAGAGATACTGCTCAGGGTGGTGGGGCACAACCCCGATGTTATGCACTTCCCGCCAGACCAGAGGCTGAGTCTTCTGATGCCGTCATTACAGGTATTATTTTGGTTTGTGATAGAAAGGCATCAGCATTATTTGACCCCGGGTCTACATATTCGTACGTGTCTTCCTATTTTGCACCGTACTTGATTCAGCCCAGTGACCCACTGAGTGTTCCTGTTCATGTGTCTACACCAGTAGGCGATTCTATTGTGGTTGATCGAGTTCATCGGTCATGTATTATAGTAATTGAGGGTCTCGAGACCCGTGCTGATTTATTGCTCCTAAATATGGTGGACTTTAATATTATATTAGGCATGGACTGGCTATCTCCATATCATGCTATTTTAGATTGCCATGCCAAGACCGTGACTTTAGCTCTGCCGAATTTGCCTCGTATAGAGTGGAAAGGAATTTCAGGTCATACTAGTCGCAATGTTATTTCTTATGTTAAGGCTCAGCGTATGGTTGGAAAGGGATGCTTGGCTTATTTGGCCTATGTCCGTGATTCTAGTGCTGAGGTTCCTTCTATTGACTCTGTGCTTGTGGTTCGCGAATTTCCTGAAGTATTTCCTTCAGACTTGCCAGGTATGCCGCCCGATAGGGACATTGATTTTTGCATTGACTTGGCTCCAGGCACTCAGCCCATTTCCATTCCCCCATACCGTATGGCTCCGCCAAAGTTAAAAGAATTGAAGGAACAGTTGCAGGATTTACTTGAAAAGGGTTTCATTAGACCCAGTGTTTCGCCGTGGGGTGCACCTGTATTATTTGTAAAGAAGAAAGATGGTTCGATGAGAATGTGCATTGACTATCGACGGTTAAACAAGGTGACTATCAAAAATAAATATCCACTTCCGCGAATTGATGATTTATTTGACCAGCTTCAGGGTGCCAAGGTATTTTCAAAGATAGATTTGAGATCTGGCTATCATCAGCTGAAGATTAGAGCATCTGATGTCCCTAAGACAGCGTTCCGCACTCGGTATGGACATTATGAATTTCTGGTCATGTCCTTTGGGTTGACAAATGCTCCAGCAGCTTTTATGGAATTAATGAATCGGGTGTTTCGGCCTTATTTAGACTTGTTTGTAATAGTCTTCATTGATGACATATTAATATATTCCCGCAATCATGAGGAGCATGCGCAACATCTCAGAGTGGCCTTGCAGACTCTGAGAGATAGCCAACTATATGCAAATTTTTCAAAGTGTGAATTTTGGCTAAATTCAGTTGCATTCCTGGGTCATATTATGACGGCAGCAGGTATTCAGGTTGATCCGAAGAAAATTGAGGCAGTCAAGAACTGGCCTAGACCGACATCAGCCACATATATTCGGAGTTTCTTGGGGTTAGCGGGTTATTATCGCCGATTCGTAGAGGGATTTTCATCTATTGCAACCCACTGACCAGATTGACCCAGAAAGGTGTTCAATTTGAATGGTCCGATGAATGTGAGGCGAGCTTTTAAAAGCTCAAGACAGCCTTGACCACAGCACCGGTATTGGTTTTACCCACAGGTACGGGACCTTATACTGTTTATTGTGATGCTTCCCGTATTGGGCTTGGTGCAGTGTTAATGCAGGATGGCAAGGTTATTGCCTATGCTTCGAGGCAGTTGAAGATTCATGAAAAGAACTATCCAATGCATGATCTAGAATTGGCGGCGATTATTCACGCATTGAAGATCTGGAGGCATTATTTGTATGGTGTAGCATGTGAAGTATACACCGATCATAAGAGTCTTCAGTGTTTGTTTAAGCAGAAAGAGTTGAATTTGAGGCGGAGAAGGTGGCTAGAATTGCTAAAAGATTATGATGTCACCATTTTATATCATCCGGGAAAAGCAAACGTGGTGGCCGACGCATTGAGTAGGAAGTCAGCCAGTATGGGCAGTCTTGCTTATATTCCAGTCAATCAGAGATCACTTGCTTTGGATGTTCAGTCCTTGGCCAACCGATTTGTGAGGTTGGATATTTCCGAGCCTAGTCGAGTACTAGCTTGCACGATCGCTCGCTCTTCATTATTGGAGCGTATCCGCGATCAACAATATAATGATTCTTATTTATGTGACCTTAGAGATACGGTTCAGTGAGGAGGTGCTAAACAGGTCACCTTAGATGCTGATGGGATCCTGAGGATGCAAGGGCGCATTTGTGTGACAAATGTTGATGGGCTTAGAGAATTGATTCTAGAAGAAGCTCACAGTTCGCGGTATTCTATTCATCCAGGCGCAGCGAAAATGTATCGAGATTTGCGTCAACATTATTGGTGGCGCAGAATGAAAAAGGATATTGTGGCATATGTGGCACGGTGTCTTAATTGTCAGCAGGTTAAGTATGAACATCAGAGACCTGGCGGTTTATTTCAGAGAATTGAACTTCCTGAATGGAAGTGGGAGCGAATCACGATGGATTTCGTTTCTGGACTTCCGAAGACTCGGAAGAAGTTTGATGCTGTTTGGGTGATTGTTGATAGGCTGACCAAGTCGGCTCATTTTGTTCCTATTGCCACTACCTATTCATCCGAGAGGTTAGCCGAGATTTATATCAGGGAGATCGTTCGCCTTCATGGCGTGCCAATCTCTATTATTTCAGATCGAGGTGCACAGTTTACCTCACATTTCTGGAAGGCGGTTCAACGAGAGTTAGGCATGCAAGTTCAGCTAAGTACGACCTTTCATCCCTAGACGGATGGTCAGTCCGAGAGGACTATTCAGATACTGGAAGATATGCTACGGGCGTGTGTTATTGATTTTGGAGGTTCGTGGGATCAATTCCTGCCGTTGGCAGAGTTTGCTTATAATAATAGTTATCAATCGAGCATCCGGATGGCTCCTTATGAAGCATTGTATGGTAGGCGGTGTCGTTCTCCGGTTGGATGGTTTGAACCGGGAGAAGCTCGGTTATTGGGTACGGATTTAGTTCAGGAGGCCTTAGATAAGGTCAAGATTATTCAACATAGGCTTCGCACAGCTCAGTCTAGGCAAAAGAGCTATGCAGATCGCAAGGTTCGAGATATAACTTTCATGATTGGGGAGCGAGTATTGCTCCGAGTGTCGCCTATGAAGGGTGTGATGAGATTTGGAAAGAAGGGCAAACTTAGCCCTAGGTTTATTGGGCCATTCGAGATTCTTGATCGTGTGGGAGAGGTGGCATATAAACTTGCCTTGCCACCTAGCTTATCAGCTGTACATCCAGTGTTTCATGTGTCTATGCTTCGAAAATATCACGGCGATCCGTCGCACGTGTTAGATTTCAGCACTGTCCAATTGGACAAAGATCTGTCCTATGAAGAGGAGCCGGTAGCTATCCTAGATCGGCAGGTTTGACAGTTGAGGTCGAAGAGTTTTCCTTCTGTGCGAGTTCAGTGGAGGGGTCAGCCTCCTGAGGCATCGACCTAGGAGTCCGAATCTGACATGCCGAGCCAATATCCTCATTTATTCCATGACTCGAGTACTTCTTTCTTTTGTCCGTTCGAGGACGAACGGTTGTTTTAGAGGTGGAGAATGTGACGACCCAAAGGGTCATCACTTGTTTTCTTAATCATTTCGAGCTTCTGAGGTCTTGAAAACCTCATTTATAGTTGCCTCGATTTGCGTGCACAGTCCGGGCACGAAGCTGGCAAATTTTTATGTTAGAAATATGTGAAATATGTGAAAAAGTTGAAGAATTTTGATATTAATATTGATATGGTTGACTTTGGTCAACATTTTTGGTAAACGGACCCGGACCCGTGGTTTAACGGTCTCAGAAAATCCGTAGAAAAATATGGAACTTGGGCGTATGCCCTGAATTGAAATCCGAGGTCTAGAAACCCGGTAAAAGAATTTTTCTGTTAAATTATTTTCTGAAAATGTTTAAGGAAAATAAATCTGAATTTTGATTAAAAAGTACTGGTATCGGGCTCGTATTTTGGTTCCGATGCCCGGTACAAGTCATATATATTTGTTAAGCGCTTCCTGTAAAGTTTGGTTGAAAACGGGCGTCGTTTGACGTGTTTCGGCCTTAAATTGGAAATTTTGAAAGTTATGAAAATTTGAAAGAATTCTTGAGTTTTAAGGCTCAATTCATGGATTTTGATGTTATTTTAGCGATTTGATCGCGCGAGCAAGTTCGTATGATGTTTTTGAGTTAGTGTGCATATTTGGTTTGGAGCCCCGAGGGCTCGGGAGTGTTTCGGAGGTGGTTCGGGGTGTTTTTGGATTTGAAAACACAGCAGAAATTCTGCAATTTCTGCATAGGGATTTTGTTCTACGCGATCGCGGCCTCATCCACGCGATCGCACAGCATTGGCCAGTCCTTCTACGCGATCGCAGCATCCCTCACGCGATCGCGTAGCTTCCAGCTCTTCCCCAACGCGATCACAGTCATGTTCACGCGATCGCATAGGCCAAATAGGCTGCCTGGTGAATTTCCTCTACGCGGTCGCAACATCACTCACGCGATCGCGTAGCTTCCAGTCTTTTCTCTACGCGATCGCAACCATTTGCACGCGATCGCATAAGAGGCCAGTCTTTCCTCTACGCGATCGCAGCCCAATTCACGCGATCGCGTAGGGTAAATTCGCCCAGTGAATTCTTCAGCTCAAAAACAGAAGACTTACGGGATTTTATCCCATTTTTCACAAACCTCTCTCTTCTCCACAGCTTCTTGGGCGATTCTTGAGCAATCCTTCTTCATACTTCTTGGGTAAGTGATTCTTGACTCGTTCTCTTTGTTTCCCATCAATATTATTTGAATTCCTAGGCCTAAATATGTGTAAATTGGTAGAAAAATTAGAGAAATGGGTATAGTTAGGGTTTTCAAAGAATTTGCGATCTAGACCTCGTTTTGGTGTCAAACTTAAGAACAAATTGTATATTTGGAATCTTGGAAGATTGGGTGAACTTATTTTGGTTCGAAACTTGAGTTTCGATTATGTGGGCCCGGGGTTGATTTTTACTATTCCGGGCAGAATGTTGTAAAAATCATATTTAGCAATATGAACTAGTTTGTTAAGTAGAATTGATGATATTAAATCAATTGTGTATAGATACGATTGGATTGGAGTCAAATTCGAAAGGAAAATGCATTGCTACGGATTGAATCGTTCGTAAACTTTCGAGGTAAGTGTTTGTTCTATCCTAGCTTGAAGGAATAGGAATTTAGTTATGTATAAATTGTTGATAGAGAATTATTGGTGTTATACCGGTAATGGAGATAAATTATTGAAATTATTATCAATTATTGGTTCAAAGCCGGTAATTATAAATATTGTTGATGCAGAGATTATTGGCTAAATGCCGGTAATATATATTTATGAATTGGGATCGTGTGGCGCGCCGACCACTTATATATTTATGAATTGGGATCGTGTGGCGCGCCGACCACTTATATAATAAGAAATGGGATCGTGTGGCACGCCGACCACAAAGTGATTTAAATCTTGGCATTGGCCATAGTTGCCGGTAGCCTATTGATATATTTGGGAGCGGGTGGTACGCCTACCACAAGGTATAATCTATTGATATATTTGGGAGCGGGTGGTACGCCTACCACAAAATATAATTGCTATGATAGTTGGGAGCGGGTGGTACGCCTACCACGAGATATGAAATGAGAAAGGAATCGAGACATGAATGTAAGATTTATTCTGTTGACTAGATTATTCGGGATATCACGAGTGATTGACTGTTATTTCAGAGCAGAGTCTTTCCTTATAAATGTATTATATATATATATTGCAACTGTACAGGTTTATGAGGGTGACTGGCCTTAGCCTTGTCACTAGTTCGCCGGGATAGGCCAGGCACTTACCAGCACATGGGGTCGGTTGTGCTGATACTACACTCTGCGCTCTTTTGCGCAGATACAGGTTACGGACAGCAGCAGCGGCAGTAGCGACTTGTGGATTTTCCGACTATTGAGATTACGAGGTAGCCTTGCAGGCGTCCGCAGGACCCGTTGTCTCTTCCATCTATGTTTTTCATTCTGTTATCTCATGTAATCGAGATAAACAGCTTGTATTTTCTTTCAGACAATTATGTGTATTATTCTTAGAAGTTCATGAGTATTGTGACACCAGTCTTAGGTAATGTATTATGTTTGGGTTTTCTTTATCATATTTGACTAAGTCTTCCGTTAAGTTTAATTATTCCGCTGTAATTTATATGTTTTAAATTTTAAAGTCTTAATAAGAATTTGGTAATTAATGGAGGTGTAATTAATATTTGGCTTGCCTAGCTTCCATTAGTAGGCGCCATCATGACCCTCGATGGTGGGAAATCCGGGTCGTGACAACTACACATGATTCACCATGTAATTTCATGGAACTTATATTCATAATATTTGGTCGATTCTGCTCAGTTTTACAATACGTAAAGCTCTATTGGTTACCTTCTTCAATTTAAGTCATTTGTTTTCTGCAAAACTGATATACTGGTAGTAATGGCACGGATGATATATCTTGACTACCTGTAAGGAACTGAAACTGAATGACAGGATAAGGTATATGCGAAGTTCCTTGTTTTACCACATAAAATGCTCAACTCCTAGATTAGGATAAATTGTGGCAAGCAACTAATCTGAATACATTAATAGTCACTTGGATGATAGAACCTCTGATGTTTGATATCTCCAGATTTCTAGAAATTACTCATACTACTTTTACTAATGACGGTCGTGCTCGTCTTGGACTAGGCCATATCCTTTGGATCGACCATGCTCATGCGATGCTGACGTCATTGAGGAATGCCTTTTACCTTATCAAAAGAGTAATTCTTGTACTTATTTCCATTTTTAACAAAATTTATTATGAGAGTTATCACTATGATTGTTCATATGTATTAAATCTTTTTGAGATCCTTCTCTTTCAGATTTTCATTTTTGTTTTCATTTTAAAGCTAGTCTTTCAACAGATGCAATTTCTAGAGCAACTTGTTCTTCACCCCGTTGATTTTACTAAAATTATTCAGTTCAAGGTTGTGGAAAGAAGCTCGACTTGATGAAGTTTACTCCACACATAATATAGGCCATGATCAGAACCTACTAGCAAAATAATGAGTGTTATGTGAACTCTAACTTACCAAATTTTGAACATGACTGCATGGCTTCTTTCACTCTTTTTTCTTTTCTTTTTCTCACTTTCACTCTTACTTACACAATTTTTTCTCACTCCTTGTTGCACACTTACAACTGAAATGACCACCTCTATTTATAGGTGGTCATGGGATCGGAGGATCTAGTTGTTTGAGATTTTAGTATAGTTGAACTGTTACTAGTATGATCTTCCTTAGTTGTTTATTCTTTGTTACTAAACTAACATAAATTTAATATTTTAACAGATAAAAAATTTGAAGTCCAAAGAACCTATCTATCAGGAAAGTGTGGAGCAAGTTGAAGTATATATAAGTGGTTTCTGCTTTGTCACGGATGATTTAAAGCATTGTCTTATGTGCATATATATGCTGCAATTTTACTTTTTTCCTTTTAGGAATTATTAGAAATGATGTATTACAATTTGGATTGGTTTCTTATAAATATGACACTTTAGTTCTTTATATTAGCAAAATATCAAAGTATTTAATTTATTTTTTAATATTGTTGAGCGTGTATGAAAGCATATAAAGAATTATTACTATTCATATAATTTAACTTTTTGTAATTATATTGATCACATTTTCATATTAGCGGAGAAAAATATGGTCATTAAAACTCTTTAACGATAAGTTTCTCAAGAAGAAAAGTGACAATTAACAAAGGGAAGTTTGGATGTTAAAAGTAATTATACAATCAACGAAGGGAATATCAATCGCTAAAATCACTTCAATTGACTTAATTTGTCATTGTCATCAGAGATTTTTAACGACCAGACAACAATTAAACAAGGGGAAAATCATGTCGCTAAAAGCATGTATAACGACCTAAAATAATGTTGTCGCTAAAGAATCTTTAACTATCGGATTGTAAAACCGGTCGTTAACTTTTAACGTCAGAGCTTTTAACGACCGGTGACGATCAGATTTTGTCCGGTCGTTATCAACTTATAACGACCGGAATTGGACTTTTAATGACCAAATTTCCCACCGCTAAAGGCTATTTTCTTGTAGTCATGAACCATAAACGATTTAAATGAAATGGATTTTGGGTTTTAAAAACACATTTTTTGTACTGCCGCGCCTCGGGGCGCGGGACATCTGTTAAAAATGTGTTTGGAAATGAAATTTCGGACCATACTTGATTTTCTACTGGCGCGGCGCGCTGGGCGCTGCATGGGGCGCCGCGGTAGTGCAATGATTTGCGCTACTTTGGTAATTTGGTCATAACATTCTGTATATACCTCCAAATGACAAACGGTTTGTTGCGTTGGAAACTAGACTCAAAAGGTTTAATTTAATACATTTTTCATCACACAACTCCATATATAACTGGAGATATTCGTCCAAAGTGAGGTCTTGTGCGCACTCATCTTCAACTTTCGTGTAATATAAAATTTTCCAACTTGGCTTAGATTTAGGCCTCTCCTTAGACCCCAATTCGCTTCTAATATGACTTATACGCTTATTAAAATAACCAATTGATATCCATCAAATCATAAATCCTTATTTGCACACAAAATAAAATAATTTAGCCTACCTTGGCATGACGAAATCTTATATTACTCGAAAAAAAAATTTCTAGGGCCTTACATTCTACTTCTCTTAGGATCATTCATCCTCAAATGAGGATTGAGGTCCGTTCACTAGCCATCCTTATGTAACTTAAGCTTGTTCACATCATGAAATATATCAATGGCCCCAAATTTGGCTAACTCCATAAATTTTTAAAAATTTCGCCAGAGTTTCCTTTATAATTAGGCATATTTACCTGTCAGAGAGCTCCCGAAACATATTTCCAAGACCATTACACATTTTTTGTTATCCCTACAACTGGTATATAATTCATTACCTCAACAACTTGTACATATTCATACACTTTAAATAACTTACACTTAACTCATTCTCTTTACACCACAAATTGCACCTGGTTCAACCAATGTCACTTACTTGCACAAAACTGGGTTACTTCACAATTTAATCACTTTAACACGTCAAAAACTCTTCAATTAATCATTATCAATCTACACTATTATTAATTATTTACCTACCGCATAAGTTTCACAATATTTCTCATTTACTTCAAGGGTATCATGTTACCCAAATAGCATTGACATTTAAAACTTGGCACACATTGGAAAGTTACAACAATAAGGCAATTCGGGAAAAATGGGGTGCCTTTGCATATATCTGGACACTACCTCAAATTTCTTAAAGACAACAGTTCGCAGGATCACTACTAGACTTGTTCAAATAGATGAGGATATTTCTCTTTCATTTATTTTTCAGCTTCCCGCGTGGCTTCCTTGACTTAAAATTTTTTTCCATAACACATTTACGAAAAAAATTCCAACCTCCAAACTTATCTAACAGGGATGACATCTAGATACCTCGCATAAGCTAACTATCCATTAACTTCACCTTCAATAATTTCCACCAGAATGATACACAAGGATCTCCAACTACCTTCATTATCAACTCACATAAAATCTTTAGGGGAGATTATTGAGGATAACCCCCTTCAATTTCCTAAACTCTAAATCTCTACATGAATGCCCATGCTAAACATTTGATGACATTCCACAATTACTTTAAGATGTGCTATCATAAACTGACAATAAAATTACTTATAGAATATGTGGGATCACACGGGGATACTTCCTCTTTAACATGTTTGAACCTCCAATACCTAATAGATCTAATACAGTAAACAACGATGGAGTCAAAGATTTGGCTGGAATTATTCAAGAATCTATTTAGGCGCTGAGCAAAGTTTTCCTTGAGGTTATCTGCTTGGCAATAAGAATCACTAAGGAGGAATATTCAAGTACATGACCCAGTCACCTCCTGGAGTGTAGGGAAAATCGAGTTATCAAGAATGAGAATATCCTGGCACCTTGAATGCGATATGGATTTCAAATTACATGAAGTTGAATCACACTCTTAATGTTAACTGACACAAGGAATCTATGCCACAAGGCCATGAGGATGAAAAGAAGTTGAGCACTTATGAAATATCACACTTCCAACAGCTTACCCCTTCCTGATAATCGATACTTTATGAGAGAAGTAAAGATACAATAACTTCTCTTCCAATCAATATGCTCATGATATATGCAAAAAACTGAAGGCATCTAATCTCAACCTTTCACGGGTGAAACCACAAAGGTAAGACATCTTAATATTAGGAAGAAACCATGTATGGGTTAGAGGGGTTCAAATGATTAACATGATAATCCGGGGAGAAAGACAAATAACACTCATATCCAGTCCAAGAAGGTGAAATACCAAGGGTAGCAAAACTCCCCGCACATGACACGACATAGTCAATGATTCTAGAAGTCAAGGGTGTACAGACAACCAAACTTAATGAAACCGTGTAAATAATCATGGAAGGTTTGTAGATGTTCATGATGGATTCCCCATAGATTTTGACTTGAGAAAGGAAGTGTCGTAATGACACATAAAAGGGCATGTTTTCTCATAGTTATAGAACTAGTGTTGGGAACTAGCACAATAAATTCACTAACTATGGAACACAATTCTAATATTGTGGAGGTATAAAGAGAAAATAATCATTCTCTATGGGTTACATACTTCCGCTATATTAACCCCCAGACTGCAATACAAGACCACATCATGGTCAACCACAAACCTAGAATCCAAGTGAGCTACTTGCTATAGGATATCTCAAGTGGACGCAAATATTATGGTGACCCAAGATCTTCTACTGATGGGGATGTAAGGATCTCAATTTTTCAGAAAGACTTTACACACGACGACCATTTTGATTGATATGCGCTCATACGATAGGCACTGAGATATGCATGTATGTTACTAGACAGTGAGAATGTTTCATGATGATACTTGCAAGAGAGTAGAGTGACTGTTCAAACCATATAAGCCATATACACCAGTTAGTAAAAGAATGACTCGAGAAGGACCGCAACACTGGGATGCTTTACATGGAACTTGACACCACATAGGTAAACTTTACGATGATGCATGTATAAGCACAAGTGATCAGATGTTGTCCATTTAAATAAAAAATTTCTGTAAGAAATTCATCGGGAATAGTCCCTTGTTGAGAATTTAGGAAAAGCAAGTGGGAAGTATCAATAGTGCTATAACTCAATTCAGGAACATAATTATAGAGCTCAATTCCATAGGAAGGTGTAAGTAAGAGAACTGTGATCAAGAGACTTTGTGAATAATACGTCTAATTCAAAGAGCATGTGCATGAAATGTTTTGTAATTTAGATCCTTTTGAAGAACATATCCATGCAAGGACAAGAAAATGATAAGGGTTTAACAAATGCTTTAAACAATCACCACATTACCAAATAAAAGGGATCACATAGATTTTACATAATTTTCATACATCTAGGCTGCATTTCATAGCCCTTCCATAGGGCTCACATATCATATTATACACCTATGCGCTTCATAGCACATCCATAGGTTCCACATATCAATTAATCGTCACATGGGGCCACAATCATTACAGCATACTTGGCACTAGGCCATATTTCATAACTCAATCTCTTATTTCCTACATTTCATATCATTTCCAAATATTTCATATCAATATCAATTTCCACAACAAGCCATTCAATTCAAGATGTCAAGTACACATGAGAGGAACCATGAATCCTCAGCATATACAATATCTCAGAGATCATGCACCTCAAGTTTATTGACAATGGAACTTTAAACACCAGGGGATCATCCAAATCAATAGAGGGGGTACACCAACCCGCAATAAAACACACATCAAAGGCATAAGCAAATAATTACACCAATTATTTTTGAATCCTTCTTTTTCAATCATGACATTATATAATTATAATTCAAGTTCTCGGCAATTGGCCACACTCTATTTCCCAAATTCATTTGATTACTTCAAACATCTCTACACATAGAGGATTTCACATATTTTGGCATAAGATATGCAACTCAATCTAAATTTAAGGTCTTACCATTTCAATACATGATTCATGCTCCTTGTGCCCTTTTTAAGTTATCAATACTAGCACCTTGATCATATGGGAATGCATATTTCACAATTATAGGGTCAAAACACCAACTCATGTAAAGTACCAATGACAAAGTATCCAAAGCTCAATCTGTGACGACCCAATGGGGTCATCACTTGTTTTCCTCGCTTGTTCCGCACTTTCGAGGCCTTGAAAACCTCATTCTATGTTGCTTTGATTTACGTGCACGATTCGGGCATGTAGCCAGAAAGATTTTGTGATAGAATAGGTGAATTCTATGAGAAATTTGAAGAAAAATGATATTAATATTGATATAGTTGACTTCGGTCAACATTTTTGGTAAACGGACCCGGACCCGAGATCGGACGGTCCCGGAAGGTCCGTAGGAAAATATGGGACTTGGACATGCGTTCGTAGTCGAATTCTGAGGCCTAGAGCCCAAGTTATGAATTTTTCTGTCAAATTATTTTTGTCGTAATTATTAAAGGAAAATGAATTAAATGACCATGGTATCGGGCTCGTATTTTGGTTCCGACGCCCGGTACAAGTCTTAAATATTATATATGTGCTTTCTGCAAAGTTTAGTGACATTTGGATGTAGTTTGATATGTTTTGGACCTTAAGTTCCAAGTTTGAACGTTTTGAAAACCAAAAGTATGAAAATCATGAACTTGAGGCTTGATTTGATGAAAATGATGTTATATTGGCGATGTGATCGCACGAACAAGTTTGTAATGTGTTTTTGATGTTGTGTATATGTTTGGTTTGGAGCACGGGGGGCTCGGGTAAAGATTTGATAGGCCGTTGGAGCAAATTCTGAATTTTTACACAGCTGGTTTTTCACCCAGCTGGTATCTTCGCAAATGTGAAGATTTTCTCGCAATTGCGAGAAGTCCCAGGCTGGCCTTGGTTCGCAAATGCGAACCATACTTTTCAAATGCGAAGTTCGCCAGGATTCATGCTAAGTTCGCAAAAGCGAACAAAATGTCGCAAATGCGAAAGGGCCTCAGATGGCCTATGTTCGCAAATGCGAACAAAGGGTCGCAAATGCGATCCTGGGCAGGGAAGCCCCACCTTCGCAAATGCGAAGGAAATCTCGCAAATGCGAGACCGGCAGACCTTGGGCTAGAGTTCGCAAATGCAAACTTTCTCTCGCAAATGCGAGAGCAACAGTCCCCAGCCCTGTAGTGTTCGCAATTGCGATATCCGCAGCTGTGCAATTTTATACTTAAACGAATTTTTCAGTTCATTCTTCACTTTTTTAAAACCCACACACTACACACGAGCTCTCAAGGCCAAATTCACTCCAAAGCAATTGTAAGTCACTTTTTACTTAATTCTTTCAATTCCTAACAACATTAAACATATTTTTCAATAGAAATCAAAGGTTTTCATGGTAGAAATTCATGTTTTTGGGTAGAACCTAGGTTTTTCATGAATTGGGTAATTGTACCTCGAATTGAGGTCCGATTTTGAAACAAATCATATATTTGAACTCGTGGGGGAATGGGTAACCGGATTTTGGTCCGAACCCCGAGTTCCGACCACGTGGGGCTAGGGGCATTTTGGGAAATTTTGGGGTAAACTTTGAGAAAACCATTTTTAAGCATTCAAACAAAGTTAATTAGTATTTATTGATATAATGGAATCAATTGTGATTAGATTCGAGCTAGTTAAAAGCAGAAATTCGTGGAAAAAGCTATAATTGAAGAGTAATCTGGACTTCAAGGCTAGAGGTAAGTGTTTGTTATATCCTAGTTTGAGGGAATAAGATTATGTGCTATATGCTATGTGATCGAGTGCGGTGTATGGGCTGTGGTGACGAGCATCCATACACTGGCGTCTTGCATGACCGTGAGTCGTTGTTAATACTTGTTGTGAGACATTTTTGAGATAAATTGTTGAACCCTTGCCGGGTTGTGGGATTGTTATTGTTCTACCTTGCCGGGATTTGTTGTGAAGCGAGATATTGATTGCCCTTGCCGGGACTTTGTTGTGATGATTATTGTGTCCCTTGCCGGGACGGTTCATGATTTATTGTTTTCATTCTCTGCCCTTAACTGTGATTGTTATTTGGGTGAGGAAGAGTGATAATGTACGAAGGTTAATGCCGTGCCATGTTATTGATTGTGCACGAAGGATCATGTCGTGCCTTGTTATTGAACCATGTACGAAGGATCATGCCGTACCATGGATGTGAGGATGAGAGTAAAAGTACGAAGGGTGATGCCGTGCACTTTAACTGCTTATTTGGTGAGGATGAGAGTAAAAGCACGAAGGGTGATGCCGTGCAACTATTTACTATTTCTTGACTTGATATTACCTGTTTTCGATTATACTTTGGTTCTCCTTGTTGATTTAATAACTGTTGTTAACTGTTGAGTTCCTTTGTGATATTACTTGTTGAGTTGTTACTTGATTACTTTTCGTTATCTTGTGGTGTACATATATATATAGAGAACTGCACAGGTTTATGTGGGTGTCTGGTCCTAGGCTTGTCACTACTTCACCGGGATAGGCCAGGCACTTACCAGCACATGGGGTCGGATTGTGCTGATACTGCACTTCTGTGCGTTTTTGCACAGGTCTAGGTTTCGATCAGGAGTAGCAGCAGTAGATCTTTTGCGTTGGAGTTGAGCATATTGAGACCGAGGTAGCTTGCAGGCGTCCGCAGGCCCGGCGTCTCTTCCCATTATTTATGTTATTAGTTGTAGTCTCTTTGTTCCGAGACAAACAGATTATGTTATTTTCTTTCAGACCTTTATGTGTAGTATTCAGTAGTAGTTCGTGAGTTGGTGACTCCACGTCTTGGGTAGAGGATTTCAGTATTGTTATACCTTGAAACTGTTTATTTCTATTTTTGATAAAGTCTTCCGCACTTATTTAAATTAAGGTTATGGTTTTGTTGATAAATTGAATAAGAAATATTGCTAAAAACAGGATAGTGTGAGTAAAGTGGCTTGCCTTGCTACCACGAGTTGGCGCCATCACGATCCCGATGTTGGGGGAAAATTCGGGTCGTGACAAGTTGGCTTGCCTTGTTCCTTCTTGTTGTGCGATTCGTTAGTAGAGTTTGAGGGGTAGGTACGGAGACGTCTGTACTTTTCCTCCAGAGTCTATTGAGTTAGGAATGAGTCTCTCATTTGTTCCTTCTTGTCGTGCGATTCGTTCCTCAAATACTGATTGAATTTCTACTCTGTCCTTTCGCAGATGGTGAGGACACGCACTTCTTCGTTCGCTGATCAGCAGCCCGAGCCCCAGGCAGCTTCCGTGAGGGGCAGGGGCCGAGGCCGTATCGGAGGCCGTTGTAGGGAAGAGCTCAGCCCCCTGCAGCTATTCCAGAGGTGGAGCCTCATATTGAGATTGGCGAGGAGGTTCCAGTCCCAGTAGCTCCAGTGGGCCCAGCTCAGGTCCCAGGAGAGGCCTTATTTACCCCGATCTTTGGGAGGCTTTGGTCAGGATAGCGGGTTTTATGGACAGCGTTGCCAGAGCAGGTTTATTACCAGTTGCACCAGCCACTTCTCAGGCTGGAGGAGGGGCCCGGACTCCTATTGCTCGTACTCCGGAGCCAGTAGCTCCTCAGCCTCAAGCACCAGTGGTTCAGCCAGCTGTGGCCACTCAGTCAGGTACCACAACTCAGGTCGGAGATGGAGCGGCCATGACTTCTGATTCTTTATGGAGACTTGATCGGTTCTCCAAGTTGTTTACCACTACCTTCGGCGGTGCCACATCAGAGGATCCTCGGGATTTCTTATTCAGTTGCCATGAGATTCTCAAGACTATGGGAATAGTGGAGTCCAATGGAGTTGACTTCTGTACATTCAGGCTTTCAGGATCCGCCAAGACTTGGTGGAGGGATTATTGTTTGACTCGACCAGGCAGGGTCCCCGGCTTTATCATGGGATCAGTTTGCAGAGTTATTTCTGGAAAAGTTTCTCCATGTTACTCAGCGGGATGCACTTCGGAGGCAGTTTGAGCGCCTCCAGCAGGGCACTATGACCGTCACTAAGTACGAGACGAGATTGGTTGATTTGGCACGTCATGCAGTGGTGATACTTCCCACGGAGCAGGAGAGGGTCTGCAGGTTCATAGATAGGCTTAATCAGCCAATTAGACTCCAGATGGCTATGGGAGTGGGGAGTGATATATCACTTCAGGAGGCAGCCAATGCAGCTCGTAGAGTTGAGATGGCTCTTGCTCGGGGAGGTGGTTATTCTTCATACAAGAGGCCTCGTCATTCAGGCAGGTTTAGTGGTTCTTCTTTTGGTGGCAGCGAATCTTTTGATAGGGGCCAGTCTTTCAGCCCTTTCCATTCTGCCCTTCAGGATTCACAGGGTGGACCAAGCGATCGTGGGTTTCGTGAGCAGTATTCAGATCAGTCTCCTATTAGTGCCCAGCCTCTTCAGAGTGTTCATGGAGGCCATTCAGGTCGTCAGGGCCAGCGGCCCCATCAGCCTAAGAGTTGCTACGGTTGTGGCGACCCAGGTCATCTTGTCAGATTTTTCCCTCGAGCGACGAGCAACACTCAGCAGCGGGGCCTTCGTCCCATGATTTAGGCCCCAGCTGACCCTCAGCCTGCCCAGCTAGCCAGAGGCGGGGGTAGAGATCATAGAGGTGGAGGTCGAGACCGTAGAGGTGGAGACCAACCAGCCAGAGGCAGAGGTCAGCCAGCTGATGGCCGTCCTAGGGATGTAGCTCAGAGGGGAGGTGCTGATCCCCGATTCTATGCTTTCCCAGCCAGGCGAGAGGCAGAGGCATCAGATGCCGTGATTACAAGTACCATTCTTGTTTGTGGCAGAGGTGCTTCAGTATTATTTGACCTTGGGTCTACATATTCATATGTGTCTTCCTACTTTGCACCGTATTTGGCCGTGCCCCGCTATGCTCTGGATATTCCAGTTTATGTGTCTACACCGATGGGTGACTCCATTGTAGTCGACTGGGTGCATCGTTCGTGCATAGTTATCTTTGGGGGTCTTGAGACCCGTGTTGATCTGTTGCTTTTGGACATGGTGGATTTTGACGTCATATTGGGGATGGACTGGTTGTCCCCATACCATGCTATTCTAGATTGTCATGCCAAGACTGTGACCTTGGCCTTGCCAGAATCACCCCGACTAGAGTGGAAAGGTACCTCAAGCCACTCCGTTCGCACTGTTATTTCTTATGTTAAGGCTCGACGCATGGTCGAGAAGGGGTGTCTAGCTTATCTGGCTTATGTTCGTGATTCCAGCGCAGAAGTTCCTTCTATTGATTCAGTTCCTATCGTATAGTAGTTTCCTGAGGTTTTCCCTTCAGACCTGCCGGGCATGCCACCCGATAGGGATATTGATTTCTGTATTGATCTGGCACCGGGCACTCAGTCCATCTCTATTCCACCCTATCGTATGGCCCCGCCGGAGTTAAAAGAGTTAAAAGATCAGTTGCAAGACCTTCTTGAGAAGGGCTTTATCAGGCCCAGTGTTTCCCCCTAGGGAGCACCTGTGTTGTTTGTGAAGAAGAAAGATGGCTCGATGCGGATGTGTATTGATTACCGGCAATTGAACAAAGTGACAATAAAGAATAAGTATCCACTGCCGGGGATTGATGATCTATTTGACCAGCTCCAAGGAGCGAGGGTGTTCTCAAAGATACACTTGAGGTCAGGCTACCATCAGCTGAAGATTAGGGCGGCTGACATTCCTAAGACAGCCTTTCGCACTAGATATGGGCATTATGAGTTCTTGGTCATGTCCTTCGGGTTGACCAACGCCCCAGCAGCATTCATGGAGTTGATGAATCGGGTGTTCAGGCCTTACTTAGATCTGTTCGTGATAGTATTTATAGATGACATCCTGGTATACTCCCGCAGCCAGGAAGAGCACGAGCAGCACATCAGAGTGGTTCTTCAGACTCTGAAGGATAATCACCTATATGCCAAATTTTCGAAATGTGAGTTCTGGTTGAGTTCGATGGCATTTCTGGGTCATATTATATCAGTGGAAGGTATTCAGGTAGACCCAAAGAAAATTAAGGTAGTCCAGAATTGGCCTCGACCAGCTTCAGTGACTGAGATCTGGAGTTTCTTGGGGTTAGCAGGTTACTACCGTCGATTTGTAGAGGGGTTTTCTTCTATTGCAGCCCCGATGACCAGGTTGACCCAGAAGGGTGCCTAGTTCCAGTGGTCAGATGAGTGTGAGGCGAGCTTTCAGAAGCTCAAGACAGCCTTGACTACAACACCAGTGCTGCTACTACCTACGGGTGCAGGGCCTTATACAGTTTATTGTGACGCATCTCGTACAGGGCTTGGAGCGGTATTGATGCAGGATGGTAAGGTTATCGCTTATGCTTCGAGACAGCTAAAAATACATGAGAAGAATTATCCAGTTCATGATCTTGAGTTAGCAGCAGTGGTTCATGCCTTAAAGATCCGGAGGCATTATCTATATGGTGTGACGTGTGAGGTATACACTGATCACAAAAGCCTACAGTACTTGTTCAAGCAAAAGGAGTTGAATCTACGACAGCGGAGATGGTTAGAGTTGCTGAAAGACTATGATGTTACTATCCTATATCACCAGGTAAGGCCAATGTGGTGGCCGATGCATTAAGTAGAAAGTCGGCCAGCATGGGTAGTCTTGCATACATTCCGATCAGTTAGAGACCATTTGCTCTAGATGTCCAGGCCTTAGCCAACCGGTTTGTGAGATTAGACATTTTGGAGCCTAGCAGGGTGTTAGCTTGCAAGGTCGCTCGTTCTTCTCTATTAGAGCGTATCCGTGAGAGGCAATTTGATGATCCTCATTAGCATGACTTGAGAGATACAGTACAGCGGGGAGGTGCCACGAAGGTAAATCTAGATGATAATGGGGTATTGAGATTGCAGGGTCGAGTTTGTGTGCCCAATGTTGAAGGGATTCGAGGGTTGATCTTAGCGGAGGCCCACAGTTCGCGATATTCTATTCACCCAGGCGCCGCGAAGATGTACCAGGACTTACGGCAGCACTATTGGTGGCACAGGATGAAGAAAGATATCGTTGCGTATGTTGCTCAGTGTCTAAATTGTCAACAGGTGAAATATGAGCACCGGAGGCCTGGTGGTGTATTCCAAAGAATCGAAATTCCCGAGTGGAAATGGGAGCGGATCACTATGGACTTCATTACTGGACTTCCTTTGACTCGGAGGAGATTTGATACTATTTGGGTCATTGTTGATAGGCCGACCAAGTCAGCACACTTCATTCCAATATCTGTCTCTTACTCATCTGAGAAGCTAGCAGAGATTTACATCAGGGAGATTGTTCGCCTCATGGGGTGCCGGTGTCTATTATCTCAAATTGGGGTACGCTGTTTACCTCGCGTTTCTGGAGAGCTGTCCAGCAGGAGTTAGGCACCCAGGTTCAGTTGAGTACAACTTTTCATCCTCAAACGGACGATCAGTCCGAGAGGACTATTCAGATCCTAGAGGACATGCTCCGAGATTGTGTTATTGATTTTGGAGGCTCGTGGGACCAGTTTCTACCATTAGCAGAGTTCGCCTACAACAAGAGCTACCAATCTAGCATTCAGATGGCTCCGTATGAGGCGTTGTATGGTAGGCGATGTCGATCTCCGGTCGGATGGTTTGAGCCGGGAGAGGCTCGGCTGCTGGGAACAGACTTAGTTCAGGAGGCCTTGGATAAGGTCAAGACTATCCAGGAGAGATTGCATTCAGCTTAGTCCAGACAGAACACTTATGCGGATCGTAAGGTTTGAGATGTAGATTTCATGGTTGGTGAGCAAGTATTGCTCCGAGTGTCGCCTATGAAGGGCGTGATGAGGTTCGGGAAGAAGGGCAAGCTCAGCCCTAGGTATATTGGCCCATTTGAGATTCTAGACCGAGTGGGAGGGGTGGCTTATAGACTAGCTCTGCCGCCTAGCTTATCAGCCGTGCATCCAGTTTTTCATGTATCTATGCTTCGGAGATACCACGGCGATCCCACACATGTGTTAGACTTCAGTACTGTCCAATTGGACAATGATTTATCCTACGAGGAGAAGCCGGTGGCCATTCTAGACCGACATGTTCTACAGTTGAGGTCGAAGAGTTATCCTTCTGTGCATGTTCAGGTGGAGAGGTCAGCCTCCTGAGGCATCGACCTGGGAGTCCGAGTCTGATATGCGAAGCCGCTACCCACATTTGTTCCCCGACTCAGGTACTTCCTTCTCTTGTCCGTTCGAGGACGAATGGTTGTTTTAGAGGTGGAGGATGTGACGACCCAAAGGGTCATCACATGTTTTCCTCACTTATGCCGCACTTCGAGGCCTTGAAAACCTCATTCTATGTTGCCTCGATTTACGTGCACGATCCGGGCATGTAGCCGGAAAGATTTTGTGATAGAATAGGTGAATTCTATGAGAAATTTGAAGAAAAATGATATTAATATTGATATAGTTGACTTCGGTCAACATTTTTGGTATACGGACCCAGACCCGAGATCGGATGGTCCCGGAAGGTCCGTAGGAAAATATGGGACTTGGACATGCGTCCGGAGTCGAATTCTGAGGCCTAGAGCCCAAGTTATGAATTTTTCTGTGAAATTGTTTTTGCTGTAATTATTAAAGGAAAATGAATTAAATGACCATGGTATCGGGCTCGTATTTTGGTTCCGACGCCCGGTACAAGTCTTAAATATTATATATGTGCTTTCTGCAAAGTTTGGTGACATTTGGATATCGTTTGATATGGTTTGGACCTTAAGTTCCAAGTTTGAAAGTTTTGAAAACCAAAAGTATGAAAATCATGAACTTGAGGCTTGATTTGATGAAAATGATGTTATATTGGCGATGTGATCGCACGAACAAGTTTGTAATGTGTTTTTGATGTTGTGTATATGTTTGGTTTGGAGCACGGGGGGCTCGGGTAAAGATTTGATAGGCCGTTGGAGCAAATTCTGAATTTTTACACAGCTGGTTTTTCACCCAGCTGGTATCTTCGCAAATGTGAAGATTTTCTCGCAATTGCGAGAAGTCCCAGGCTGGCCTTGGTTCGCAAATGCGAACCATACTTTTCAAATGCGAAGTTCGCCAGGATTCATGCTAAGTTTGCAAAAGCGAACAAAATGTCGCAAATGCGAAAGGGCCTCAGATGGCCTATGTTCGCAAATGCGAACAAAGGGTCGCAAATGCGATCCTGGGCAGGGAAGCCCCACCTTCGCAAATGCGAAGGAAATCTCGCAAATGCGAGACCGGCAAACCTTGGGCTAGAGTTCGCAAATGCAAACTTTCTCTCGCAAATGAGAGAGCAACAGTCCCCAGCCCTGTAGTGTTCGCAATTGCGATATCCGCAGCTATGCAATTTTATACTTAAACGAATTTTTCAGTTCATTCTTCACTTTTTTAAAAACCCACACACTACACACGAGCTCTCAAGGCCAAATTCACTCCAAAGCAATTGTAAGTCACTTTTTACTTAATTCTTTCAATTCCTAACAACATTAAACATATTTTTCAATAGAAATCAAAGGTTTTCATGGTAGAAATTCATGTTTTTGGGTAGAACCTAGGTTTTTCATGAATTGGGTAATTGGACCTCGAATTGAGGTCCGATTTTGAAACAAATCATATATTTGAACTCGTGGGGGAATGGGTAACCGGATTTTGGTCCGAACCCCGAGTTTCGACCACGTGGGGCCAGGGGCATTTTGGGAAATTTTGGGGTAAACTTTGAGAAAACCATTTTTAAGCATTCAAACAAAGTTAATTAGTATTTATTGATATAATGGAATCAATTGTGATTAGATTCGAGCTAGTTGAAAGCGGAAATTCGGGGAAAAAGCTATAATTGAAGAGTAATCTGGACTTCAAGGCTAGAGGTAAGTGTTTGTTATATCCTAGTTTGAGGGAATAAGATTATGTGCTATATGCTATGTGATCGAGTGCGGTGTATGGGCTGTGGTGACGAGCATCCATACACTGGCGTCTTGCATGACCGTGAGTCGTTGTTAATACTTGTTATGAGACATTTTTGAGATAAATTGTTGAACCCTTGCCGGGTTGTGGGATTGTTATTGTTCTCCCTTGCCGGAATTTGTTGTGAAGCGAGATATTGATTGCCCTTGCCTGGACTTTGTTGTGATGATTATTGTGTCCCTTGCTGGTACGGTTCATGATTTATTGTATTCATTCTCTGCCCTTAACTGTGATTGTTATTTGGGTGAGGAAGAGTGATAATGCACGAAGGTTAATGCCGTGCCATGTTATTGATTGTGCACGAAGGATCATGCCGTGCCTTGTTATTGAACCATGTACGAAGGATCATGCCGTACCATGGATGTGAGGATGAGAGTAAAAGCATGAAGGGTGATGCCGTGCACTTTATTTGCTTATTTGGTGAGGATGAGAGTAAAAGCACGAAGGGTGATGCCGTGCAACTATTTGCTATTCCTTGACTTGATATTACCTGTTTTCCATTATAATTTGGTTCTCATTGTTGATTTAATAACTGTTGTTAACTGTTGAGTTCCTTTGTGATATTACTTGTTGAGTTGTTACTTGATTACTTCTCGTTATCTTGTGGTGTACATATATATATATATATATATATATATATATATATATATATAACGCAGGAGGTTTATGTGGGTGTCTGGTCCTAGGCTTGTCACTACGCCGGGATAGGCCAGGCACTTACCAACACATGGGGTCGGATTGTGCTGATACTGCACTTCTGTGCGTTTTTGCACAGGTCCAGGTTTCGATCAGGAGCAGCAGCAGTAGATCTTTTGCGTGGGAGTTGAGCATATTGAGACCGAGGTAGCTTGCAGGCGTCCGCAGGCCCGGCGTCTCTTCCCATTATTTATGTTATTAGCTGTAGTCTCTTTGTTCCGAGACAATCAGATTATGTTATTTTCTTTCAGACCTTTATCTGTAGTATTCAGTAGTAGTTCGTGAGTTGGTGACTCCACGTCTTGGGTAGACGATTTCAGTATTGTTATGCCTTGAAACTGTTTATTTCTATTTTTGATAAAGTCTTTCGCACTTATTTAAATTAAGGTTATGGTTTTGTTGATAAATTGAATATGAAATATTGCTAAAAACAGGATAGTGTGAGTAAAGTGGCTTGCCTAGCTACCACGAGTAGGCCCCATCACGATCCCGATGTTGGGGGAAAATCCGGATCGTGACACAATCTTACCACATTTACATAGTCACTTAGTTCACTTCTAGACATCTTTTTACATTACCAATAACTAGACACAATCAATCAAATGCATTCGGTACACATAAGAACAATTTGGAGGATCAACCATAAGGTGTTTTCTCACACAATTTGGCATCAAAATCTCACTTTAAACTTGACCTGAAGTCTAGGCATTTTAGCACATAGTTCACTTTCTTCATATATCCTCATTTACCAAGAGTAATATATTAAACACATGAAGAAGTACCTACCAGATACATTTTCACAACAATAATTCGCTTAACATAACAAAACAAGTATTGCATCAATTATATTTTGAACTTATGACATTTATGCGGGCACCATGGAAGCTCAATTTCTAAAAGATAGGGTTTTAGCCATACAGACTGATATACTACATGATCTGGTGGTGCAGTGACATTAATAAGAACAAGGATACTTCCCTTAACAAAAAGTTCTACCAAACCCTCCATGGCTCAACACATTCTTCTAACAAGTCCTTGGGTAATCCACTCAGACTCAATGGTGGGATCAATCCCTCCTTACATGCTTCAATTTCGCGGAGTATGGTATCAAAATTATCAATCTTGAGAATAAGACTAAGAGAGGAAATCAACTCCCTATCATGAGCTATATTGCACGATCTGGAGTATCAAAGAAGGGTGAAATTCCTAAATGTCCAAATAGCCTCCAACTTATAGATGTGGTCGACAACACACCGATAAGAAGGACTCTACTAGACATGGCTCTGAGACATCCTAGGATACTTTAAAACCTTAGGCTCTGATACCAAGTTTGTCACGCCCCAAAATCCGAGGAGCGCGACCGACGCACAATCGAGTAAACCCGACCAAGAAAGCATGTTAGGTCTCATTCTACCCAAACTAACTCATGAATATATAGGAGATGGACTCCATTAATCAAATTCTATAAACATATCATTAACGATTTCCATTTCATTTTCATTAGCAACTTCATGCGCCACTCTAAAGGTATTACAAGTTGTATACATCATTGCAAAACATCAATATTTTTATTTTAATTTCCAATACCCGACACTACCCACAACCTATCTTTGCTGCCTCTAAATATTACTAAAGAATAATATGGAAATGCCGACAACAAGGCTTCGGCTATACCTTACACATATACAAAAATATACTCTGGAAGAATAGTGGCATGAGCCACGCAGGGCCCCGAGAGGAATGGGACTCACCAATACAGCTGACGGACAATGAAAGAGGTGCTACTGTCTATGGACTGGAGTACCTGCTATAGAACCACCTACAATCATAACACGAATGTAGCGCCCCCGGCAAAATGGATGTCAGTACATTTGAATTGTACTGGTATGTATGCACAAACTTTACCCCAAGTAAAATAAAATAACACACAAGTAACAAACATCAATAGAATCAACGATCAAATGCACGTGAAGGAAACAATCAAACCAAACAACTTTCACAATCTCTCCTTTTCCCCTTCAACATTATCACATCAATGATTTCAATAGTGATCTCGTTCACTTTCCACCATTATTACCTCGGCCACCCTTATTACCTCATCCACCATTATCACCACAACCCACATCTTATTATTTCGTGTTGCGGTGTGCAACCCGATCCCACCGAACAATCACAATTCACAAACAACACAACAACAACAACAATTCACAAAGAACAACGACAACAATTCTCAAAGAACAACCACAACAATTCACAAGAAGTACCGTAGCCATCAATAACATTTAATCATATTCAACAACTCATATGCAATTTAAGTCACCAAAATAATTACCCACGAAAATCCATATACGTTATTACCACAGTTGTTCCAATTGCATCATTTATGATTTCCTTCTATCATTAGTTTCTGAGTTCTTACCACTTAACACTTTTACAATCACACACCCACATTTGGTTGGTTGCCATTTACTTGCACCATCATATCATAAGACTTAACCAACAATATTCAAGACACATTAATCACAAGAATTCACAAATAGTTCTCATAAGTAAACACATACTTCCATGTCGACATCATCAAGCTTTTACAAACTTTGCACATAATAAGATACGCACATCAAATCACTTCTCACGATCACATATAATTTGGTGGTATGAAAATCAACTAAGGCAATCAATCCACACATTTTTATACAAGGTACACATACCGTATGCTCGTCACAACAAGGGGATTATACAAGACTTAAAGTTAGTCATACATACCTCGTTTAAGCTTTTCTTAAATTACTACAACATTCTGGAAATTCTAGAAATGCCAATCTAGTTTGATACATAACAAAATTGAATACAAATTAGAAAGGTATTCATGGTTTCAACTCATTTGAGGATTTTATCAGATACTAGTCGAGCATCTTAATCTCAAATCTCTTTTTCAAGGTTTTCCTTCATTCCCCAACCTAGTCTTTAATTAATTATATTTAAACAACATTCCCATAAACCTAAGTTGTACATGCATGTATACACAATATTAATATACCCAAGTATCATACCTCAATAACCGATCTTATACTCCAAACTCAAAATAAAAACCTAGGGTATAGATTCTTACCTCTTAGATGAAGAACTTGTGATTGGGTTCTTTGATTCTTGAAGATTGATGTAAGATTTGGATCATTTAAATGTTGGGTTCCTCCTTCTCTCTCTAAAATTCTATGACCCCTCTCTAAAATCAGTAAGAAATATAAAAAATATGAACCCTAAACGAGTTAAATGAAATGGAGTTCATGTCTTAAAAACCCATTTTTTTGTACTGCCGCACCGCGTGGGGATCTGCGGGGCACAGGACGTCTATGAAAAATGTGTCTGGAAATTATATTTCGGACCTTACTGGAATTTCTATTGGTGCGGCGCACCGGGCGCCGCATGAGGCGCTGCGGTAGTGCAATGAGTTGCGCTACTTTGGTAATTTGGTCATAACTTTCTGTATACACCTCCAAATGACGAACGGTTTGTTGAATTGGAAAATACACTCAAAAGGGTTTAATTTAATAGGTTTTTCATCATATAACTCCATATATAACTGGAGATATGATTGCCGAAAGTGATTTCTTGTGCGCACTCATCTACAACTTTCATGTGATATAATAATTTTCAACTTGGCTTAGACTTAGGCCTCTCCTTAGACCCCAATTCATTTCTAATATGACTTATACGCTTATTAACATATCCAATTGATATCCATCATGTCATAAATCCTTATTTGCACACGAAATAAAATAATTTAGTCTACCTTGGTACGATGAAATCTTAATTTACTCGAAAAAAATTTTCGGGGCCTTACATTCTCCCCCCCCCCCTTAGGATCATTTGTCCTCGAATGAGGATTGTGGTCCGTTCACTAGCCATCCTTATGTAACTTCAGCTTGTTCACATCAAGAAATATACTAATAGCCCCAAGTTTGGCTAACTTAATAAATTTTTAAAAGAATTTCCAGAGTTTCCTTTGTAATTAGGCCTATCTACCTGTTAGAGAGCCCCCGAAACATATTTCCAAGACCATTATACATTTTTTTGTTATCCCTACAACTGGTATATAATTCATTACCTCAACAACTTGTATATATTCATACACTTTAAACAACTTACACTTATGTCATTCTCTTTACACCACAAATTGCACCTGGTTCAACCAATGCCATTTACTTGCACAAAATTGGGTTACTTCACAATTCCATCACTTTAAGACGTCAAAAATACTTCAATTAATCATTACCAATCTACACTATTATTAATCATTTACCTACCACATAAGTTTCACAAAATTGTTCATTTACTTCAAGGGTTGCACGTTACCCAAATAGCATCGACATTTGAATTTTGGCACATATTGGGAAGTTACAACAAAAAGGCAATTCGGGAAAAATGGGGTGCATTTTCTGGACACTACCTCAAATTTCTTAAAGACAACAGTTCACACGATCACTACTAGACTTGTTCGAATAGATGAGGATATTTTTCTTTCATTTATTTTTCCGCTTCCCGCGTGGCTTCCTCGACTTATAATATTTTTGACATAACACATTTATGAAAACAATCCCGACCTCTAATCTTATCTAACAAGGATGACATCTAGATACCTCGCATAAGCTAACTAGCTATTAACTTCACCTTCAATAAATGATATGGAGTTCGGGTTTTAAAAACCCATTTTTTTGTACTGTCGCGCCGTGTGGGGCACCGCGGGGCACGGGGCATCTGTGTAAAATGTGTATAGAAATGAAATTTTGGACCATATTGGAATTTCTACAGGCACGGCACACCGGGCGCCGCGGTAGTGCAATGATTTTCATTGCTTTGGTAATTTGGTCATAACTTTCTGTATACACCTCCAAATGATGAACGATTTGTTGCGCTGAAAACTAGACTCAAAGGGCTTTAATTTGATATGTTTTCATCACACAAATCCATATATAACTAGAGATATGATCGTCCAAAGTGAGGTCTTGTGCGCAGTCTGCCCTACTGTTTTTATTTTGGACTGTATATATATTGATTACTTTTAGTACACTCTTAGATGTAGTATTTGTATATATTTTGACACTTTGATCTACTCAAGTGTTCATTTTGAACAATTTGGATTTGTATATTCGGATCTATCTTTGTACATATTCATTTGCTTTTAGATGGATTTCTTTTCATTTTTGGTTATTCTCGTAGAATCATTAGACTTTGTTTTAAGTTTTCAATAAACCCTTGGTTTTCTTAATGACACGGTTCTTTCCAAGGGTAAAGTGTTGTGTGAACCGGGTGGCTCTTCCCTATGATAGATAGCGTGACAATTTTCTTAAGGGTTGAGTTAGTTTTTCTTTTTCTTTTTGATTTTCAAATTTTTGATAGTTAAGGGTACCTCGGGCAAACTTCACTTGGGCCTAGCACATTTGTCTCCGATCTTGTGGTCAAAGACATCAAGTTATGTCTAGAATGGTGAAAGTTATGGCTTTGAGAATCTTGTGTTGACCGAACAACCATCGATTGGTCATGTAAACCAACGCGTGCTTGAATCTTATCCGAGGTTGTTGTGGGCCTTCGACTCCATTTTTGGTGATCTCTGAGTGTAGGTGTGGTGAGAAATAGAATTGCGAGCCCAAGTACCATACCAATGGTCAAGAACTTTCCCCGAATGTTTGTTGAGGCGAAATCCTAGGCGAAACTTGACTTGAGAAGTGAGTGTAGGCCGTCTTTGATCCAAATGAACATACCTTGAATCCTTTTTCCAACCTACTAATAAATAGATCCCTAGTCACCCCTTTGAGCCTTAAAACCTTATTCCTTCATAGACCAAGTTACAAGCCTATACCCGTTTCAACTTAGACCTTCTCTTGGCACCCAGAAATCTTCCCTTAAAGTGATTGCAAAAGTATAAGTTTGGGGGGGGGGAGATAATATAGGCACAAGAAAGGCACCAATGTGGTAAAAAGGCACAAAAGCAAGAAGGAAAATAAAGGCATTGAAAAAGGAAACAAAGAGAAAAACAAACAAAAAGATGAATAAGACCCAAAAATGGGAGACCAAAAAGATTTGAAAAGTGAAAAGAAAAAAGCAAAAAAGGTGAATGAAGTGATCGAAGAAAAAGTGTCAATTGCAAAAAGGAAGAGTGCCATGGTGTCTCTCTTTCAACCATTAAAAGAAGAAATGTTCAAAAAGAGTCAAGAAAGTGTGCCATCAATGAATCAAAAGTAGCGCTTTAGGGAAGGTTGAATGAATAAGAACCAAATTCCTACCCTACCCAAAAAAGAAAAGCCTTCACAATGACTTCCTAAAAAGTCCTATATGATCTCAAGTTGAGCAGGCTACATTAGTGGATACTTAAATAAAGGGCAAGCCTATGGTACCTAGCGTCGGGCTTAGGGTCTCTTCTTTGAGAGAGCGAGTGTGAAATCCTCTACATTGATTTGTGTGAAAACACTCTAAAAGGTGAGGTGAGTTTAGGGAGAGCCGAGGATGTACGAGTTTGGAGTCCACAATAACCAAAGTGTTTTGAGAAAGGCTCTTTGATGGATCGAGTCAACCCTCAAAGCTCTTGTGTCACACTTGATCCACAAAGCTTCAAATTTTCAAAAAGGTGTCAATGATACATTTGCATTAGGGACAATGGTTAGTCCCAATTGATGTGTGTGAGGTTACCCTCGGACAAATAGGGCTTGTTTTGGTGTCTTTTCTCTGAAAGTTAGGTCTTAATTTTGATTTTCTTGAGGACAAGCAAAGGTTTAAGTTTGGGGGAGTTGATAACTAGGAATTTTGCATGCTTTTAAACCCCTTCTTGCCCGAGCTTTGTGCATAAAACGTGTTGAACTGGCCTTTAATTGCTTACAAGTGTGCTATTTTACAGGTTTGAGCGACAAAAGGAGTGAAACCGGATAAGCATCAAAGGAAGAAGTAGAAGGACTCAAAACAAGCCCTATTTGTCCGAGGGTAACCTCACAAACATCAATTGGGACTAACCATTGTCCCTAATGCAAATGTATCATTGACACCTTTTTGAAAATTTGAAGCTTTGTGGATCAAGTGTGACACAAAAGCTTCAAGGGTTGACTCGATCCATCAAGGAACCTTTCTCAAAACACTTTGGTTATTGTGGACCCCAAACTCGTACATCCTCGGCTCTCCCTAAGTGCACCTCACCTTTTAGAGTGTTTGCACACAAATCAATGTAGAGGATTTCACACTCGCTCTCTCAAAGAAGAGACCCTAAGCCCGACGCTAGGTACCATAGGCTTGCCCTTTATGTAAGTATCCACTAATGTAGGCTTTTCTCAACTTGAGATCATATAGGACTTTTTGGGAAGTCACTGTGAAGGCTTTTTTTTGGATAGGGTAGGAATTTGGCTCTTATTGGTTCAACCTTCCCTAAAGCGCTTCTTTTGATTCATTGTTGGCACACTTTCTTGACTCTTTTTGAACATTTCTTCTTTTAAGGGTTGAAAGAGAGACACCATGGCACTCTTCCTTTTTGCAATTGACACTTTTTCTTTGATCACTTCATTCACCTTTCTTTTCCTTTTTTCTTTTCACTTTTCAAATCTTTTTGGTCCCTCCTTTTGGGTCTTATTCATCTTTTTGTTTGTTTTTCTCTTTGTTTCCTTTTCTAATGCCTTTCTTTTCCTTCTTGCTTTTGTGCCTTTTTACCACATTGGTGCCTTTCTTGTGCCTATCTTGTCTTTCCCCCCCAAACTTATACTTTTGCAATCACTTTAAGGGAAGATTTCTGGGTGCCAAGAGAAGGTCTAAGTTGAAACGGGTATAGGCTTGTAACTTGGTCTATGAAGGAATAAGGCTTTAAGGCTCAAAGGGGTGACTAGGGATCCATTTATTGGTAGGTTGGAAGGAATGATTCAAGGTATGTTCATTTGGATCAAAGACGGCCTACACTCACTTCTCAAGTCAAGTTTCGCCTAGGATTTCGCCTCAACAAACATTCGGGGCAAGTTCTAGACCATTGGTACGGTACTTGGGCTCGCAATTCTATTTCTCACCACACCTACGCTCAGAGATCACCAAAAATGGAGTCAAAGGCCCACAACAACCTCGGATAAGATTCAAGCACGCGTTGGTTTACATGACCAATCGATGGTTGTTCGGTCAACACAAGATTCTCAAAGCCACAACTTTTACCATTCTAGACACAACTTGATGTCTTTGACCACAAGATTGGAGACAAATGTGCTAGGCCCAAGTGAAGTTTGCCCGAGGTACCATTAACTATCAAAAAATTGAAAATCAAAAAGAAAAAAAAACTGACTCAACCCTTAAGAAAGTTGTCACGCTATCTCTCATAGGGAAGAGCCACCCGGTTAACACAACACTTTACCCTTGGAAAGAACCGTGGCATTAAGAAAACCAAGGGTTTATTGAAAACTTAAAGCAAAGTCTAATGATTCTACGAGAATAACCAAAAATGAAAAGAAATCCGACTGAAAGCAAATGAATATGTACAAAGATAGATCCGAATATACAAATCCAAAGTGTTCAAAATGAAAACTAGAGTAGATCAAAGTATCAAAATATATACAAATACTACATCTAAGAGTGTAGTAAAAGTAATCAATATATATACACAGTCCAAAATAAAAACAGTAGGGCACACCCCCACGAATAAGAGCTAGCATTGTCCCTAATGATAACTATCAGATAAGCATAAAACAAAAGTATATAGATGTCCCCTCAAGCCTGATTAACCGGATGACTCTGCTCACTGGCTCCCTCATCCGCTGTAGTGGTGGGGACCTCAGACTGGTCCTCAACCTGCTGCTTTGCTGCTGGGACAGGTGCCTGCTCTAGAGGAGGCTCATCTGCTGTGGGTGCACTGGAGGGCCCCTCCTGCTCATGAGCTACCATAATCACAACTCCCTCAGTGTTGGGGAGTTTCCTCTTCTTGTGTGGCATGGGCTCCTCCTGTGGCTGCTCCGCCTGTGGCTCTACGGCTGGCTCTCCAAACAATAAATCAAGAGGCAAATGATCAGCTACCAACTTGTCCACCTGCTCCTTTAGAGCTGAAACTGACTCCGTCGAGGCCTTGGTCTTTCTCAACTTTCTATGCTCCCTAGCAAGGCTCTTGAGAGCCTTGCTATGTGCGTCAACTGCCTTAGCCAAACTGTCCTGCTTCTTCATCATCTTCTCCTGGTTATCCAGGATCTTCTTCAGTGTTTCCTCAATAGAAGCTGGGACCTCCACCGTCACTGGTGCACTATGAGCCTGAACCGCTGTCGTCAATGTGGACAACTTGGATGTCGCATCTGACATCCAGTTGTTCAAACTGGTCAATGTATAAGTAAGTTGGTTGGCAGTGAACCGGTGCGTCTTGGAGACTGGAATCTCTGGATCAACTGTAGAGGAGGAAGGTGCCGTGGAAGGACCCGGAGGGAGGGAAGTGGTCGGCTCAGTGGTGACAACTGGCTCCTCAGACTGGCCAACTGTGGTGGAAGTGGTGGCTTGGCTCTTCTTGGCCGTTTTAGGATTGTCCGGACTCTTTTGATCATACCACGAATAAGCCCCCACCGGAGGCACCATCACATCAAATTTCTTTCTCTTCACTTTCATCTCCTTGAAGTACAATGTCAATGTGTTGGGGAAGGGATAGTTTGTCTTGGTCTCGTGGCCCACAGTTGAGATTACCCGATGCATGATATTTCCCACATTCAATGGGAAGCCGGCCATAATCGAAGCTACCAACATCGCACGATCAATAGTCACTGAATGGTCATGAGTGGTAGGGTCCAATCGGTTGCAAACAAAGGTCAACCACCCTTTCACTTCGAAGTTGAGGGTGTTTCTATAAATCTTCTCTTGTGCCTTTAGCCACACCGGAACAGTGCCGGGAGAAGCTAGCACTTCTTCTAACCAAGGACGGGCCTCCTTTTTCAGGGCCAACTTCTCCACATATTGGGACTCATCTTCACCCGCGAACCCCAAGAACTCATTTAAGGACTTCCCGTCAAACAACACAATTTGATCCCTCACTTTTGTGGCGGTAGAATCCTGGACTATATGGTGGATGTTTGCGTAGAATTCTTTGACCATGTGCTCATTTGCATTCTCCACCCGCTCCTTGAAGAAGCTCCAACCCTCTCTAGTATGGAACTGTACTTGCACCCACTTGTGGCTCTCCTCCTTCCGCATGTCCTCCACTCTCCCTTGATAGTGAAGCTGTGGGAGAAGTGGAGTATTCATCATCATTGTTCTTTTCAGCTCGAGACTCATCAGACGAGTCTGAGACTATATTGACCGGCTTGGAGGTGGCAGCTGTGGGTTGGTCTGGAGATGATGACGCCATGTTAGGTACTGAGATGGACATGGGGGAGGGGGCAGACTCCGAGGTCACACTTCTAGAAGGTATGTAGTCACTCCCCGTGGAATGAGAGGCCTCCCTGTCAGCTTCCCGTATCAGCTTTCGGGTTTTCTTTATGTTTTCCCGGGCCTCCGAGGTGAGATTTACAATCCTTTTTCCCTTGCCCCCTCGGGAGGGACCACCCCTCCCGGGTTGTATACCCCCACGTTGTGTAATATGTTTCTTCGGCATTGTTTGCAAAAAGTAGAGTTTAGATTGGTTAGTCGAAGCACGTAAGCAGTGTACAATGCAAGAAGAATATATACAAAGAATAGGCACAGTAAGGTAACAGGAGTCACGCGGACCACAAACTTTTGCCACGCGGTCCGCACAGGCTAAGCAGCAACATGAGCAATCCTCTGAAGTTGACCCACGCGGACCGCACTGATTTGCATCGCGTCCGCGTGAGGTCAACGCGGACCGCCCAGAAATGGACGCGGTTCGCACAGGCTGATAACCAAAATTACCAACTCTCTGAAGTTGACCCACGCGGACCGCGCTGATTTGTGTCGCGGCCGCGTGAGGTCAACGCAGACCGCCCAGAAATGGACGCGGTCCGCACAGAAGAAATTACCAAGTTTCACATTCTTTAAACCTTGGGCACGCGGTCCGCACTGATTTAGACCGCGACCGCGTAGGTTTTGGCTCTCATGAAAAGTCAATCACACGGACCGCACAACAATGGTGTGCGACTGCGTAGGGCAAAATTTAACTGGTAGGGTGTTTTGGTTCAATTAAGTCCAATGTTTTCAATACCATGTGTCCTAAGTGTCCCTACTCACTTATTTTAACAAGAAAGTTAGCCCCAATTCTATAATTATCATGCTTGATCCTATTTTATCAATTAAAATAGGGAAAAATTAAAGAAATTAAGAAGTTATTCTAACATTAATCAGTTTATGTACAAAATAAAGTAATGTAGATGATGAATTAGAAGTGAAATATTACCAAGGAGTAGTTGTAATTGTAATTGAAGCAAAAGATACACGGGAGGAACAGTGAAAAGCTCTCAGAAGAAAATTTTGCCAAAAGATTTAATGAAGGCCAGGGGTCCCTATTTATAGGAAAGGTCGTGGGACCCTTCACTTACCCACCTGCGTGGCCGCACACTTTTATCACGCGGACCGCGCAGGATTTATCCATGTGTTCATTTGTCCAGCACAGTCACGCGGACCGCACTGATTTGTGCTGCGGCCGCGTGACAAACTTCAGAAACCTGTTCAAGTGACTAGTTTCCACGCGGACCGCCCTGCTTTGGTGCGCGGCCGCGTGGTAAACTTCAGAGAGATGCCAATTTTCATCCTATTTTGTCCACCCCACGCGGACCGCATACTTTCGCCACGCGGGCCGCATGGGTTGCCTTGGGCTCAGTTCTTTGGCTTAGACAAGCCACGCGGACCGCACTGATTTGTTGTGCGGCCGCGTGGCCAAACTTCAGAGACTTGTCACTTTTGTATTTTCCCTGCATTGTTTCAACATACTCCCTGCAACACTTCACACACCGTTAGCTCAAAAATCCTATTCTACTGATGAAGAAAAACAAAGATGAAGACATGGGTTTCCTCCCAAGAAGCGCCTGATTTAACATCGCAACACGACGCAAGTTACCATTCCATCATTTCAAGTGCAAGAGTGCCACCACTTGGCTATCATCCGGCTTTCCCAAATAGTGTTTCACCCGGTGCCCGTTGACTCGAAACACTTCACCATTCTTGTTCTTTATGTCAAGGGCTCCGAATGGAGTCACATCTACCACTTCAAAAGGGCCACTCCATTTTGACTTTAGCTTTCCCGGGAATAACCTCAACCGAGAATTGAAGAGAAGGACCATATCACCAACCTTGAATTCCTTGCCTCGAGCATATTTGTTGTGAAAATACTTCATCTTGTCCTTATATAAGGACGATCTAGAGTATGCATGAAACCTAAACTCGTCAAGCTCATTCAAGTGATCTACCCGAAGATTTGCCGCTACATCCCATTCCAAGTTCAGCCTTTTCAAGGCCCACATCGCCTTATGCTCAAGTTCCATCGGAAGATGACATGCCTTACCAAACACCAACCGGTAAGGAGACATACCAATTGGGGTTTTATAAGCTGTCCTATAAGCCCAAAGAGCATCATCTAATTTCTTTGACCAATCGGTCCTATTGGCATTGACCGTTTTAGACAAGATGCTCTTGATTTCTCGGTTTGAAACTTCGACTTGGCAACTTGCTTGAGGATGGTACGAGGTAGTGACCTTATGATTTACTCCATACTTGGTAAGCAATGAATCGAAAGCTTTGTTGCAAAAATGAGAGACCCCATCACTAATGATAGCACAGGGGGTCCCAAATCTCGTAAAGATATACTTCTTCAAAAAGTTCACAACAGTTCGGGCTTCATTGTTAGGAAGAGCCACCGCTTCAACCCACTTGGACACATAATCCACTGCTACCAAAATGTATGTGTTCCCACAAGAACTCACGAAAGGCCCCATAAAGTCAATGCCCCATACATCAAAAATGTCAACCTCTAGAATGGTATGAGAGGCATTTCATCTTTCTTTGAAATTCCACCTGCCCTTTGACATGCATCACAACTCTTCACTAAATCACTAGCATCTTTGAAGATTGTTGGCCAGTAAAAACCACAGCTCATGACTTTGGAAGCCGTCCTCACTCCCCCATGATGACCACCATAGGAAGACGAGTGGCAAGCCTCCAAGATGCTCATTTGCTCGCTCTCCGGAACACACCTTCGAATCACTCCATCTGTGCAAATTTGGAAAAGATACGGATCATCCCAATAGAAGTCCAAGCTATCCCGCTTTAGCTTTTTCCTTTGGTTAGAAGAGAGCTCACATGGGACCACACCAGTCACAAGGTAGTTGGCAACATCGGCAAACCACGGCATATCATGCATTGACATCGCGAGGAGTTGTTCATCCGGGAAAGAATCATTTATTTCAAGGCCATTGGATGGCCTCCCCTCCTCCTCCAAACGGGACAAGTGGTCCGCCACTTGATATTCACTACCTTTGCGATCAACAATCTCTAGATCAAACTCTTGAAGAAGTAGGACCCATCTCATCAACCATGCCTTGGAGTCCTTCTTTGTAATCAAATACCTAAGGGCGGCATGATCGGTATGAATAATCACCTTGGCCCCCATAAGATAAGGACGAAACTTTTCCATGGCAAACACAATAGCTAACAACTCTTTCTTGGTGACGGTATAATTCCTTTGAGCCTCATTCATCGTCTTGCTTGAGTAGTACACCGGATGAAACATCTTGTTGATTCTTTGGCCAAGTACCGCTCCTACCGCCACATCACTTGCGTCGCACATAAGATCAAAAGGCAAATTCCAATTAGGTGCGGTAATGATGGGAGTAGTAGTCAACTTTTACTTCAACAACTCAAAAGATTCCATGCATCTCTCGTCAAAGACAAACTTGGCATCCTTCTCCAAAAGCTTGCACAATGGGTTCACAATCTTGGAAAAATCCTTTATGAATTGCCGATAGAACCCGGCGTGCCCTAAGAAACTCCTCACCCCTTTGACAGAGTTAAGGGGAGGGAGCCTTGAAATAACCTCTATCTTTGCTTTCTCAACTTCGATGCCATTCTTCGAAACTTTGTGGCCCAATACAATTCCTTCTCGCACCATAAAGTGACACTTCTCCCAATTAAGCACAAGGTTTGTATCTTTACATCTTGCCAACACACGATCCAAATTGGCCAAGCAGTCATCAAAAGAATCCCCTACTACACTGAAGTCATCCATAAATATCTCGAGAATGTCCTCCACCATGTCGGTGAAGATCGCCATCATGCACCTCTGAAATGTAGCTGGGGCATTACATAATCCAAATGGCATTCGAGAGAAAGCGAATGTGCCATAAGGACATGTAAATGTTGTCTTTTCCTGATCCTCCGGAGCGATGAGTATTTGATTGTACCCCGAATATCCATCAAGGAAGAAATAATAAGCTCTACCCGCAAGTCAGTCCAACATTTGATCCAAGAAAGGCAATGGAAAATGGTCCTTCCGTGTCACCTTGTTGAGCTTCCTATAGTCCATGCACACTCTCCAACCCATGACCGTACGAGTAGGAATCAATTCATTTTTTGCATTGGTGACAACCGTCATGCCACCCTTCTTTGGAACACATTGGACCGGAGAGGTCCAAGAACTATCCGAAATGGGGTAGACCACCCCGGCATCCAACCATTTGATGATCTCCTTTTTGACTACCTCTTGCATGGCCTCATTCAATCTTCTTTGGTGCTCAAGTGATGGCCTAGAATTCTCCTCCAATATGATCTTGTGCATGCAAAAAGCGGGGCCTATACCCCGAATATCCGCCAAAATCCATCCAGTTGCTCGCTTGCGCTTTTGTAAGACCGCCAAAGTGGCGTCAACCTTCATGTTAGTTAAGCAAGAGGAAAGTATAACTGGCAAAGTGAAATTAGGACCCAAGTATTCATACCTGAGGTGAGGAGGAAGTGGTTTCAACTCCAACACCGGTGGCTCCTCAATAGATGGCTTAGTGGGAGGAGTCTTTCGATTCTCAAGGTCCAAATATAGCTTCCTCGGCTCATAAGAGTAAGAGCCCATACCATGCAAAGAATTTACACATTCAACACGATCCGCATCATCATTGACCTCCATGTTCAAAAGTACCGCTTCAAGTGGATCTTCAACATTGATCATTGCGCTTGTGTCATACACTATCACCGCCGTGACAATGTCCACAAACGAGCACACCTCGATGCTATTTGGTTGTCGCATGGATTTGCACACGTGAAACACCACTTTTTCATAACCGACCCTAAATGTCAATTCTCCTGCTTCAACATCCACTAGGTCTTTCCCGATGGTTAAGAATGGCCTACCAAGAATGATAGGGACTTCGAAGTCCACTTCAAAATCAAGAATGACAAAATCGCCCGGTAAGATAAACTTGTCAACTCTCACGAGAACATCATCAATAATTCCCAAAGGACTCTTCATAGAACGATCCGCCATTTGTAACCTCATTGAAGTTGGACGGGGTTGTCCAGTACCCAAGGTCTTAAACACGAAATACAGCATGAGATTGATGCTAGCACCCAAATCACAAAGTGCTTTAGCAAAATTAGCACTTCCAATTGTACAAGGAATGGTGAAAGCACCGGGTCCTTCTAGCTTAGGAACAATGGAATGAACTATGCCACTCACTTGGTGAGTCATCATTATCGTCTCACAATCCATCGACCTTTTCTTCGTCACCAAGTCCTTCATAAATTTAGCATAACCGGGCATTTGTTCAAGTGCCTCCACCAAAGGCACATTAATGGTCAAGCTCTTCGTCATCTCTATGAACTTCTTAAATTTATTATCTCCTTTTTGCTTTGCCAATCTTTGCGGATAAGGTGGAGGAGGCCTTGGCAAGGTTGCTTTGGCCTTTGGAATAGATGGCTCGGGAATATCAATGATGTGTTCCCTAGACGGGTTCACGGTATCTTGGGACTCAATCCCGGCTTCATCCTCAATATCAATCCTCACATCATTTGTTGCAATAGGTTCAACCACATTATCATCATTCATCGGCATGTCATCATCATTCAAATATACTTCCGCATCCACAACTCAATTCTCATTTGAGGCATTCACAACACCACCTCTTCCACTCCTAGTTATCACGGCCATCACATGATTGTTCCCTCCCTTCGGGTTTACCACCGTGTCACTTGGTAGTGCACCTTTAGGCCGGGAGTTCAAAGATTGAGAAAGTTGGCTGATTTGAACTTCCAAATTCCGGATTGAGGTATTGTAAGAAGCTAGTTGGGCGTCCGAATCTTGATTCTTTTTCATCATTTGCTCGAACATGACTGCAATTCGACCCATATCATTGCTCGAAGAACTTGATCGTTGTGAATGGAAAGGGGGTAGATTGTTGGGTTGTTGATACATGGGAGTTCTTTGAAAACCTTGCCCCCGATTTTTTTGATTGCCACCATTGTTCAACCGCCTTGATTGTTATTGTTCCCCCAATTGCTATAATTGCCACCACTATTTCCTTGATTGTTCCAATTATTGCCTTGATTATTCCAATTGTTTCCTTGATTGTTCCAATCTCCACCATTGTTCCCATTGTTATTATTATTCCATATACCTCTTCCTTGTTGGTTCCTCCAATTGCCTTGGGAACACCGTTGTTGATTGTTTTGATTCCCTCTATTGCTTTGGAAATTATTCACATATTGGCAATCTTCATCTTGATCATCAAAGCCATCATTAGAAAATCCTCCATCATTGTTGTTCTCATTTTGATCACATTGGCCTTGTTGTGCTTGTTGCCCTCTATTCCTTCTTTTCAACATTGAGACATTCTCCATAGAATTCACTTGGCGTGGATTTTGCACTTGTTGAAGTTGAGCTTTTGCCAATTGATTCATGGTTGTAGTGAGCTCGGCAATGGTTGTCCATGGTCATGCAACTCTTTATGTAGATGAATAACATTCGGATCTCATTGAGGTACATTCGCCCGACTTTGCCATGCCGAAGAAGTGTAGGCTATTTGGTCCATAACATCACATGCTTCCTCCAAAGATAACTTCATGAAATTGCCTCCCGCTAATTAGTTCACAATGCATTGATTCGCCGTGTTGATCCCCCTATAGAAAGTTTGTTGAACCATAGCATCGGTCATGTCATTATTGGGGCACTCTTTCACCATAGTTCGGTACCTCTCCCAAATTTCATGTAACGGCTCCGTTGGCTCTTGCTTGAAGGCTAGAATCTCATCTCTCAAGTCCGCCATATGAGTTGGGGAAAAGAACTTGGCAATGAACTTGTCCACCAATTCGTCCCATGTATTGATTGAGTGATTTGGCAACCTCTCCAACCAATCTAGCGCCTTACCCCTCAATGAGAAAGGGAAAATCACAATCGGAAAGCATCTTCGGACACATTGGTTTGTTTACTTCCCCAACAAGTATCTACAAACCCCTTCAAGTGCTTGTAGGCATTATGATTGGAGGCGCCTATAATATACCCTCTTTGCTCCAATAGTGTCAGCATCACATTTGTAATTTGAAAGTTCCCCGCCCGGATTCGGGGAGGAACAATGGCACTAGCATATCCTTGGTTTGTCATTGCTCTTGGCGCAACCCTTGGCGGTGGCGGAGGAGGGTCTGGGATTTGGTCCTGTTGATTAGCATTAGCATTTCGGGCCCTCCGTGGTACATGTTGTACCGGAAAGTCATCTTGCTCAAGGTCCTCTACCTCCTCCCCCGCCATGGCATCGCCAAGGGGAACATTAGCATTTGCAGCCATTTGTACCTGTTAGATTGAGTCAAGAAAATTAGTAAAAGAAGGAAAGAAGAAGTAAAACACAACACTAGCAACGCAATTAATCAACATCGTCAACTCCCCGGCAATGGCGCCAAAAAGTGATCGTAGCAAACTCAACCCGAAGGAAGAGCGGGCACAATTGACTTTTACCCGAATAGTGGTTCGGGGTCAATCCACGGGGAGTTGGATATTGGAGTGAGAAATTACGATGCACTAATATTGTGATTTAGCTTCTAATTTGACTTCAAGCATTTTTGTGTTTTCTCTTTACAAACTATTTTATAAACTACTAGTATGAAATCTAATTATGCTAAGATTGATTCTAAGTGTAATATGCAAATATAAAAGGGGACTAGGGAAGTAGCATTTACCTAGGTGGAATATCTAATGAGTAATGAAATTCAATGCAAAGATGATGTAATGGGATTATTGGATAACCGTTGATCTATGCATTCATTCTCACACCTCTCGGTAGAGAGAACAATTTTGCCCAAATTGACTCTCTCGAGACCAATTGGGTAGGCTAATTTACCCAAGCAACTTTAGGCTCAAGTTGGGTAATTACTCTCTCGAGGTTTATACCCGTTACTTGGGACTACCATTCTCATGGGTCCATCCCAAATTCTTGTTGGAATTGATTGAGAGATTTTAGACTCTCTTTCTCAAGAAGAGCCCAAACCCACAAAACTAGATTTAGCGTTTGCAACCTCAAAATCCAAATGAAAAACATTCAATCAACCCAAATCCTAATACCCACAATCATCTAAGCATTTAATAATCTAACCCATTAATTACCCACACTAGGGTTGGGCTACAACCCTAGCTATGGGTTTAGCTAGCCATGGAAATTGAAGAAGATGAAGAAATTAAAGATGAAATTGGCATAGTAATTGATTACATATTAAATCTAATGTTAAAAGACTAAGAAATTGCCCAAAATAGGCGTAAAAGGTGTTCTCACGAGCTCAACTGCTGCTATCTAATATCTGACATAACCTAAAAATGTAAAAGAAGCTATTTATACTAC
>JASVEL010002487.1:0-211307 GCA_032618575.1 Nicotiana noctiflora | reverse complement strand
TCAACTCAACCCGCATACCCATCTCTTGCTGAAATGCTCTCCAAAACTGAGAAGTGAACTGAGTGCCTCTGTCAGATATAATAGACATTGGGACCCCATGCAACCTGACAATCTCCCGAATAAAGATCACTGTCAACCGCTCCGATGAGTAAGTAGTACTAACTAGGATGAAATGTGCGGACTTAGTCAGCCGATCAACAATCACCCACACAGAATCAAACTTCCTCGCTGTCCGAGGGAGTCCAGTAACGAAATCCATGGTGATCCTCTCCCACTTCCACTCGGGAATGACCATACGCTGAAGAACACCGCCCGGTCTCTGATGCTCATACTTGACCTGCTGGCAATTGAGGCACCTGGCTACATGCCTAACAATATCCATCTTCATTCTCCTCCACCAGTAATGTAGTCTCAAGTCTTGGTACATCTTCGCGGCACCTGGGTGAATAGAGTACCGCGAACTATGTGCCTCCTCAAGTATCAACTCCCGCAAACCATCTACATTGGGCACGCATATACGGCCCTGCATCCTCAGAACACCATCACTGTCGATAGTCACATATCTAGCATCATTATGCAGTACTCTGTCCTTAAGCACAAGCAAATGTGTGTCATCATACTATCGCTCCCTGATGCGATCATATAAGGATGATCGAGAAACAACACAAGCCAATACTCGACTCGGCTCCGAAATGTCCAACCTCACTAGCCGATTGGCTAGGGCCTGAACATCATAAGCAAATGGCCTCTCCCCAACTGGGATGAAAGCTAGGCTGCCTATACTAACCGTCTTCCGACTCAAAGCATCGGCCATAACATCGGCCTTCCCCGGATGATACAAGATAGTGATGTCATAATCCTTAAGCAACTCCAACCACCTCCGTTGTCTCAAATTAAGGTCCTTCTGTCTGAATAAGTGCTGAAGGCTGCGATGATCCGTGAACACCTCACATGAGACACCATACAGGTAATGCCTCCAAATCTTGAAAGCGTGAACTATGGCTGCTAGCTCCAAATCATGAACAGGGTAGTTCTTCTCATTGGGCTTCAACTGACGAGAAGCATAAGCAATGACCTTACCCTCCTGCATCAGCACACAACCAATGCCAACTCCTGAGGCATCACAATACACAGTATAAGGATCTGAAGCTGACGGGCAGAATCAAGACTGGTGCTGTAGTCAGTGCTGTCTTGAGCTTCTGAAAGCTCTCCTCGCACTCCTCGGACCATATGAAAGGAACACTCTTCTGAGTCAATCTAGTCAAGGGTGAAGCAATAGAAGAGAATCCATGAACGAATCGGCGATAATATCCTGCCAATCCCAGAAAGCTACGGATCTCAGTAACTAAGGTCGGTCTGGGCCAACTCTGCACTGCCTTGACCTTCCTCGAATCTACATGAATACCATCACGGGACACCACGTGCCCTAAGAATGCCACAGACTCAAGCCAGAATTCACATTTGGAGAACTTGGCATACAACTTCTCCTCCCTCAATCTCCGCAATACAATACTCAAGTGCCGAGCATGCTCCTCCTGGCTACCAGAGTAGACTGGAATGTCATCAATGAACATGATCACAAATGAATCAAGATAGGGCATGAACACGCTGTTTATCAAGATGCATAAATGCTATTAAGGTGTTGGTCAGCCCAAAAGACATCACAAGGAACTCAGAGTGACCATATCTTGTCCTGAATGCAGTCTTCATAATGTCGGACTCCTTAATTTTCAGTTGATGGTAGCCTGAACGAAGATCAATCTTCGAGAATACCCTAGCTCCCTGAAGCTGATCAAATAAGTCATCAATACGAGACAGAGGATACTTATTCTTCACTGTAACTTTGTTCAGCTGCCTGTAGTCAATACACATCCTCATGGATCCATCCTTCTTCTTAACAAACAGGACCGGCGCACCCCACGGTGACACACTCGGCCGAATGAACCCCTTATCTAGGAGTTCCTGGAGCTGCTCCTTCAATTCCTTCAGCTCAGCTGGTGCCATCCCATATGGAGGAATAGAATAGGCTGAGCGCCTGGCACCAAATCAATCCCAAAATCGATATCCCTGTCCTGGCGGCATGCCCGGTAAGTCTGAAGGTAACACATCAGGAAAGTCCCGCACAATGGGAACAGAATCAATACTGGGAGTCTGGGACTCGAACTCCCGCACAAATGCTAAATAAGAGAGACATCCCTTCCCAACCATTCGTTGGGCCTTGAGGAAAGATATCACCCTGCTAGGTACATACTCAGCCGTGCCTCACCACTCGATCCTCTGAATACCCGACTTAGCCAAGGTGATTGTCTTAGCATGACAGTCCATGAAAGCATGACATGGAGATAGCCAGTCCATGCCCAATATAACATCAAAATCGATCATGCTGAGAAGCAATAGGTCCACTCGGGTCTCTAGACCCCCAATAGTGACCAAACAGGATCGGTATAAATGGTCCACCACAATAGTATCCCCTACCGGGGTAGATCATGCACTGGCAGCTCAAGACACCCTCGGGTCGTGCCCAAATGAGGGGCAAAATAGGTAGACACATAAGAATAAGTAGAACCAGGATCGAACAACACTGAGGCATCTTTGTGGCAGACTGAAATAATACCTGTGATAACTGCATCAGAAGCAACGACCTCAGATCGTCCCTGGAGAGCATAGCATCTAGCCTGTCCGCCTGATCGGCCTCCCCCTCGAGGGCGACCCCTAGCTAACTGACCCTCACCCCTAGCTGGCGGGGTGGGTGCTAAAGTAGACGGACCAGATGACGAGGGCTGCCCCCTCTGCTGATAAGATCTGGAACAAAGGCGGGGACACTCCCTACGATGGTGCCCAAGCTCTCCGCACTCGTAGCAACTCCCCGGTGCTGGGGGCTGAGACTGATAAGGACCCCTAGCGTTGGAGTGGCCAGCTGAAGAACTAGGCCGAGATGAACCCTGAGCAGATGGGGCCTGTGAAGAACTCTAAGCTGGCATGGCGCTGAGAGATGGCTGGCTCTGGTGCGACCCCTGATAACTCTGACTAGAAGACCACCCACGACGATCTGAGCGACCCGACTGCGAGGATCTGAAAGAAAGACCTCGGCTCTGCTGACTCTGGCCCCTGCTCTAAGTGCCACTAGAACTAGCTGAACCTCTAGGCCTTTTGGCCTCCCTCTCATCCCGCTCTCTGCGACAATCTGACTCTATGTCGCGAGAAATATCCACAGCCTCCTCAAATGTACGACTCAGAACCCTCTCTCGAGTCATCAGAATACGAATGGGGTAAATGAGGTCGTCCACAAATCGTCCAATCCTCTCTCTGTCGGAAGGAACCAACCACTGTGCATGCCTAGACAACTCGGTAAACCTGATCTCGTACTCAGACACTGTCATATCCCCCTGACGGAGACCCTCAAACTGCCTACGCATCTCCTATATCTGAGATCGAGGCACCCACTTCTCCAAGAACACGGTGGACAACTCTGGCCACGATAGTGGTGCTGCCCTTGCTGGTGTGCGGCGCTTATAAGACTCCCACCAAGCGAAAGCTGGCCCCTAAAACTGAAAGGTGGTGAAAGATACCCCACTAGACTCCAAAATCCCTACCGTACGAAGCATCCGACGACACTTGTCCAGAAAACCTTGGGCGTCCTCGCCCGAAGCACCAGTGAACACTGGAGGAGATAACCTGGTGAACCTCTCGAGACGACGCTGCTCATCGTCGGTCATAATTGGGACCCGGTCCCCCTGAACCTCAATAGCTGGCTATACTGTGACCATTGGCTGGACCGGTGGAGCCTTGGGTGTCTGCAGGCCCTGCACTGCTGGCTCTAGAGTGCGAGCTGTGGGGGTCTGATGACTACCTCCAATCCTAGATGTAGCCGCTGTGGTGGAAGCTAAAACTGCTTGAGCGAGGCCAGTGCAAACTGCCAATATCCGAGCTAGGGTCTCATGTAGACCCGGAATGGCAATGGGCACAGCTGGTGCCTAAACTGGTGCTGCTGGCACCTCTGCAAGTGGGGGCTGTGGGTCAGCTGGTACTGCATCCACTACCCGACCTTCGCCACGACCACGGCCGCGTCCACGGCCTCTAGCAGGTGGTAGTGGTGGTTGTCCTCCCCGTCCGGAACCTCGAGTTCTCGCCATCTACGAGAGAATAGAATGTCAAGGTTCAGTTCAAGTCAAAAGTAATCGCACGACAAGAATTCCAAGAATTGAAACTTTTCCTAAAAGGTTTGCAGCCCCCCGAGATTAAGTACAGGCATCTCCGTACCGATCCACGAGACTCTACTAAACCGGCTCATGGCTCGTGAGACCTGTTAACCTACGCTCTGATACTAACTTGTCACGACCCAAACCCCGGTCGTGATGGCGCCCAACACAATGCTAGGCAAGCCCGACCACATCATCTCTTAACCCCGCCAATTATTAATTCCAATTAATCGAATTAAACTTAAACAGCTAGTGATCATATCAAATGAAAAGCGTGATAGTAAAAGCATACAAGTAGGGTCCCAACCATATCGTGGTGTCACGAGACTGAGCCTCTACAGAATAACATCCTAATACAAACAAATCTATGCAAAATGAGAACAACAAGATGATAAGGAAGGAGAAAACAGGCTCTGCGGACGCTGGCAGCTACCTCGTAGTCTCCGCAAAAGTAGATGATGATCAGCAGCTACAATGTCTCAACTGCCCTCGGGCACCTATGGATCTGCACAGAAAGTGCAGGGGAGTGGGGTGAGTATATTTCAACTCAGTGAGTAACAATAATAAATGATAACTGAAAGTAAGAACTCCTGTACTATCACTAAACAGTTCTAAGGCAAACCCTCATAGGTAAGTCATCACTACAGTAGTAATTCGATCACTAGTCCACACATATCTCGTTAAGGTCCCACACTGAATAAATCCCTTCACGTACCACAACGGTGTACAACCATCTCCATATACATGTGTCCCTAAGGCACAAGTATCTAGTAAATATACTGTTGCGGCGTGCAGCCCGATCCAATATATATATATATATATATATATATATATATATATATATATATATATATATACGCGCGCGTGTGTCAAGCTTGCTCATGCAGCCCGATCCAATATAAATACTGCTGCGGCGTGCAGCCCGATCCAATATATATACTGCTGCGGCATGCAGCCCGATCCAATATATATATACTGCTGTGGTATGCAGCCTGATCCAATATATATACTGTATATGTATATAATACATCCTAACGGGTCCTCGACCCTGTCTCAATTAGTATAGGTATGGCCTTTCAGGATCACTCAGCTAAGTCAGGGGAGCTTCCACCCAAAGTAATTCATCTCTCACGGTACACATCTAGTACGGGCTCTTAACAGGCCATTCAGCTAGTTTTACGGCTGAGTGTAAGTTCCAACACGATATATGGGTCACCTAGCTCTACAGGTCCCCTAATGCTCTACAGATCTGCACAAGGCTCCAAACATGGCTATTAGCCCAATTACATAGTTATAATCTCATTAACAGTCATAATACCCAGTCTACTATAAGCCGGGAAGGACCAAGTCCAAGTTCCCAATCACAATGTCATCACGCCCATCTCAAGACGGGCATCTCATCTCAACATAGCACTGCGAAGTGCTAGTACGGGGTTTCAAACCCTCAGTACATTATTTACTACTACCACTCACCTCGAACCGGTAGAAGCCTCGGTCCGCCTTGCGCTTGCCTCGCAAATCAATCTCCTCGGATGCCAAATCTGCTCAAAATCAATAATAATACATCAATATATGTTCAATTCATGCAACCGATATGAAATAACCCAAATTGCATCAAAACGCACAAAGTTGTCAAAACCCGATTTTTGGTGCGCTTCTCGAAAAATTATAATTACATATTCGGAACCCTCGTCTCCATACGAGTCTATGCATATAAAGTTTTCCAAAATTGGACTCCGTTTGCCCATTCAAATCGACATTTTACCAAAGCCCTGGCTTAGGCTAAATTCCCCCATTAATTCATCCAATTTCAGTGAAATAGAGGAGGATTGTAATATAAAAACAAGTATTTGAACCATGAAACTTACCCCCGATGCTTTCCCGATGAAATCCCTGCAAATTCCCGTCTTTAAGCTCTCAAGGTTCACTCAAATTTGATGAAATATGAAAACCCTCGCGTGTGGAAATGTTACTTAACAGGTCTGTCCGCCCAGACAATTACACTATGCGATCGCATCCCATCATTGCGATCGCGTAGAACAAATGATAGCTCGAATTAATTAAGGCTATGTGATCGCACTTCCTCTCTGCGATCGCGTAGAACATCTCACCCAGGCTCCAAATTACTACTATGCGATCGCGAACCGACCCCGCGATCGCATAGAATAATAAGCTTCTTCGGCACCCCAGGTCATTTTACCCTATGCGTTCGCTCAAGTGATCCTGCGATCGCAGAGTGCCAGGTTCCATACCTATGCGATCGCATCCCCTTTTTCGCGATCGCATAGAACAACTCGCGGGCTCACTTCCATCCTTCTATGCGATCGCATCTACTCTATGCGATCGCATAGAGCATCCGTCTGCAACAAAACCAGCAGCCAACAGCAGTTCAAAAATGCAAGAAATGGTCCACTTGGACCCCCGAAATCAACCCGAGGCCCCCAGGATCCCAACGAAAACCACAAACATACTCTATAACACGATACAAACTTGTTCCAATCATAAGAACACGCCCGCAAGCACGGAAAACACCGAATCCAAGCAAATTCAAGCCTAAGTTTTATTCAAACTTCCGAAACCGACATTCGACCAAAAACCCGACCAAACGACCTCCGAATGACCTGAAATTTTGCAGGCACATCCAAAATCACCTAACGGAGCTACTGCAATAGTCGGAATTCCATTCCGGCTCCTGGATCAAAATCTCACCTATCGATCGGATATCGCCAAAATTCAACTTTAGCCAATTCAAGCCTAAAACTACACCGGACCTCCAAATCCACTTCCGATCGCTTTCCTAGCTCATAAATGACCTCCCGGAGCTGACCGAATCATCAGAGTTTGATTCCGAGCTCTCTAACTCACAAGTCAACATCCAGCTGACGTTTCTCAACTATTCCTTCTTCCAAGAGACTATTTGTCTCATTTCCCACTAAACTCAATCCGAATTGACTCAAACTTACCCAACATGCATATTACAACATCAACAAACACATAACGGGGATAACGGGGCGATAACTCACATGATGATGGGCCGGGTCATCACATTGTTATACAGGTGGGCGCCTGAACAGAAATTAAAAATGCTGAAATGTATTCCCTTGTTATACAGGTGGGCGCCTGAACAGAAATTAAAAATGCTGAAATGTATTCCCTTGTTATCCAGGTGGGCGCCTGATGCATGAAAATAAAAATGCAGAAAAATATTTCCTTGTTATCCAGCTGGGCGCCTGATGCATGAAGAATGAAAATGCAGAAAATATTCCCTTGTTATCTAGGTGGGCGCCTGATGCATGAAAATGAAAATGCAGAAAATATTCCCTCAGTTTGATAACTGGGGTGTGAGTTTTGAAAAGATAATACCTCCTTTGCTGTTTGGGTAGGTTTCTTGTTGACTGAATAAGTCATCCTCTGCGGATTCCTCCTTTTATTGTTGTATTTCTTTTTGTGTTTTTCTTCTTCCACATTGGTCACATTCACTTTAAAGTGATTAGTGAGAATTTGAATCTTTTTGTTCGTGTCTAATTCAGTAAACAATCTTATTAATTACAAAATATTGGCAACTGGCATTTTTGTTGACTTTGCTCCCATTGCCTACCTCTTCTTGCTTTATTCTTGCTTTGTAGCTCATTGCCAGATTTTTCAACTTTTCCTCTGTAATCCTTTTTCTACTTTCCCTTTTTATCTCTTTTCTTTTCATTTTTCTTTGGCTTTGATTGCCATCCTCTCCTCTCTTTTTTTACTTCTTTTTATTTTCTCTTCGACCCAGTGTTATTACGCCTCTTAACATGAGAAGCTGGTAGTTAGCTTTCAATGAACAACTGGTTTTTGATCAATGAAATGCAGAAAAATATGAATTTGAAAGGGTAAAGATATTTTGGAGTAGATATAGAACTTATCTGGGTATGACGGCTGATTCATTTGACCATGCCATGTATTTAAATTCCGACCCAGTCTATCCAATCGAATTGTCGCTATCTTAACTCCATCTTTTCCTTCAACGCAAACCAATCTTATTTTTTGCTGTTTTGTTTTTTTCAACTGAATATTCCTCACTTTCGCCTTATGGTGCCGATTAAGGTTTTCACCAATAAGACTCTCTCATTTTTATTCTCTCATCTCACAATCACCTTACGGTGCCGCTTAAGGTTTTCACCGATAAGACTCTCTCATTTTTATTTTTATTTTTATTCTTTTGATTTCTGAACCACCTGGTACTGTCCATGCCCTGTTTTTCCTTATTCTCATTGTATCGTCATTTTCTTGAAATTGATTAGAAGGTATTTCTTTGGACCGTAATGTGGCTTTTGGATGGGTTCAGAAAGAAGGGTATAAAGGCTCAAAATTTTACGAGAGTTCAAAAATATTTACAACTCTCGGAATCATATACATAATTTCTGCCCCAGTTTCAATATTTGTGGAATCTTGGATTTTATTTTTATCATGACTGAACCTCATTGAGGCTGTTTACGTACCCTTTCAGGATCAAGTCAGACGTAGTTCAGACTACGTTCATATTCATTGTTGCGTCTTGACTTTTCCCGATTTTCTTTTGTCTTGTGTATGCATTTTTCTTTTATTTGCATTTTTGCTTTTTTGTCTCTTTTTTTTTTTTTTTGTTTTCATCATCATTTTTCTTTTCCTTGCATCGTTTTTTTTCTTTCTGTTCATGATCGATTCCGAGAGAGGGATATAAAGGAATAAAACAAATAAGGCTTAATGGGGATGTCAATGGATAAAGTGTTTGGATAGAGAATAAAATGCCTTCATCAATTCAATTCCAAAATTATGACAAATACAATTATACAAATGAAAAAGGAATCATACATAATATATCTTGACTGCATCTGAGTTGATAGAAGTCTCTATACATTTTACTTCAATATCTGTCAGATATAGAGCTCCATTAGACAATACCCGTGATACCATGAACGGTCCTTGCCAATTCGGTGCAAATTTTCCTTTTGCTTTAGCCCATTGCGGCAAAATACGTGTCAGCACCAGCTGTCCCACTTCAAATTTCCGCGGACGTACTTTCTTATTGTATGCTTTGGCCATCCTCCGCTGATATAATTGTCCATGACAAACTGCCGCTAACCTCTTCTCGTCAATCAAATTCAATTGTTCTAGCCGGGCTTTTACCTATTCATCATCATCGATTTCAGCCTCAGCTATGATCCGAAGAGAAGGTATCTCAATTTCTGCGGGTATGACTGCCTATGTTCCATATACCAATGAGTAAGGCATTACACCAATTAAAGTACGTACAGTTGTAAGATAACCCATGAGAGTGAACGGTAGTTTTTCATGCCATTGCCTTGACTATTCTACCATTTTTCTCAGAATCTTCTTTATATTCTTATTCGCAGCCTCTACAGCTCCATTCGCTTTAGGCCTGTAAGGTGTAGAGTTACTGTAAGGCCCCGTAAAATTTTTGTGTATAAAACCTAGTAGCTGTGGTGTCATGGTCCGAATAATGTGCGCGGTTCGGACCCTTGGTAATGATTTAAGTTTCAAAAATGTAGAGAAATAATTTTTCCGAAAAAGTGTCAAATGTGCGGTCAAGAATGCGACCGCAAACCTGACATGCGGACCGCATTCTGACCGCAAATCGTTCCAGAGATTTGCCCAAATCCGTGTCAAATGTGCGGTCGATATGCGATCGCATGTCAATCTGCGGTGCACTTTTGCGACCGCAGAATCAACATGCGGTCCGCATAGTGACCGCATGTCTTAACAGAACCTGCATAACTTTGAGGCCATTTTTGCGGTCACTCTGCGGACCGCATGTGGATTCTGCGGTCGCATAGTGACCGCATAATTGACCCCGGCCCAGATTTTTGTAACATTTTGACCCGATCTCTTCTTTAATATAACACCTTTCTTCTTCATTTTATCATATTATCTCACCAAAATTAGAGAGAGAAGAGAGGGTTTTTAGAGAGAGAAGTTCTTCATCTTCAAAGATTGTTCCAACTACTTATTTCCAAGGGATTCTAGGGCAAGGATTCAACTTCCCCAATATTTTCAAGGTAAAAACCCTAACTATTTTCTTTGATCTTCAGTTTTAATTGGGTAAAGAAAGGTTTGCATATAATAGCTTTTAAAAATAGAATTTTTACACTCATGCATGATTATTGAACTTGATTTCTAGTAAAAAGAAGTGAGTAGAAGTAAGAGTCTTCAAGAACGAGGTTGGCAAGAGTAAGATAGCTTGGGTAAGCATAAAGTAGGGAGTTAACGGAAGAAAACTCATCACCAGGTATGTATGGCTAATTTTGATTCTTGTAAAATCGCCCATATGTGTGAAATTGTTTGGCATGTGTTAATTTGAGAGATTTTATGTGATTTTTCGATATCATTATTGGGTATACAATTGATGATTGAACCACATTTGGTATGGTTTGAAATATGAATTGAAAGATGACAAAGGAATTGAAATTGGTAAAGAACTGAGGAAAATTGTTGTTATGGCATATATGGTTCCTTTTGGAAAGGGATGAAACACCTGAATTGTGGAAATATTGTAACATGGTTGTGATATTGAATTGAGAAGAAATTGAGAACATGAACCAATGTGTAAGTTGCTTATTTGCACTTGTTGAAATTGTGTGTAGTACCTTATCTGCTGTTTGAAATTGTTGTGTTTTCAACTGTAAGGCGGGGTCGTGTTGCGCGCCGCAACGTGGTGAAATAAGGTTTGGGTTGGGGTGATAAGGGTGGCCGAGGTAATAAGGGTGGTCGGGGGCAATAAGGATGGAAAGCGATCGAAATCGCTATTGAAAATTGATACATAAATCAATAATGTGAAATTGTGAAAGGAGACAGCAGGAGAGTTTGCAACCTGTGGGGCACCGATTGCCCCTTTGTTTGACTACTTGTGCTTTACGTGATTGATTGGTTATTGTTAAATTGGTTGATTGTAGAAAGTGCTTTGTGTGAGAATTATTTGAAATGAGGAAAAATGTGGAAACATGGTTGGTTGGCTTAATTAATTGTTGATGTAATTTAATGGCTTGAGTTTACTTGGGACAAAGTTTGTCCATACATACCGGTACAATTCAAGTGTACTGACGTCCCTTTTGCCGGGGGCGCTACATTCGTGTCATGATTGTAGGTGGATCAGTAGCAGGCACTTCAGCTCATCGGCAGTAGTATCTTTCATCCTCCACTGCCCGTTTTTGGTGAGCCCCTTTCTTCCTCGGGGCCTTGTGTGGTTCATGCCACTCGGTTTAGATTTCATTTTGGTTTTGTAAGGTATAGCCGGAGCCTTGTTACCGGCAAGTATTGTATTTCCCTTTTTGTATCCTAGAGGCTCTGTAGACATGTAAGCTGTGGGACTCCAGTATTATATATATATTGTGTTATGTCGGGCGTTGTAAAAATTGAAATCTTGTTAATGAATCACTCGTATCGTTTTATTTGTTTAATGTGAAATCAATTATGATTAGTAATATATTTGGTTAATGAGAAACGGTCATCACAGGGGTAACGCGTGGGAATGAAAGGCACCCAGGTCCGCTTGACTGGGGCAACCCGGTCAGGCGCCGGTCATGTTCCTCGATTTGGGGCGTGACACTACTTGGTATCAGAGCCTAAGGTTTTAAAGTGTCCTAGGATGTCTCGGAGCCGTGTCTAGTAGTGCCCTTCTTATAGGTGTGTTGTCGACCACATCATATAAGTAGGGGGCTACACGGGCATTTAGGAATTTACCTACTTCTTTGATAATCTATATCGTGCGGTAAAGTGTAATGTGGAGATATCTGTGTCTAATTCGTGCCTTGTTCCCAAATTTTCAGAATATGGCACCTAAGAAGAAGGCTAGACTCGGCCTTAGGGCCAATGCCGACCCAAGTACAGCTGTTAATCATGTACCCGATGCCGTGGGAGAGAATGACCCACCAGTCCCGAATTTGCCTGGCCCATCTGTTCAAAACCCAAGTGTCCCTATTCCAGCTGCGGCAGAGGATGCCACCATTCCTCCTGCCGGTGTTCCTGACTCAGATACAGTTCCCGCTTCGGGCTCTGGTATCTCTAATGAAGAACTTAGGGGAGCCATCCATATGTTAACACGGTTAGTGGCCGCCCAGGCCCAGAGATCCCATGATGCCCCTGCATCCTCCAGCGGACAGGGAGATTCCTTTGGCTCCAGAGTCCACCGGTTCTTGCGATTGGCCCCTCCAGAATTCTCAGGTACCGATCCGGAGGCTGACCCACAGGAATTCCTTGATGAGATATACAAGACCCTCAGAGTGATGAAGGCTACAGATATAGAGGGGGTAGAGTTGGCCTCTTACAGGCTGAAGGGAGCGGCACGTTCATGGTTCGAAATGTGGGAGGATTCCCGTGAGGAAGGAGGCCCTCCGGCCAGATGGGATGAGTTCGTGGATGCATTTATGGACCACTTCTTACCTGCGGAGGCAATGGCAGCCCGTGCCACTGAGTTCGAGGTTCTCAAACAGGGCAGTATGAGTGTTTGGGAGTATCACATGGAGTTCGTAAGGTTGTCCAAGTATGCTCCTCATTTAGTGTCGACCATGGATGCCCGGGTTCGACGGTTTGTTCAGGGCCTTAGCCCTTTGGTGGTGAATGAGGCCGCCACAGCAGCTTTGCACTCAGACATGAACTATGGGAGGATTGTGGGGTTTGCTCAGGGCCACAGAGGCCAGGAAATTGAAGATTCGTGCAGAAAGAGAAAGTAGCAGCAGGGCCCGGTCAATGGGTCGTTCAGGGAGATCACTTCCAGGGAGGGGGTCATCAGGGCCATCCCAGTCATATGCTCAGTCCTCCGCGAGTGCACCGCCATCCGTGCACAGTCATCGGCAGGGCAGTTACTCGAGACCTGGTTCAGACAGCAGGAGGTCTCGTCAGTCTGGTCATCCTGGGGTGAGATCCCAGCAGCAGGGGAGACCTACATGCCCCAAGTGTGGGAGATTTCATACAGAAACTTGCTACCTTGACCTTCCAGTGTGCTTCGGGTGCGGGGTGAGAGGTCACATTCAGCGGGACTGCCGTGCACCCCGTCAGGGTATAGGTAGGGGATCTGCTCAGTCATCCGGTTCTTCAGCTGCTACATCATCAGCGCGTACTCCAGCAGCAGTAGGGCGTGGTGCAGCTAGGGGTGGAGCTCGGGGTAGGGGTGGACCTAGCCGATTCTATGCATTGAGTGGTCGCCAAAATGCCGAGGCTTCTCCAGATGTTGTTACAGGTATCATGTCTGTTCAGACTATTGATTGCTATGCCCTTATTGATCCGGGGTCCTCCTTGTCTTATGTTACTCCATTCATTGCTTCAAGCTTTGGGATAGAACCCGAACAGCTTCATGAGCCGTTCTCTGTGTCGACTCCTATTGGTGATTCTATTACAGCCTCACGAGTCTATAGGAATTGTGTTGTTACGGTGGGTGGTCGTGATACCACAGCTGATCTTATTGAGCTTGGGATGGTAGATTTTGATGTAATTATGGGGATGGATTGGCTCTATTCGTGCTTTGCCAAGCTTGACTGTCGGACGAGAGTTATGAGGCTCGAGTTCCCTAACGAGCCAGTTATTGAATGGAGAGGAAATGGGGTAGTGCCAAGGGGTAGGTTTATTTCCTACCTTAAGGCTTCGAAGATGATTAAGAAGGGGTGTATCTATCACCTGGTTCGGGTAACGGACACCACCTCAGATGTGCCTATCCTCGAGTCCGTGCCAATTGTGAATGAATTTCCTGAAGTGTTTCCAGATGAGCTTCCAGGCATCCCGCCGGATAGGGAGATTGATTTCGGAATTGATGTATTGCCGGATACTCAGCCAATATCCATTCCACCTTACAGAATGGCGCCAGCAGAGTTAAGGGAGTTAAAGGAGCAGGTGAGGGATTTATTAGAGAAAGGGTTCATACGACCGAGTGTGTCGCCATGGGGTGCTCCGGTTCTCTTTGTCAGAAAGAAGGATGGGTCACTTCGAATGTGTATTGATTATCGGCGGCTCAACAAAGTCACCATCAAGAATAAATATCCTTTGCCTCGAGTGGATGATCTGTTTGACCAATTGCAGGGGAGCGAAGTTCTTCTCAAAGATTGATTTACGGTCTGGGTACCACCAGTTAAAAATCAGGGAGCAGGATATTCCTAAGACCGCCTTTAGAACTCGATATGGTCACTTTGAGTTTTTGGTTATGTCTTTTGGGCTAACCAACGCCCCAGCAGGCAGCTTTCATGGACCTTATGAATCGGGTTTTCAAGCCATTCCTAGATTCCTTTGTGATTGTATTCATTGACGATATTCTCATCTACTCTCGGAACAGGGAAGATCATGCCGTTCATCTCAGAGCAGCATTGCAGACCCTTCTTCAGCATCAATTGTATGCCAAGTTCTCAAAATGTGAGTTTTGGTTGAAGTCCGTAGCTTTTCTAGGGCATGTTATTTCCAGTGAGGGAATTATGGTGGATCCTCAGAAGATTGCGGCGGTGAAAGATTGGCCTAGACCCACGACCCCGACAGAGATTCGCAGCTTTTTGGGTCTGGCACGGTACTATCGGAGGTTTGTAGAGGGATTCTCAACCCTCGCCTCCCCATTGACTAAATTGACGCAGAAAGCAGTTAAGTTCCAGTGGTCCGAAGCATGTGAGAAAAGTTTCCAAGAACTGAAGTCAAGATTGACCTCGGCACCAGTATTGGCCTTGCCGGAAGGCACAGAGGGATTTGTAGTCTATTGTGATGCCTCCAGAGTCGGTTTGGGATGTGTATTGATGCAGCACGGAAAGGTTATAGCTTATGCTTCCAGACAACTCAAGAACCATGAGAAGAATTATCCGACGCATGATTTGGAACTTGCAGCTGTTGTGTTTGCCTTGAAAATATGGCGACACTATCTTTATGGGGTTCATGTAGATGTGTTTTCAGACCACAAGAGCCTCCAGTATTTGTTCAAGCGGAAAGAGCTGAATCTGAGACAGCGGCGGTGGTTAGAATTACTCAAGGACTATGATATGGACATATTGTACCATCCAGGGAAGGCAAATGTGGTAGCTGACGCTCTTAGTCGGAAATCCATGGCTAGTTTGGCTCATTTGGGTGTGGATCAGAGACACCTGGCTCGAGAGGTTTACCAATTAGCCAGTTTGGGGGTTCGTATCTCGGCGTCAGACGAGGGGGATATTTTGGTGCATAATGGAGCAGAATCATCATTGGTTGCGGAAATCAAGGAAAAACAGTTCATGGATCCAGCATTGGTTCGGGTGAAGGAAGCAATCATGAATAACAAGACCTCAGCATTTGTACTCAGCAGCGAAGATGGTGTATTGCGGTGTCAAGATAGGCTATGTGTTCCGGATGTGGACGAGCTTCGGGAAAGAGTGATGGCAGAGGCTCATACTTCCAGGTATTCTATGCACCCTGGTTCAACGAAAATGTATCACGATCTCAAAGAGATTTATTGGTGGAACGGTATGAAAAGGAATGTGGCAGGCTTTGTAGCTAAATGTCCGAACTGTCAACAAGTGAAGGCCGAGCATCAACGGCCTGGTGGATTAACTCAGCTTATAGAAATACCAAGGTGGAAATGGGAGATGATCAATATGGATTTCGGGGTGGGGTTACCTCGCACTCAGCGTAAGTTCGATTCAGTATGGGTGATAGTAGATCGACTCACCAAATCAGCTCACTTCCTGCCTGTCAAGTCCACTGATACCGCGGAGCAATATGCAAGATTGTACATCAAAGAGATAGTAAGGCTTCATGGCACTCCACTTTCTATCATCTCAGATCGCGGGGCTCAGTTCACCGCTAACTTTTGGAAGAAGTTTCAGCAAGGTTTGGGAACTCAGGTAAATCTCAGCACAGCTTTCCATCCACAGACCGATGGACAGGCCGAGCGGACCATTCGGACGCTTGAAGATATGTTGCGGGCTTGTGTCTTAGATTTTAAAGGTAATTGGGATGAACACTTGCCACTGATAGAATTTGCTTACAATAACAGCTATCATGCTAGCATTCAAATGGCCCCGTTTGAGGCATTGTACGGGAGAAGATGTAGATCGCCAATCGGGTGGTTTGAGGTAGGTGAAGCGGAATTGCTAGGGCCGGATATGGTGTACGAAGCTATGGAAAAGGTCAAGGTTATTCAGGAGAGAATGAAAACAGCACAGAGTCGTCAAAAGTCCTATGCGGACGTTCGTCGAAGGGATTTGGAGTTTCAAGTCGATGATTGGGTGTTCTTGAGGGTATCACCTATGAAGGGAGTCATGCGATTCGGAAAGAAAGGGAAATTGAGTCCTAGGTATATCGGGCAATATCGGATCGTTCAAAGGATTGGTCAAGTTGCTTATAGGCTAGAGTTGCCTCCTGAGATGTCATCGGTGCATCCGGTATTCCATGTGTCCATGTTGAAGAAAGTGATTGGAGATCCATCCACCATCATGCCAGTCGAAGCTATAGAGGTTAATGAAGATTTGTCATATGAAGAAGTTCCGGTTGCCATTCTTGATAGGCAAGTCCGTAAGTTGAGAAATAAGGAAGTTGCCTCTGTTAAAGTATTGTGGCGAAGTCAACAAGTTGAGGAGGCCACATGGGAGGCGGAAAAAGAGATGAAAGAAAAGTACCCCCATTTGTTTGATCAAGCCTAGAAGAAATTAGGTGACCCTCCTACTCTTAGTAACTGTCATCTTGTCTAAGTTGTTTCCCTTTTAATATTAGTAAAGTCTTCTTTATTTGTAATGAGTTAGATGTGTTGTTACCTTGGGTCACTTGAACCGTTCTTGATAAATGAAAGCCTTATAAAGATTTACGTGTTTAATAAACTACTAATAGTAAGTTTAGATTGGTAATGGTTTGTTAGGTGTACATGGTGTGTTAAAATGGTTAAATAAGGTGAAAACTCATTGAAGTGACTAGTTTATGTGCAATTGTAACAATGTGATAGAATATGTGCATTTGTTGAGGCAAGAAAGTATATACGAGTTGTGGAAATGGTTGTAGTTATATATTGTTGTTTGGTAATGTGTTTCGGGGGCCCTCTGACAGGTGGATATGTCCATAATACAAAGGAAACTCCGGCGAAATTTTTCTAAAATATAAGAGTTAGTCAAAATTTTGATAGCTTGCATATCATGTCTTTCAAAACTCATTTATTTCAAAATCCTCATTCGAGGACGAATGATCTTAAGGGGGGAGGATGTAAGGCCCCGTAAAATTTTTGTGCATAAAACCTAGTAGCTGTGGTGTCATGGTCCGAATAATGTGCGCGGTTCGGACCCTTGGTAATGATTTAAGTTTCAAAAATGTAGAGAAATAATTTTTCCGAAAAAGTGTCAAATGTGCGGTCAAGAATGCGACCGCAAACCTGACATGCGGACCGCATTCTGACCGCAAATCGTTCCAGAGAGTTGCCCAAATCCGTGTCAAATGTGCGGTCGATATGCGATCGCATGTCAATCTGCGGTGCACTTTTGCGACCGCAGAATCAACATGCGGTCCGCATAGTGACCGCATGTCTTAACAGAACCTGCATAACTTTGAGGCCATTTTTGGGGTCACTCTGCGGACCGCATGTGGATTCTGCGGTCGCATAGTGACCGCATAATTGACCCCGGCCCAGATTTTTGTAACATTTTGACCCGATCTCTTCTTTAATATAACACCTTTCTTCTTCATTTTATCATATTATCTCACCAAAATTAGAGAGAGAAGAGAGGGTTTTTAGAGAGAGAAGTTCTTCATCTTCAAAGATTGTTCCAACTACTTATTTCCAAGGGATTCTAGGGCAAGGATTCAACTTCCCCAATATTTTCAAGGTAAAAACCCTAACTATTTTCTTTGATCTTCAGTTTTAATTGGGTAAAGAAAGGTTTGCATATAATAGCTTTTAAAAATAGAATTTTTACACTCATGCATGATTATTGAACTTGATTTCTAGTAAAAAGAAGTGAGTAGAAGTAAGAGTCTTCAAGAACGAGGTTGGCAAGAGTAAGATAGCTTGGGTAAGCATAAAGTAGGGAGTTAACGGAAGAAAACTCATCACCAGGTATGTATGGCTAATTTTGATTCTTGTAAAATCGCCCATATGTGTGAAATTGTTTGGCATGTGTTAATTTGAGAGATTTTATGTGATTTTTCGATATCATTATTGGGTATACAATTGATGATTGAACCACATTTGGTATGGTTTGAAATATGAATTGAAAGATGACAAAGGAATTGAAATTGGTAAAGAACTGAGGAAAATTGTTGTTATGGCATATATGGTTCCTTTTGGAAAGGGATGAAACACCTGAATTGTGGAAATATTGTAACATGGTTGTGATATTGAATTGAGAAGAAATTGAGAACATGAACCAATGTGTAAGTTGCTTATTTGCACTTGTTGAAATTGTGTGTAGTACCTTATCTGCTGTTTGAAATTGTTGTGTTTTCAACTGTAAGGCGGGGTCGTGTTGCGCGCCGCAACGTGGTGAAATAAGGTTTGGGTTGGGGTGATAAGGGTGGCCGAGGTAATAAGGGTGGTCAGGGGCAATAAGGATGGAAAGCGATCGAAATCGCTATTGAAAATTGATACATAAATCAATAATGTGAAATTGTGAAAGGAGACGGCAGGAGAGTTTGCAACCTGTGGGGCACTGATTGCCCCTTTGTTTGACTACTTGTGCTTTACGTGATTGATTGGTTATTGTTAAATTGGTTGATTGTAGAAAGTGCAGTGTGTGAGAATTATTTGAAATGAGGAAAAATGTGGAAACATGGTTGGCTCTGGCTTAATTAATTGTTGATGTAATTTAATGGCTTGAGTTTACTTGGGACAAAGTTTGTCCATACATACCGGTACAATTCAAGTGTACTGACGTCCCTTTTGCCGGGGGCGCTACATTCGTGTCATGATTGTAGGTGGATCAGTAGCAGGCACTTCAGCTCATCGGCAGTAGTATCTTTCATCCTCCACTGCCCGTTTTTGGTGAGCCCCTTTCTTCCTCGGGGCCTTGTGTGGTTCATGCCACTCGGTTTAGATTTCATTTTGGTTTTGTAAGGTATAGCCGGAGCCTTGTTACCGGCAAGTATTGTATTTCCCTTTTTGTATCCTAGAGGCTCTGTAGACATGTAAGCTGTGGGACTCCAGTATTATATATATATTGTGTTATGTCGGGCGTTGTAAAAATTGAAATCTTGTTAATGAATCACTCGTATCGTTTTATTTGTTTAATGTGAAATCAATTATGATTAGTAATATATTTGGTTAATGAGAAACGGTCATCACAGGGGTAACGCGTGGGAATGAAAGGCACCCAGGTCCGCTTGACTTGGGCAACCCGGTCAGGCGCCGGTCATGTCCCTCGATTTGGGGCGTGACAGTTACAATGCAGGATTTTGAACCTTTGACATGCTTCTTCCATAATGTGACTGTTCAGATTTGCACCATTGTCTGTGATGATCACCTTAGGAATTCTGAAGCGACATATGATATTTGTATGCATGAAATCCACCACCGACTTCTTTGTTACCGCCTTAAATGTATTCGCCTCCACCCATTTGGTGAAATAATCAATTGCGACCAAGATAAATCTGTGCCCATTAGATGCTGTGGGCTCTATTGGTCCGATGACATCCATGCCCCAGGCAACGAATGGTCGTGGTGCAGACATTGTATGCAACTCATAGGGTGGAGAGTGAATCAAATCTCCGTGTATTTGACATTGATGGCATTTCCTCTCACACCTAATACAATCACGCTCCATGGTGAGCCAATAATATCCTACTCTTAGTATTTTCTTGGCTAAAATGTATCCGCTCACATGAGGTCCGCAGGCTCCCGCATGCACCTCAGCCATAATTGTCTCAGCTTGCTGCGCATTTATGCATCTCAATAGCCCCAAATCTTGTGTTCTTTTGTATACAATTCCTCCACTGAGGAAAAATCCATTTGCTAATCGCCTAATAGCCCTTTTCTGGTCTCCAGTGGCTTGTTCTAGGTACCCTCCTGTCCTCAAATATTCTTTGATATCATGATACCACGGCTCACCATCAAGTTCTTCTTCTACAGCGAAACAATAAGCATTTTGATCACGCATTTGTATCTGTAATGGATCTACATAAGCTTTGTCTGGATGGTGCAACATGGAGGATAATGTGGCCAAAGCATCTGCTACTTCATTGTGCATTCTTGGGATGTGTTTGAACTCTATAGATTGAAATCTGTGGGACAGTTCATGCAGACATTGTCGATAAGGTATCAACTTTAAATCTCTTGTCTCCCATTCTCCTTGAATCTGATGTATCAAGAGATCCGTGTCACCCATGACCAAAATCTCTTGAACACCCATATCTATCGCCATCCTCAAGCCCAATATGCATGCTTCATATTCGGCCATATTGTTAGTGCAGAAAAATCGAAGTCCAGCGGTAACGGGATAATGCCGACCCGTTTCTGAAATAAGCACTGCTCCAATTCCAACTCCCTTACTATTGACGGCTCCATCGAAGTACATTCTCCAGCTTGGCTTATCATTTCTCTCTACTTCATCCACATTCATTGCCTCCTCATCAGGAAAATATGTTTTTAACGGCTCATACTCATCATCAACTGTGTTTTCTGCTAAATGATTTGCAACTGCTTGCTCCTTCATGGTCGTACGTGTTACATAGATGATGTCAAACTGTATGAGCATAATTTTCCATTTAGCAAGTCTTCCTGTAGGCATAGGCTTCTGAAATATATACTTCAATGGATCCAATCGTGATATCAAATATGTGGTATAAGCTGACAGGTAATGTTTCAGTTTTTGAGCAACCCATGCTAGATCACAACACGTTCTCTCCAATTTAGTGTATTTTACCTCGTAAGGTGTGAACTTTTTACTGAGGAAATATATCGCTTGCTCTTTCTTTCCCGTCTCGTCATGCTGCCCCAGTACGCAACCAAAAGAATTATCTAGCACAGTTAAATACAAGATCAGAGGTCTTCCCGGTTCTGGAGGAACTAATACTAGAGGATTGGCCAAATACTCCTTAATCTTGTCAAAGGCTTCTTGGCATTTATCAGTCCAATTTACCGCAACATCTTTCTTCAACAATTTAAAAATGGGCTCACACGTTGACGTCAACTGAGCAATAAACCTGCTGATATAATTCAACCTGCCCAATAAACTCATTACTTCTTTCTTATTCTTCGGCAGAGGCAAATTATGGATTGCTTTTATCTTTGACGGATCCAATTCAATACCACGCCGGCTTACTATAAACCCCAGTAACTTTCCTGAAGGCACCCCGAAAGCACACTTTGCTGTGTTGAGCTTGAGATTATATCTTCGGAGCCTCTAGAAAAACTTTCTCAAATCTTGACATGGTCACATTGCTTTTTGGACTTAATGATGACATCGTCCACATATACTTCGATCTCTCGGTGCATCATGTCATGAAACATAGTGGTCATCGCCCTCATATATGTAGCCCCGGCATTCTTTAACCCAAACGGCATCACCCTGGAACAATATATTCCCCAAGGCGTGATAAAGGCTGTCTTTTCTGCATCTTCTTCGTCCATCAGGATCTGGTGATAACCCGCATAACAATCCACAAAAGAGCCAATTTCATGCTTGGCACAATTGTCGATCAATATATGGATATTTGGCAATGGAAAATCATCATTTGGACTAGCTTTATTAAGGTCCCTGTAATTAATGCACACCTGGTTTTTCCATCCTTCTTTGGAACTGGCACAACATTAGCTAACCAGGTGGGATATTTGGTGACCCGTATGACCATCACCTCAAATTGCTTATTAACTTTTTCTTTTATTTTCACACTGATATCTGTTTTACTTTCTTAGCTTTTGTTTTACTGGCCGGCATTCCGGATAGATAGGCAATTTATGTACCACTAGCTCAGTACTGAGCCCGGGCATGTCACCATAGGACCAAGCAAATATGTCCTTGTACTCATGTAACAACTTGATTAAATCTTCTCTGAGGGATGCCTTTAAATGCACATTGATTTTTGTTTCTCGGACATTGTCCTCACTTCCCAGGTTAATGGATTCCGTCTCATTTAAGTTTGGTTTGGGTTTTTCCTCATAATGATTCAAATCTTTACTGATTTCCTCCAGTGTTTCCTCATCCGCATATTCTACTTCATGTTCACTTTCAATTTCATGTATAACAATTCGATTATCAAGATTGGATCGGGAATCCTTCATGCATGACATATCATTGGAATCAGCAAATATTGAACTGTACAAAAGAAGAAAATAAAATAAGGCAAAAATGGAAGAAGAAAAGAAATTGCATTTCATTGATTTTTTCAAAAAGGTAACAAGCATTGGATACATTTGTTTTTGATGGGATGCGGGATTACAAAACAAGACAACTTTTTGGGAAATGAAATATTTAAAGCTAACTACCACAACTCCCTCCTGATCGGAAGAGGAGTAGCTTCCCAATTATTAAGCGCAATACAGGGTCCCACGAACTGAACATCCATTTTAATTGTACCTTCACCCATCTCCAGTATATTCACATCTTCAAATAGCCTCTCAAACGTTGCTAAGAGTTCCGCATCCGGTTTTATCTCAGCGCGACTTGGCATAACAGTCGCCAGATGTCTACGTGTACCAGGCCTGGTAAAGGAATCGAATAATTTTGGAATAGGCTTTGGGAGGGATCAACTTTTCTTCTTCTTTTTTTGGCTCTTTGGATATTGGCAATGGTTGGCTCGAAACCCAGACCAAAAGTGTCATTACTGCCTAAAAGGTGGATTGGCTGCATTATACCTTGCAGGGTTGCCGCTATACCTTTCCCCAGTGAAAACCCATTTCTTATCATTTCCTTGGAAACCATCACTGCTGTAGGAGCCACTGTGGGAATCGGCATGTTTTCTCCCTCGGATATTTTATTCACCACCACAGTGTCCATGACTTGATATACCCACGGGCCTTTATCTCCTTCAGTTTCTTCGAATGGTGTGGTAGCATTGCAGACATCATCTTCTCCATGCACTATGATCTCCTGTTGTTCCCATTCAAATTTTACCATCCGATGCAAAGAGGATGGCACGGCTTTTGCCGCGTGGATCCATGGACGTCCCAATAAAAGATTGTAAGACACAACAATATCTAACACCTGGAACTCCATAGTGAAGTCCACCGGTCCAATAGTAATCTCCAGTATAATATCCCCACAGTATTCTTGCCACCTCCATCAAAACCCCGTACACATACACTTTTCCGATGAATTCTATCAGGATTGACCTTCAACTTTCCCAAGGTTGAGAGTGGGCAAATATTGGCACTTGACCCGTTGTCCACCAGAACACGGGTTACTACAGATTCTTCACACTTGACTATGAGATATAATGCTTTGTTATGCTCCGTTCCTTCAAGCGGCAACTCATTATCTGAAAATGTTATCTTATTTGTCTCAAAGATCTTGTTCGTTTCTCTAAATGGCATACTGAAATCTTCTCAAGCACATGGACTTCATTCAAAATTTTCATCAACGCCTTTCTATGCTCATCAGAATGAATTAGTAATGATAACAATGAAATCTGCGCGGGCGTTTTTCTCAATTGCTCCACTATTGAATTGTCCTGATCCTTCATCTTTTTCACGAACTCTTCCACTTCCTCTTCAGTAATTGCCTTCTTTACATGAGTCGAGTTCTCTTTTACCACTTTTGTCTTCCTTAATTTTTCCTGGGCAAAGCATCGCCCAAAGCGAGTTAAACCATGTGTTTCATTGATTTCTCCTTTAACTTCCTTCCCCTTGTACATCATTGTAACTTTATGATAGTTCCATGGTATGGCCCTGGTGTTTATGACTGGCATCTGCACCACCGGTTTGATAACCACAGGCTCCACATAAGCTCCCTTCACGGTCAACAAAGGCTTAGCTCCCGGCACTACTACTTTCACGGGCTCATTGGTAACTCAGCTGATGTTTTCTCCTTTTCAACTTCCCCTTCCACATTTTTGTTAGCCTTAATTATCATCACTGATTGAGAAGGTTTCCTATTGCTCTCTCCCTGCTCCAACTCTACCATATGCGTCTCATGATGGGCTGGCAATGGATTCTGTGTGATATTGGGAGTTTCTGGAGCTTGCACTTCGATCCTCCTGGTATCAATAAGTTCCTGTATGGCGGACTTTAAATGCCAACACTTTTCTGTATCATGTCCCGACGCCCCGGAACAATACTCACATCGGACTGGCTGGTCTAGATTTCTGGGTGGTGGGTTGGGAATTTTTGGTTCAATAGGGCTTAACATCTCTAGCTCTCTCAAGCGATGAAAAAGACTGGTATATGACTCCCCTAACGGCGTAAATGTTTTCTTTCTTTGGGCTCTATATCCTCTTACTTTTGGATATGGACGGAAATTGGGTCGATTTGGATTTTTGTATGTTTTGGAAGGCGGGTAGGCATTTTGTACATGGTAGACATTTTGTGGAGCTGGGGTACGCCATGCCTGTGGAGTCGATGGGTAAGGTTGAGCATGTGGGACGGAAAAATGTGGATTGGTTGGAGGATAATATGGTGGAGGTGGGTTATATGGTGCTGGTGGATATGGTTGGTATGGGCGAGGTGGATGATGATATGTATTAGGGCCCCAGGACCATGATCTGCCTTCTATGACTGCGACTTCCTCCTTCTTCTTGCCAATCGATCCTCTAGTTCCAGTCTGTATTACTTGGTTCGTGGCTTTGATAGCCGAATAACTCATGATCTTATTTGTCTTTAGCCCTTCTTCTACAAAGCTTCCCATCTTGACCACCTCGTTAAAGGTTTTTCCAATTGCCGATACTAAATGGCCATAGTAAGTTGGCTCCAAAACCTATAGAAAACAGTCCACCATTTCCGCTTCTTTCATGGGAGGGTCAACTCGTGCAGCCTGCTTCCCTCCACCTGAACCCGTATTCCTGGAAACTTTCCCTGGGTTTCTTCTCCATTTTAGTCAATGATAGCCTATCAGGGATAATCTCTAGATAGTATTGGAAATGGTTGGCAAACGATTGAGCTAGGTCATCCCAGATGAACCACCTGGTATGATCCTGTCGAGTATACCATTCCAATGCTAAACCACTCAAGCTCTGGCTAAAATAAGCCATAAGTAACTCGTCCCTTCCTCCTGCTCCGCGCATTTTACTACAGTAACCCCTCAGATGGGCTACTGGATCCCCGTGACCGTCATACATATCAAACTTGGGTAACTTAAACCCGGCTAGGAGCTGCACCTCCGGAAACAAGCATAAGTCTTTATACGCTCACTTGGCCTCCTAGCCCTTGTATGTTACGAAATGACTGTTCAAGACTTTTCATCTTATCGGCCATCTCTTCTTGTTCCAAATTTCTGACAGGCTTTTCCTCTTCTGTCATGTCTATGAGCGGTGTGTAGGAGTCATGTTGCCTGAAAGTTGATTCTGGTGGATAATAATGAGTGTCCTAAACATGGAACACAGGTTCGCTGGAAGATTTGTTTAGATCAGCAGGTGGCGGTGCCACGTATACTGGAGCGACCTGAGGTGGTTGTGGAGGAACTTGTTTGGACAATGATGGAGGTGCTTGTGAAGTTGTAGCATAGTAATGTGGGTAAGTTGGGTATGTGGAGGATGAATTCATAGTGGGTGGCTCAGGATTTGGGTTTGTACGAGGGATGCATGGGTTGGCTGGATAGGAAGGCAAAGGTTGACCCCTAGACCAGGCCTGGTACATCTCCGACATCTGATGTCTTAATTTGTACATCTCTTCTTTCATACTAGCCACGTCCACAACTTCTTCCTCCTGTACTGGATCCATAATGGTGGGCTCGATTTCCTGAGTCACTGCTTTGGTCATGGCTTTTGAACGTGTATTGTAGCTGTGATGTGCCAGAATGCTAGTTGCCAACTGAAAATTTGGTTCTCATCAACAACAAAACTCGTTAATAGTTAGCTCATAAAGGGGTAAAATATCACATTTAAGAATCACAAATTTTTGCCTTAGTCATTATGCATCATCCCAACATCATTCCTCTTTGAACCACCGATTTTCTTTTTCACCTTTGTTTTTCATTGCTTTTCTATTTGTTTCTTTTTCTTGTTTTCTTCTTTTCCATTTCTCTTTTTTTTTCATTTTTGTTTTTTTTTCGTTCCTACATGTTTGCCTATCGCCCAAACAGTTTGTATAAAATGGAAGAAAATAATAGAAACTTCTTTCGAATTTTTCATTGATACTCAAACATCGGTTACAAATGATGTTGTATTACAAATGCAAAAGAAAAATACAATTAAAAAATGCATGCCCTATGAATACATTAAAGCTCCTAGTGCCAGCGAGACATCGTTCGGTCTTGCCGCGGGCCTATATGCTAGTCCACTTTTGAGTTTGTCCAGGTCGGTCATTACTTGCTTTACAAAGAACTTTACTGCTGATGTGAATGTTGACTGGGACATATCTTCACACAATTGGCATTTCCTTGTGATGTACTGAGCAATGCTAACGATTCTTTCCCTAATGACCCCTTTTTCCTGAAGCAACTTACCTATCTGTTTGGCACGAGCTTCTAATGTTTGCTGGTTCTCCTTTTGTAGTTGTTGTAGCTCCAACTCTAACCGAGCCATAGCCATGTAGCAATGTTCTCTCTCTACTTCAAACTCTTTGGTTTGTTTGCTACTTTTGACTTCAGCTGTAATGATTTTCTTTCTCAATCGAGCTACCTCAACCTTGTGTTCATCTTGTAATTGCTGAACCATTCGAACTCTTTCCTCAACATTTCTGGCCAGTTGTTTCTGAACCCCGAGTAACTCCTTTTCAGCTTTGTCTAGATCAAAGCTATAGTCATTCACTTTGCGCTGAAGATTTTCAATCAATTTCTCATCTCGGGCCAAGCAAACTGTGGTTTTGGCTGCTATTTTCATCTTTGCGATCTGAGCCTTCAAGATTTCATTCTCTTTTCTCAGCTGTTTCTTTTCTCCCTCATCGGATGCCGCTTGTAAGTTTCTCTCGAATTTGAGGTCTTGGAATTGTTTCTCTAACAAGCTAATTCTGGCTCGGTACTCATTTTCTTTGGCCACCCAATCTTTGTGTTTCTTAGACTGCTCGGCCAACTCTTGAATGTGAGGCCTCTTCATTGGTCTATCATGCTCGACATCCCGACGATACCATGCGGCATACCCCGGTGATACTTCCCCTCGAGCTCGGTTTCATACACAAGTGTCTACTCTCAAGCATTAGAATTCATTCCAGACCTGTCGAATCTTTGCTTCCGGGAATTGTCCGTCCAGACTGATTTCTACGGCTTGTAGGCTGAGGTCCCCATCCTTTGGTATGACCTGATATCTCCAGAATTGCTGTAGTACCCTATACGACGCATAAGGCTGAATGCTTTTAAGACCCATAATCAGAAAATGCAACCCTTCTGTTGGCATGTATATCACCTCGTTGAGAGGCAACCATCCGTATGCCCAATCAATTTGGCTAGCAGTCAACAATTGCAAGTATGTAGTCCAACCTTTTGATCCTTCTGGCAGCTTAACTTATTTTGTTCTCACATAAAACTCTTCAATGCACGTCTTTTCAGACGACCCGTAACTCGAGAACGGAGGGTGACCACACAAATGTTCTATCAACCACATCTGGAGAATCAAATTGCATCCCTCAAAGAAGTCATGCCCTGCTTTACAGGAAGTGAGGGCACGGAAGATATCAGCTACAATCATCGGTGCCAGTGTGCTATTATCTTGCATAAGAAGAGTACTGGCAACCCCGGCGACCCTTATTTCAATATTTCCATATTTCCTCGGGAATATGACTAATCCTAGAACTGCCACTATAAAGGCGAATCGCCTATGCTCTTCCCACTTGACTCGGTTAGATTTACTGCAGAGTTTGTTCGTAGGGTCGTTAAATCCCCCAATATGACCATATCTTCGGTAGATGAAACTCAAAGTACAAAATCCATGAGCCAAGTCTTCATTATGAACGTTCCTGGCGATATTTAGGGAATCGAGGAATCTGTGCACTGTAATTGCCCTCGGAGCCACCGGTTATTTATCCTTCAGGGGAATCTCACCTTTGCCGATATAATAAGCAATTTCTTCTAATGTAGGAGTGAGCTCAAAATCTGATAAGTGTAGAACATTATGCGCAGGATCCCAACAAACAACGAGAGCCCGAATGATATCACCATGGGGTATTATGTCCATCAACCCAGTAAGATCTTTCAGATATCGTTTGACCCAAACCTGTCCTTCCTGACCCAGATCGTCCCACCATAACCTCAACTCCAAAGGGATTTTGTTCGTTAAAGCAAAGGGTTCATTTTGTACTGTGCTCATCCTGCACATTTATTAAAGGCGATTTTATTCAGAAAAGGGAAATATTTTTCAAATATAGTTTTTCATTAATTTTTTTGAAAGAATTAGCCTTTCCGGGCTATTTATTTTAAAAAGAAAAAGACATGACATCAAAGTGGCCATTTTTGCAAAAATAGCCTTCCGGCGTCCTTTCGGAACATTCGGCTATTTCCAAAAATAGCAATCACTTTGATTTATTGAAAACTAAAATTCGATAGTTTTTGGTCATTTTCTAAAAGGGTGGTTGGACCCGTCAAGGGTTGCCTACGTATCCCACCTAATGGCGAGAATCAAACCTGCGTAGTTCGGTCAGATTATTATGTGACCAATTATTTTAACAGCATTGTTCCACTTTCTTCTCACACTTTCTTTTCAAGTTCCGACAGAGTTTCAATATTTTCTATTCTAGATTTTTTCTTTCTTTTTATTTTTTCAGGAATTTAGTCGGTCCGCATAATAATCCAGGATAAATAAATACAACATATAATATGCTCGGTCTTTGATATTCCGGGTCACCTGTCCTAGACGGAACCAACCCCTGTGTTGAGTCCCGAAAGTCAGATATGATGCAAATAATTGTCCTAAATCTAGGCTCAATATCCTGATGTTTCATATGGTGCTAGACCGTGTACCCGAGTGGACAACTCGGATCGAGGAGGGGGCTACGTACAGAGGACCAGCGGGGTCGTTCGGCTTTGTAACTTATCCGGCCTCTATTTCTTATTTTTGGTATGACACTAACAGAAAGGGGAGTCTCAACCAGTAAGCACATCCCCGGAGGTAAGAAGAGAAGGGTTTTCGGCACAATTTTATATATACAATCCACGTAATATCAAAGCGGTAAACACGTAACACATTGATCAAAGCATATAATGAAGTCAAATAACATCAAGAACGACAATTCAATCGAGCTCAAATTCTTAAACCCTGAATCGATGTTCTGGGTTGCTTATACCCAGCAGAGTCGCCAGAGCTGTCACGCCTCCCTTTTTACTACCTCTTTTTCCCAAAAAAGGAATAAGGTATACCTCATTAATTACTAATACACCCGGGGAAGGATATAATAATAGCAACAAGGAAGAAGTTTTTCCATTTTAAGGACAATCAGAACGGGATTTTATTTAGAGTTTCAGAGTCGCCACTTGGGAAGATAATGGAGTCCCAAGTCACCGGTTAATCCCAAATCGGAGGAAATTGACTCTGTTTAAATAGTTCGCAAAATTAGAAATCCGGATAAGGAATTCTATTAACCTGTGAGAAGGTGTTAGGCACTCTCGGATTTCGTGGTTTTAGCACGGTCGCTCAACTATCATTTTTTACTTTATTTGATTTTGTTATATGCTTTTACAACATGTGAATGTTTCGTTTTTCATATTTTAACAACTTGCGACATCGCGAAAACGCATTTCGAGTCACACCACAACCAGTACGCCTGTGACTTTAATACGTTTCAGCTTCGTCGGGATTTAAGATTTGAGTCACATTAGATGTGCACTCGTATTAAGGAATGTATATTTTAGATCGTGCCTATAACGACTAACGGCTTATTATTCTTTATGAAAGACCATGAAATTCTCTAAACAGTCTTCCCGAGTCTATCATTTATTAACGTTCATATGGGGCCCCGCGTATTTTGTTCTTATACGAGGCTCGTCCCGTTATTTTAGAAGTCCAATCCTAATAAATGCTACATTCTCTATTTTTGGGTTTTCCCCTAATTATTTTACTTATTTTGTGTTTTCAGAACTGTGTCCAGGCCCATTGTTCCATTTCCAGGCCTGGACCTTTGTGGACTGACTTTAATAGTCCAGTTCACACAATTGAGTTTCAGAAACCCAATATGGGTGAAAGCTGTTATTCAGAGGCCCAGAGATGAATCTAGTTACATCTAGGCCTATACTATCTACCAAGCCCAGATCAGATGAGAGTAATATAAGGCAGAATTGATATTTCAAAAACTAACAGACAAATATTCAATAAACAGTAGAGTAAATTAACCATTGGCATTTTATTTCATAAAAAAAACATAAGTAGAAGTTTTAACAATATTAATTCTAAATTCTAACTACCAATTACCAATTGAGTTTAAACAATAAACTACTATCTCAGCTACTTTAAACGGTGAGGTGATGCTTAACAGTGCTATGTGAATTACTGATTATAACTTATATTATTTTGGATTATTATTAAATTAATCTAAATGACAGAACATGCTATAACTAAATTACTCCTTTTTGAATTATCATTATCTAATTAAGCGAGTTAGGTTAATATGGTTATTATTCAGATTATGAAGCTATTTTAGTTAGACGAGTTAAGATTACGAATTAACTTGTTTTTACCCTGAATCTAAAGGTGATTATGTCTACGTGTATTCTACCCTACTCTATGTATTACATTGTTTCAGGTTTGTACATATTTAACTGTTACAGATATTCCTATCAAATTACAGATGATCTAGTAGACAATAAACATAAAAATCCTCAAAATACAGCAGAAGATTTCATCCGAACAACTCATAGAATTTTTAATTTTTTTCATTCAGCTGGCAATTACATTTCTGGGTAGAGTAGTGTACCTGGTTCAGTAAAGGGAAACTTATGAGTCTATGAAGCAAGAAAATGAAGAATAGTTAGCGATTACAACAGCAGAACAATAGATGATCAAATCACAACAAAGCAGCAATAACAACCAATTATAATCCTCAAATCCAGCAGATAAGCAAGCGAATGAACAGAATAAGAAATCCAATTGAGTCCAGTAATATAGAACAGCAGAAGAATCTAGTTGAACTCTAGAATTTGTACTCGACTTAACTCAAAATTATTTACTCTCTATCTATGGTGTATAACCCTTAATTTGTACTTCAGAATGTTTAAGCTCATTTTTCATGCTAATTGACAGTTTATTTATAGGTGATTTGGGTGAAATTTTGAGGGGGAAATTCAAAATTCTTATTATTAGTTCCCTCCCCTTAATTCTCTTATTAATTATAGTTTGGTACCTCTATTTCAGGCTCGAAATGCCTTCCAGCCCTTGCTGGAAGGTTCTAGGGAATTCTTTTTGCTTATATTAAGGGCATATTACTATGGTGCCCTCACTAGCTAAGGATTATCACGGTTATACCTTTTTACTAGGCATGTTTTACCCTTTATTTTATGGTTAATTACAGAAATACTAAGCCTTAAAGTCTGTTTTGTCCCTATAGGCTCTATTAAATTCACATTTATACCATTTCTTATTCCCTTTGTACCCTTATTGTTACTTGTTATTTACCCGACCTATTAAGGTCAGGGTATCTTAGGTTTTATACTTGTTTAACTACTAGCCAACATCTTCTGACCTATTTAAGATTTGGCCAGATTTTAACTCATCAACCTTTTCAATTTTAACCTCTTTTAACTGACTTAAACTAATTTAAAATGTAACCCTTTTATTATCACTTAGCTAATCAGAATTAGATTGGACAACTAACCTACTTTATTAACTTTAACTAACCAGACTTAGATTACAGGACTAACCACTCTAATGTTTCAGGAATGGCCAGACTAGGTCATTTTCAATAATAGCCAGATTACTAACCACACTTGTCTTTATAGTTACAACCAATACCACAAAGCACTATAGAATTTAACATAGTCTAACATATGAATCAATTACAAATATAGCCAATTTATGTCATTTTGCACACATAGCCCTAATCATAAATCATTCTTCAATTAACCATAACTGAGAGAGAAATTTGATAATGGTTGAATCCCAATTAACTATATTATAATTTCAGACTAGGCACAGTAAACAAATCACACATAAAGAAACATATTCAAACAGATTCATGTGTTGAACTTATAGAAAACCCTAAGGAGCTAAAACAGATCAGTTACGTGCAAAGAACAGGATAGATGAGATTATCATAGGCTAATGATAGAAATACTCAGAAGACCAACAGTCAAGAACATGAAAAAGATCGTATTCAGAAGATTTAAAAGACGAACAGTCAAAAACATGCTAGAATTATATACAGAAGTCTTTTGAAGACAAATAAAAAGAAATCATGCAAGAGATTCAATACAAAAATCTTAGAAGACTAATGCAAAGAAAACATGTAAGAGGTCAAGATACAAAAGCAAAGAAAACACGTAAGAGATCAAAATACAGAAAACTTAAAGCAAAGAAGGCAAAAATTGTCACGACCCCAAATCCGGTCGTGATGGCGCCCAACACATTGCTAAGCCAGCCTGACCAATCCATATCAACCACGGAGCTAGAAGCTCTCTTTAACCCATTTAAGCAAATTAATTCAAGAAATAACAGCGATATATGTAACGAAAACGGGGAACCAAGTCCCATAATACATCAACTCCCATAGACCAAGGGTCAAGAGTCATGAGCCTCTACTGAACATGAGTGTATAAAGGTTTACAAAATACCAAGTGCGGAAAGAAATGTCAATACAAAATCAAAAGACGGTAGGAAGGAATATCGGGTCCTGCGGACTCTGCAGCTACCTCGAATATCCACAAACGTCGCCTCGCACGGCTACTGGATCACTGCTGAGAGGTACCTGGATCTGCACACAAGGTGCAGGGAGTAAAATGAGTACTGCCAGACTCAGTGGTAATAAACAAGGGTAAGACAGCGCGGATAAGAAATCCGCAATAAAGCACTATGTAAAGCTATAATCAGCTACCCTGTCATAGAATCAATATTCACTGTACCTGTTCCAACAAATACCAATAAATAGCATAACAGCTAGCAGATGTAGCTAAATGCAATGCAATGCATGATATGACCGCTACGGCGTGTAGCCCGACTCCAATTTTGGGTACCCGTGCTCACCGTGGGGGTTCAGACTCCGGAGGGGCTCCTACAGCCCAAGCACATCTCATAGAGATATCACTGCGGCGTGCAGTCCGATCCAACATATATCTTGCTGCGGCGTGCAGCCCGATCCACTACTAGTCAGCTAATATGCAGATACAGCCTCGCAGGCTCAAAAGTAGTTTTTGAAAACTCTTTTATCATTTTTCAGTTGGAAAACGGTAATATCAAGTTCCAGAGATTGGAATTTGCATAATAACAAAAATAGCTGCGGACTAGTAGTAAACTAGCATGTCTATGTGATAAGACAATGATAACGATCCTCGCGGGATCCAATAACCGGCTCACGGCCCACATGTATAATCAACCGCCCAAGAAGGGGGTTCCTCGGCTCAAGAGTGGCCACCATCACAATATATATATATACAACCATCCGAGAAGGAGGTTCGACGGCTCTAGAATGGCCAATAATACAGTATCAACAGGTTGGACTAATATATAGTCTCCAGCTCATGATCGACCCCGCACTCTCAAGAGTGTGCGTGTCTCGCCGCTATACAGACGTCACAAAGTGGTATACCGGGGTTTCGAACCCGCTGGTCATCACCCACATCTATTACTCACCTCAATACGGCGCGACGACTATTCCGCAATGCCCTTGCCACGAGAATCAAGCTCCGCACGCGTAGAATCTGATCAAATACAGTAGAAATACAACAAATTAGGCCAATGGGACGACACCCAATCGATACAACTCAATTTACATCAAAATTCCCAAAGTTGTCAAAACCCGACTTCCGGTACGCTTATCGAAAAATCACGAAAGTCACATATTCGGAACCCTCATCTCAATACGAGTCTAAGCATATCAATTTTACCAAATTCGGACTCCATTTGCCTATTCAAAACCTTGATTTTCTAAAATCCAAGACTAGGGCTAAATCCTCCATAATTACCCCAAATTCCTCCATTTTCATGATATAATTGCATGATATTATCAATACTAATCATAATATGAGTTCATAGTTGATTACCTGATGATTTCCCTTGATTTCCTCCTCAAAATCGCCCAAAATCGCCCTTAAGCCGAGACCCCCAAATGTGTTAAATGTTCTGAAATTTTTCTAACTTCTGATACACTTACTTACAGCGATTTTCGCTTCTGCGGAACATTTTCCGCTTCTACGCTCCCGTATCCGCGACCAAAGGGTCGCTTCAGCGGTTCCAGGCCTAGCCGGCCACTTCCGTTTCTGCGAACAAAGGGCCGCTTAAGCGGTCCCGCTTCTGCGAAGAAGCTTCCGCTTCTGCGGACAAAATCCGCCTCTGCGCATCCTCGACCGCTTCTGCGGTCTCGCCCAAACGGTCACACGTCCGCTTCTGCGATCACTGGCTCGCACCTGCGAGCTCGCTTCAGCGGAAAGGCGTCCGCTTCTGCGAAACACCCGCTCCTGCGCACCAATATCCGCTTCTGCGGACTCGCTCCTGCGACCACAATTCCGCAGGAGCGAAAATGACAGAACCAGAACTCTCAACCTGAAATTTCCACAATTTTCTCCCGTTTAACCATCCGAAAACACCCCGAGGCCCCCGGGACCTCATCCAAACATACCAACACATCTTAATACCTCATTCGAACTTGCTCCAATCCTCAAAACACGTCTAACAACATCAAAACCCATAATTCGCATCAAATTCAAGCCTAAATTCCTTAAAACATTCCAAATTACACATTCAATCAAAAACCCGACCAAACGACGTCCGAATGACCTGAAATTTTGCAGGCACATCCAAAATCACCTAATGGAGCTACTACAACTGTCGGAATTCCATTCCGACTCCGGATCAAAATCTCACCTACCGTTCGGATTTCGCCGAAATTCAACCTTAGCCAATTCAAGCCTATTTCTACACCGGGCCTCCAAATTCAATTCCGATCGCTCCCCTAAGTCACAAATCACCTTCCGGAACTAACCGAATCATCAGAATTCGATTCCGAGCCCTCTAACCAAATAGTCAACTCCGGGTTGACTTTCCTTATTCAAGTTTCCTTCACAAAGGCTATATGCCTCATTTTCAATCCAATTCACTCCTAACTCACCCGATAGGCTTTAACACCGATATAAAATCATAAAACATGTATTTACAACATAACGGGGTGGTAATTCTCGTGACGACGGGCCGGGTCGTCACATTCTCCCCTCTTAAGCAAACGCTCGTCCTCGAGCGGGTCAAGAAACATACCTGAAGTTTCAAACAAGTGAGGATATCTGCTCCGTATCTCCCGCTCGATCTCCCAAGTGGCCTCCTCCACGGGTCGACCTCTCCACTGAACCTTAACCGATGCAATCTCCTTAGACCTCAATTTTCTCACCTGACGTCCCAAAATGGCAATAGGCTCCACATCATAGGATAGATCACCATCAAGTTGAATGGTACTGAAGTCTAATACATGAGACGGATCTCCAATGTACTTCCGGAGCATAGACACATGGAATACTTGGATGAACGCTGGATAAGCTGGGCGGCAAGGCCAACTCATATGCCACCTCTCCAACTCTCCTAAGTATCTCAAAAGGACCAATGTACCCGGGACTCAACTTTCCTTTCTTCCCAAACCTCATGACACCCTTCATAGGTGAAATCTTCAACAATACTCTGTCACCAACCATGAAAGACAACTCTCGAACTCTACGGTCCGCATAACTCTTCCGACGAGACTGCGCTGTACGAAGCCTCTCCTGGATCAACTTTGCTCTATCCAGAGCATCCTGGACTAACTCAGTCCCTATCAATCTAACCTCACCAGGCTCAAACCATCCCACGGGGGATCTACACCGCCTGCCATACAATGCCTCATACGGGGCCATCCGAATACTCGACTGATAACTGTTGTTGTAGGCAAACTCAGCAAGTGGTAGGAACTCATCCCACGAACCACCAAAATCAATCACACAAGCTCTCAACATATCCTCCAAGATCTGAATAGTGCGCTCAGACTGTCCGTCTGTCTGGGGGTGAAATGCTGTACTCAACTCAACCCGTGTACCCATCTCTCGCTGAAATGCTCTCCAAAACTGAGAAGTGAACTGAGTACCCCTGTCGGATATGATAGACACTGGGACCCCATGCAACCGAACAATCTCTCGAATAAAGATCGGTGCCAACCGCTCCGATGAGTAGGTAGTACTAACTGGAATGAAGTGAGCTGACTTGGTCAGTCTATCCACAATCACCCATACAGAATCAAACTTCCTCGCCGTCCGAGGGAGTCCGGTAACAAAGTCCATAGTGACTCTCTCCCATTTCCACTCAGGAATAACAATGCGCTGAAATACACCACCGGGCCTCCGGTGCTCGTACTTAACCTGCTGACAGTTGAGGCACCGTGCTACATGTCTGACAATGTCCATTTTCATCTTTCTCCACCAATAGTGTTGTTTCAAATCTTGATACATCTTCGCGGCTCCTGGATGGATAGAATACCGCGAGCTATGGGCCTCTTCCAGAATCAACTCACGAAGGCCATCAACATTGGGCACACATATCCGGCCCCGCATCCTCAATACGCCGTCACTATCAATGGTGACATCTCTAGCATCATCATGCTGAACTCTGTCCCTAAGGACAGCTAAATGTGGATCATCATACTGGCGCTCACGAATACGATCATATAGAGATGACCGAGATACAACACAAGCCAATACCTGCTGGGCTCCGAAATATCTAACCTCACTAGCCGATTGGCTAGCACCTGAACATCATAAGCAAACGGCCTCTCCTCAGCTGGAATATATGCCAAGCTCCCCATACTGACCGCCTTCCGGCTCAAAGCATCGGCCACCACATTGGCCTTACCCGGATGATATAATATAGTAATGTCCTTCAGCAACTCTAGCCATCTCCGCTGTCTCAAATTAAGGTCTTTCTGTTTGAACAAGTGCTGGAGACTACGATGGTCGGTATACACCTCACAAGACACACCGTACAAGTAGTGCCTCCAAATCTTCAAGGCATGAACAATGGCGGCTAGCTCCAAGTCATGAACAGGATAGTTCTTCTCATGCGGCTTCAACTGCCGAGAAGCATAAGCAATTACCTTTCCTTCCCGCATCAACACACAACCTATCCCCACTCTCGAGGCATCACAATAAACGGTATATGAACTTGAAGCTGATGGCAATACTAACACTGGAGCTGTGGTCAAAGCTGTCTTGAGCTTCTGAAAGCTCTCCTCGCACTCATCCGACCACACGAATGGTGCACCCTTCTGGGTCAATTTAGTCAATGAAGAAGCAATGGATGAAAATCCCCGAACGAACCGGCGATAATACCCCGCCAAGCCAAGAAAACCCCTGATCGCTGTAGCTGAGGACGGTCTAGGCCAACTCTGCACCGCCTCTATCTTTTTCTGATCAACCTGAATACCATCACGAGACACCACATGTCCCGGAAATGCTACGGACTCGAGCCAAAACTCGCACTTGGAGAATTTAGCATATAGCTTCTCCTCTCTCAATCTCTGCAACACAATGCTCAAATGCTGAGCATGCTCCTCCTGACTACGGGAGTAGACTAGAATGTCATCAATGAACACAATCACAAATGAATCCAAATAAGGCCTGAACACACTGTTCATCGGATGCATAAATGCTGCTGGGGCGTTGGTCAACCCAAACGACATCACAAGGAACTCATAATGACCATATCGGGTCCTGAATGCCGTCTTCATAATATCCGAGTCCCTGATCTTCAGCTGATGATAGCCTGAACGAAGATCGATCTTAGAAAACACCCTCGCACCCTGTAACTGATCAAACAAATCATCTATGCGCGGTAGAGGGTACTTGTTCTTCTCTGTCACTTTGTTCAATTGCCTATAATCAATACACATTCGCATGGAACCATCTTTCTTTTTAACAAATAATACCGGCGCACCCCACGGAGACACACTAGGGCGGATGAAACCCTTATCCAGAAGTTCTTGAAGTTGCTCTTTCAGTTCTTTCAACTCGGCTGGTGCCATTCGATAAGGAGGAATGGATATGGGCTGAGTGCCCGGCACCAAGTCAATGCCAAAATCAATATCCCTGTCCGGTGGCATGCCCGGCAGGTCTGAGGGGAAATACATCTGGAAAGTCCCTCACAACAGGTACAGAATCAATGCTAGGAGACTCAGCTCCCACATCTCTCACAAAAGCTAAGTACGATAAACACCCTTTTTCAACCATCTTCTGAGCTTTTAGGAACGAAATAACACGGCTAGGGACGAAATCGGTCGAACCCCGCCACTCAATCCGAGAAATACCAGGAATGGCCAACGTAACTGTCTTAGCATGACAGTCCAATATAGCATGGTACGGAGACAACCAGTCCATACCCAATATAACATCAAAGTCCACCATCCCCAACAATAACAAATCTGCCTGGGTCTCCAGACCCCCAATAGATATAACACAGGATCTATAGACATGATCCACAACAATCGTATCACCCACGGGGGTGGATACATGAACAGGTAATTCAAGACTACCACGAGTTGCACCCAAATGACGTGCAAAATAAGAGGACACGTAAGAATATGTGGACCCCGGATCAAATAGAACAGAGGCATCTCTGTGATAGACAGAAATGATACCTGTAATCACGGCATCGGAGGCAACTGCATCACGCCTGTCGGGAAGTGCATAGAACCGTGCCTGGCCTCCACCAGATCTCTCCTCGCCCCTGGGGCGTCCACGAGAAGACTGACCTCCACCTCTACTAGACTGAGATGGTACTGAAGAGGAGGGCTGATCCCTCTGCTGAGTCCTGCCCCTACGTAGTCGAGGGCAATGTCTCCTCATGTGGCCAAACTCACCACACTCATAACATGCACCTGGTGCTCGAGAAGTAGGTGCTGCACTCTGGGCTGGGAGGGCACTAAGTGATGACTGACCCTGCCGAAACCCCTGTCGACCACGACCATAAGAACCTCCGCTCTGCTCCGGGCGGCCTGAATGAGAAGGTCTAGATGAGCGACCTGTGCTCTGCTGGGAATGCCCTCTAGATGGAGCACCACTGAAACTCCCAGAACCCCGAGGCCTCTCGGCCTCCCGCTCCTCTCTCTCTCGGCGACGATCCGCCTCAATGGAGCGTGCCATATCAGCTACCCTGCTCAAACGATGATGATAGAACGCGCTCGCTGGTCATAAGAATACGGATAGAGTAGTTGAGGCCATCAATGAACCTCCCGATCCTCTCCCTCTCAGTGGGGATCATCCATGTGGCATGCCTAGCCAACTGAGTGAATCTAAGCTCATACTGAGTCACAGACATGTCGCCCTGAATCAACCACTCGAACCGGCGACGTAGCTCCTCGCGACGAGACCGAGGTACATATTTCTCTAGAAAGAGAGTAGAGAACTGCTGCCATGTGAGAGGTGCTGCTCTAGCAGGCCTACGCCTCTCAAACTCCTCCCACCAATCAAATGCGGGACCAGTAAACTGAAATGTAGTAAATGAAACTCCGCTGGACTCGAGAATACCAGCCGTACGCAGCATCTTCTGACATTTATCCAAGAAACCCTGGGCATCCTCGCCCTCAACGCCACCGAAATGGGGTGGCTGAAGTCTACCAAATCTCTCAAGACGACGCTGCTCGTCCTCGGGCATAACCTCAACCATATGCTCTGGAGCTGGAGCTGGTGCAGCTGGAGGAATAACCGGTGCAACCGAGCGGGGACAGCCTCTGGCATCTGAAGTCCCTGAACAACCGGATCAGGTGTGCGAGCTGCAAGGGTCTGCTGACCACCCCCCGACTGAGATGTCGCTACGGTAGCGGTGGCTGAAACTACCTGAGCCAAACCGGAACACACCTGATAATATCTGGGCAAGAGTCTCCTGAAGACCGGGAATAGCAATAGATATAGTCTGGCCCTGAACTGGGACTGCTGGAGCATCAACCACTGGGGGCTGCTCCTGAACTGGTACAACAGGCGGGTCAGCTGGCACTGCCTCAGCTGCCCTACCTCTAACTCTAGCACGACCGCGCCCACGGCCTCTAACAGGTGGCAATGGAGGTTGTCCACCTCGTCCTGATGCTCGCATTCTCGCCATCTGCGAGAGAATAGAATATAGAAGCTCAGTTCTCAGAACAACAAGATCGCACGACAGAGTTCAAGAAAAGTGAAGTTTTCCTAAATGTTCGCAGCCTCTCGAGGATAAGTACAGGCGTCCCCGTACCGATCCACAAGACTCTACTAACCGGCTCAAGACTCACGAGGCCTAGTAAACCTAGGCTCTGATACCAACTTGTCACGACCCCAAATCCGGTCGTGATGGCGCCCAGCACATTGCTAAGCCAGCCTGACCAATCCATATCAACCACGGAGCTAGAAGCTCTCTTTAACCCATTTAAGCAAATTAATTCAAGAAATAACAGCGATATATGTAACGAAAACGGGGAACCAAGTCCCATAATACATCAACTCCCATAGACCAAGGGTCAAGAGTCATGAGCCTCTACTGAACATGAGTGTATAAAGGTTTACAAAATACCAAGTGCGGAAAGAAATGTCAATACAAAATCAAAAGACAGTAGGAAGGAATATCGGGTCCTGCGGACTCTGCAGCTACCTCGAATATCCACAAACGTCGCCTCGCACGGCTACTGGATCACTGCTGAGAGGTACCTGGATCTGCACACAAGGTGCAGGGAGTAAAATGAGTACTGCCAGACTCGGTGGTAATAAACAAGGGTAAGACAGCGCAGATAAGAAATCCGCAATAAAGCACTATGTAAAGCTATAATCAGCTACCCTGTCATAGAATCAATATTCACTGTACCTGTTCCAACAAATACCAATCAATAGCATAACAGCTAGCAGATGTAGCTAAATGCAATGCAATGCATGATATGACCGCTACGGCGTGTAGCCGACTCCAATTTTGGGTACCCGTGCTCACTGTGGGGGTTCAGACTCCGGAGGGGCTCCTACAGCCCAAGCACATCTCATAGAGATATTCCTGCGGCGTGCAGTCCGATCCAACATATATCTTGCTGCGGCGTGCAGCCCGATCCACTACTAGTCAGCTAATATGCAGATACAGCCTCGCAGGCTCAAAAGTAGTTTTTGAAAACTCTTTTATCATTTTTCAGTTGGAAAACAGTAATATCAAGTTCCAGAGATTGGAATTTGCATAATAACAAAAATGGCTGCGGACTAGTAGTAAACTAGCATGTCTATGTGATAAGACAATGATAACGATCCTCGCGGGATCCAATAACTGGCTCACGGCCCACATGTATAATCAACCGCCCAAGAAGGGGGTTCCTCGGCTCAAGAGTGGCCATCATCACAATATATATATATACAACCATCCGAGAAGGAGGTTCGACGGCTCTAGAATGGCCAATAATACAGTATCAACAGGTTGGACTAATATATAGTCTCCAGCTCATGATCGACCCCGCACTCTCAAGAGTGTGCGTGTCTCGCCGCTATACAGCGTCACAAAGTGGTATACCGGGGTTTCGAACCCGCTGGTCATCACCCACATCTATTACTCACCTCAATACGGCGCGACGACTATTCCGCAATGCCCTTGCCACGAGAATCAAGCTCCGCACGCGTAGAATCTGATCAAATACAGGTAGAAATACAACAAATTAGGCCAATGGGACGACACCCAATCGATACAACTCAATTTACATCAAAATTCCCAAAGTTGTCAAAACCCGACTTCCGGTACGCTTATCGAAAAATCACGAAAGTCACATATTCGGAACCCTCATCTCAATACGAGTCTAAGCATATCAATTTTACCAAATTCGGACTCCATTTGCCTATTCAAAACCTTGATTTTCTAAAATCCAAGACTAGGGCTAAATCCTCCATAATTACCCCAAATTCCTCCATTTTCATGATATAATTGCATGATATTATCAATACTAATCATAATATGAGTTCATAGTTGATTACCTGATGATTTCCCTTGATTTCCTCCTCAAAATCGCCCAAAATCGCCCTTAAGCCGAGACCCCCAAATGTGTTAAATGTTCTGAAATTTTTCTAACTTCTGATACACTTACTTACAGCGATTTTCGCTTCTGCGGAACATTTTCCGCTTCTACGCTCCCGTATCCGCGACCAAAGGGTCGCTTCAGCGGTTCCAGGCCTAGCCGGCCACTTCCGTTTCTGCGAACAAAGGGCCGCTTAAGCGGTCCCGCTTCTGCGAAGAAGCTTCCGCTTCTGCGGACAAAATCCGCCTCTGCGCATCCTCGACCGCTTCTGCGGTCTCGCCCAAACGGTCACACGTCCGCTTCTGCGATCACTGGCTCGCACCTGCGAGCTCGCTTCAGCGGAAAGGCGTCCGCTTCTGCGAAACACCCGCTCCTGCGCACCAATATCCGCTTCTGCGGACTCGCTCCTGCGACCACAATTCCGCAGGAGCGAAAATGACAGAACCAGAACTCTCAACCTGAAATTTCCACAATTTTCTCCCGTTTAACCATCCGAAAACACCCCGAGGCCCCGGGACCTCATCCAAACATACCAACACATCTTAATACCTCATTCGAACTTGCTCCAATCCTCAAAACACGTCTAACAACATCAAAACCCATAATTCGCATCAAATTCAAGCCTAAATTCCTTAAAACATTCCAAATTACACATTCAATCAAAAACCCGACCAAACGACGTCCGAATGACCTGAAATTTTGCAGGCACATCCAAAATCACCTAACGGAGCTACTGCAACTGTCGGAATTCCATTCCGACTCCCGGATCAAAATCTCACCTACCGTTCGGATTTCGCCGAAATTCAACCTTAGCCAATTCAAGCCTATTTCTACACCGGGCCTCCAAATTCAATTCCGATCGCTCCCCTAAGTCACAAATCACCTTCCGGAACTAACCGAATCATCAGAATTCGATTCCGAGCCCTCTAACCAAATAGTCAACTCCGGGTTGACTTTCCTTATTCAAGTTTCCTTCACAAAGGCTATATGCCTCATTTTCAATCCAATTCACTCCTAACTCACCCGATAGGCTTTAACACCGATATAAAATCATAAAACATGTATTTACAACATAACGGGGTGGTAATTCTCGTGACGACGGGCCGGGTCGTCACAAAAATACTTAGCTTGCAGGATTTGTCTCATGTTCTTTCTTTATTCTTCTTTCTTTTCTTTCTTTCTTTCTTTTATTTTTCTTTTCTTTCTACAGGCTTCAAGATTTCAAAGACTTGAAGTCTGATTTTTTCAGATTTTCCTTGCATGGGTTTATTTTTGGGTTTTTGGTGGTAGAGGGGTGTTCCAGGTGTTAAGGGAATATATTTGGGGGTGGGGTTGTGTTTGGGTGTTCGCCGGAGGTAGGGTTCCGGCGAACTTCTTCGCAAGATTCGAAAAATCCAGGATGATTCGAAGTAAACTAACTACATAGGGTGAAAGATCCCCTCAAAGTGGTTATGGGGTGTTAATTTGGAAGGCAAAATCATAGATTGAAGGTCACCGACAAAAGCTCCGGTGACCGTACTTTCAAGAACAAAGAGTTTTCTGGTTTTTCTAAGGTTTTCAGGGAGGTCTTGGTATGAGAGAGTGAAGGGAAAGGTGTTCGAGGTTGATTGTGGCCGGAAATGGCCATAGATTCTGGCCAGTCTCCATTGGAGACGGCTGAGGAAGATGAAGAAGAAGAAAGGAATAGGCGGCTAGGGTTGAATGTATGTATATGTTTGGTCTCTGAACTGAGAGACGAGGTTTTTATACCTCTTTGGGCTTGGACGATCGTGGCCTTTGGATCATTTATGATCAATGGCCAGGATTGATTATCCTAAGACGCCGTTGTTTTGTTTATTGAAGATTGCCTGGCCTCCGTTAGATCTCCAGACATGGACGGCCAGGATTTGTTACCAATACTATATCATTTGAATTTGCATGAGACTTATTAACGTCCATTTGATCAACTTATTTGGATGGCCAAGATTAAAGCTTATATCACGACGCCGTTTCTTTATATTCAAGCCGCCTCATGTGGCCCATTAGATAAATATTTCAATGGTTAAGATTTAATTCTTCAATACGCCGTCGTTTTTGATTCAGCGTTTGGACTTGGACGACCAATTACTTTGGGCTCTTACACTTTGGGCCTGAATTTTGAATTTTGGCCCAAATTTATTGCATTTTATGTATTTTATCTTGTATTTAATTATTTCCTTTGTATTTATCTTTTGTATTTTATTTTCTCTTTTTGTATTAATTTTCAATTGTTGTTTCTCTTTTATTTTCCTATTTTTTCTTATTTTTCTAGTATTTTATGACATTTTTTGCTATTTTCTTTAATTTTCGGTATTTTTATATTTTTTTTAATTTCTTTAATTTTCCTTATTTTTGTGACATTTTCTAATTAACTCTTTTTGTAGTTTTCAATTTCAAATTATTTCAATCACAATCACCCAATTTATTCCAATTAAACACATAATTGCACATCAAAAATATTATTTATTTTTAATATTGGAATTTGTTTTCTTAGGGAAAAAATCACGTGCTCACATATACTGCTTCAGCGTGCAACCCGATCCGGTATATATATCAATACCTCACAATGGGTCATCGACACCTCTCTGTCAATATAGACTTTGCCTCCCGGGCCCACTCAGCTAGAACGGGGTATTCAACCCCAGGTAGTCTTACTCAGAGTACACATCTAGTACTTGTTCATGTCATGCTATACAGCTATGAATACGGCTGAGTGTATGTGTTCAACACGATATAGGGGTCACTTAGCTCTACAGGCTTCCTTAATATTCTACAAATCGGCACAAGGCCCCAAACATGGCTACCAGCCCAAATACACAGATATAAGCCCATCCTCAGTCATTATGCACAGTAAACGATCAGTCGGGAAGGACCAAGTCCAAATCCTCAGTCACAATACTACCACGCTCGTCACATGACGTGTGTTTCATCTCAGCATAGCACTGAATAGTGCAAATACAGGGTTTCAAACCCTCAGGTTCATCATTTATTATTACCACTCACCTTGAATCGTCAAAAGTCCTAGCTCGCCTTGCGCTTGCCTCGCAAATCAACCTCCTCGGATGCCAAATCTGATAAAAATCCATTAGAATACATCAAAATAGGCTAAATAAACATAACCCAATCGAAATAACTCGAATTACACAAAAACCCACGAAGTTGCCAAAATCCGACCCTCGGGCCCGCTTCTCGAAAAAGTACAAAAGTCATATTTTCAGATTCCTTATATCGCCACGAGTCCATACATAGAAAGTTTATCAACATTGGAGTCTGTTTCCCCATTCAAATCAATGATTTTCAATAACCTAGGCTTAGAGCAAAAACTTCCATTAATACACCTCCAATCCTCCATTATCAGGTGTTAATTCCATAATTTAACAATAAAATAACTTAAATTTAGTCCATAGTTGTTTACCTGATGAATCCTCTCGATTTTCTCCTCAAAATCACCTAAATCGCCTCTTAGAACAAAACCCCAAATGTGATATAACTTCTTAAATTCGACCCCCTAATGTTTCTTTAATCACTAGTGATTTTCCGCTTCTGCGGAATCTTTGCCGCTTAAGCGATACTGCTTCTTCGGTTTACACGTCGCTTCCGCGACAATTAATTTAATGGCGAGGACCACTTCTGCAGTCAACTTCTTGCACCCGCGAGACCGCGCCTGCGAAACATACTCCGCTTTTGCGACTTTCCCCCAAATGGCCACATCCGCTTCTGCGAACCTCGGCTCGCTTCTGCGAGCCCGCACCAGCGATACATCCTCTGCTTCTGCGGAATTTGCCCGAACAGTCCCAGTTCGCTTCTGCGATCTCCTGGTCACTTCTGCAGTTCCCCATCCGCAGAAGCGAAAATCTCTACTGCAACACACCAGCAGTCCAAAAACTTCAAAAACTCTTCCGTAGACCCTCCGAAAACATCCTGAGGCACCCGGGACCTCAATCAAAAATACCAATCCACTCTAAATCATCACACGAATTTGTTCCAATCATAAAAACATATCCTCAAACACAGGAATCATCCAATTAAGGCCAGTTCAAGCCTAAGATTTAACCAAAACTTCCGAAACCTACATTCTATAAAAAACCTGACCAAACGATGTCTGAATGACCTGAAAATTTGCAAACATATCCAAAATCACCTAACCAAGCTATTGCAACTGTCAGAATTCCATTTCGACTCCCGATCAAAATCTCACCTATCGATCGGATTCCACAAAAATTCCAACTTAGCCGATTCAAGCCTATTTCTATACCGGACCTCCAAATTCATTTCCGATCACTCTCCTAAGCCACAAATGACCTCCCGAAGCTAACCAAATCATCATAATTCAATTTCGAGCCCTCTAACTCACAAGTCAACATCCGGTTGACTTTTCGCAACAATTCTTTCTTCAAAGAGACTATTTGTCTCATTTCCAACCAAACTCGATCCGAATGCACTCAAACTCACCAAACACATATACTGAAACATGAACAAGAATATACCGGGGAAAACGGGATGGTAACTCACGTGATGGCGGGCCGGGTCATCACATTCCCTCCAACTTAAGCAAACGCTCATCCTCGAGCGGGTCAAGAAACATACCTGGAGACTCAAATAAGTGAGGATATCTGCTCCGCATCTCCTGCTCTATCTCCCAAGTAGCCTCCTCCACGGGCCGGCCTCTCCACCGCACCTTGACTGAAGCAATGTCCTTGGACCTCTACTTTCAAACATGTCTACCCAGAATAGCCACTGGCTCCACATCATAAGATAGATCATCATCAAGCTGAATCGTGCCGAAGTCCAACACATGAGATGGATCCCCGACATACTTCCGGAGCATAGACACATGGAATATTGGATGAACATTGGACAAGCTGGGTGGCAAGGCCAACTCATGTGCCACCTCGCCAGTCCTCCTAAGTATCTCAAAAGGACCAATGAACCTGGGACTCAGTTTCCCTTTCTTCCCAAACTGCATAACACCCTTCATGGGTGAAACCTTCAACAATACTCTATCACTAACCATGAAAGACAACTCTCGAACTCTACGGTCCGCATAACTCTTCTGGCGTGATTGTGTTGTGCGAAGCCTCTCCTGGATCAACTTCACTCTATCCAAAGCATCCTGAACGAACTCAGTCCCTATCAATCTAGCCTCGCCTGGCTTAAACTATCCCACGGGAGATCTACACCGTCTACCATACAACGCCTCGTACGGGGCCATCTGAATACTCGACTGATAACTATTGTTGTAGGCACACTCTGCAAGTGGCAAAAACTCATCCCATGAACCTCCAAAATCAATCACACATGAACGGAACATATCCTCTAAGATCTGAATAATGCGCTTAGACTGTTCGTCCGTTTGAGGGTGAATGTTGTGCTCAACTCTACCTGCATACCCAACTCCCGCTGAAATGCCCTCCAGAACTGAGAAGTGAACTGAGTACCTCTATCTGATATGATAGATACTAGGACCCCATGAAATTTGACAATCTCCCGAATAAAGATCACTGCTAACCGCTCTGAAGAGTAAGTAGTACATACTGGAATGAAGTGTGCAAATTTGGTCAGTCGATCAACAATCACCCACACTGAATCAAACTTCCTTGAAGTCCGAGGGAGCCCAATCACAAAATCCATCGTAATCCACTCCCATTTCCAGTCAGGAATAACCATATGCTGAAGAACACCTCTTGGTCTCTGATTCTCATAATTGACCTGCTGGCAGTTGAGACATCTGGCCACATGACTAACAATATCCTTCTTTATCTTCCTCCACCAGTAATGCTGTCTCAAGTCCTGGTACATCTTCGCGGCACCTGGATGAATGGAGTACTGTGAGCTGTGAGGCTCCTCTAATATCAACTCTCGAAGACCATCTACATTGGGCACAGACATACATCCCCGCATCCTCAGAACACCATCACTATCAATAGTCATATCTCTAGCATCATCGTGTAGAACTCTGTCCTTAAGGATAAGCAAATGCGGATCATCATACTGATGCTCTGTGATACGATCATATAAAGAAGACCGAGAAACAACACAAGCCAATACTCGGCTCGGCTCAGAAACATCCAACCTCACTAGCCGATTGGCCAACGCCTGGACATCTTATGCAAAGGGCCTCTCCCCAACTGGAATATAAGCTAAGATGCCCATACTGACCGCCTTTCAGCTCAAAGCATCGGCCACAACATTGGCCTTCCCCGGATGATAAAATATAGTGATGTCATAATCCTTAAGAAACTCCAGCCACCTCCGCTGTCTCAAATTAAGGTCCTTCTATTTGAACAAATGCTGAAGGCTGCGATAATCAGTATACACCTCACAAGAAATGCCATATAGGTAATGTCTCCAAATCTTCAGAGCGTGAACTATGGCTGCTAGCTCCAAATCATGTACATGGTAGTTCTTCTCATGGGGATTCAACTGGCGAGAAGCATAAGTAATAACTCTACCCTTATGCATCAACACACAGCCAATACCAGCTCTCGAGGCATCATAATACACAGTATAAGAATCTGAAGCTGACGGCAATATCAAGACTGGTGCTGTGGTCAGTGCTGTCTAGACCTTCTGAAAGCTCTCCTCGCACTCCTCGGACCATACGAAGGGAGCACCCTTCTGAGTCAATCTAGTCAAGGGTGAAGAAATAGAAGAGAATCCCTGAACAAATCAGCGATAATACCCTGCCAATCCAGGAAGCTACGAATCTCAGTAGCTGAGGTCGGTCTGGGCCAACTCTGCATTGCCTCTACCTTCCTTGGATCCACCTGAATACCATCATGATGGCACCCAGTCCCCACGACTAGGTAAGCCTAACACGTTGCGGAATATACCAGTTTATGAATATTAAATAAGAAATAGCAGAAAATAATATAAAAAGAAGATGTAATCCGTGCTGCTTGGCACATACACCCGTCAAACACACTGTATAAAACACCACCAAGACCCGGAATCCCACGGGAAACACAGACTAAAAGGGAATATACAACTGTGGCTCTACGTATAAAGAGTATCTAACAACGAAGTGAAGGAAAAATATCTACTAGTACCAATAGAATAGAAGGAAGGCCTCCGGATCCGCGGACGTAGCAGATCATACCTCGAGGTCTCCCAAAAAGCTGCAGAATCACCTAGTACGAGCCTGCTCTGATGTACCTGGATCTGCACAACAAAAGTGTGCAGAAGAGTAGCATGAGTACACCACGGCGGTACTCGGTAAGTGCCAAGCCTAACCTCGATGGAGTAGTGACGAGGAAGGTCAGGGCCCTACTGAGAAACAATAATAATATGATGATAACAACAATGAGCAGATTAAATGACGATAATCTTTAAATAACAACAATAAAGTGATTACTGCAAACATCTACAAGTAAACTAACAACAAGTAACAACTCAATTGACAAGTCCGGGACCTGTGGGAATTAAACCCACAGTCCCATTGACAGTACCTCTGGGTCTCCGGGAATCGAATCTGCAGCCCATGTCTCAATAATAAATCAATAACTCAGGATCTCCGGGAACCGAACCCGCAGTCCCTACAAATAACAACAATAAGATGATTACTGCAATCGTCTACAATTAAGCTAACAACAAATAACCAACTCAATAAAACAAGTCCAGGACCTGTGGGAATCGAACCCATAGTCCCATTGACAATACCTCTGGGTCACCGGGAATCGAACCCGCAGCCCATGTCTCAATAAGTAATCAATAACTCAGGATCTCTGGGAATCGAACCCGCAGTCCCTACCAATAACTCGGGATCTCGGGAATCGAACCCGCAGTCCCTACAAATAACTCAGGATCTCGGGAATCAAACCCGCAGTCCCTACAAATAACTCAGGATCTCGAGAATCGAACCCACAGCCCTGGGATCTCCGGGATATGAACCCGCAGTCCACAAACACAACAAATAAAGAAAACGCTCACAGAAAACATAATATGCTTAACTACAACTTCACCGAGGACTAGTGCCAACAATTATCAAGAAGTTCAAGTAGGACAATTAGACAATTAGACAGATAAATCCTACCTAATCATGCTTCCCTAACGAATACCAGGTAAATGTCACAATTTAATAAATTAAGAACAGGGATATCACGAATTGAACAATTCGAGTAAAGTGAGTTACAACAACCAGCACATGTACACGCCCGTCACCTCGCGTACAAGGCATTTAAACTATCACATAATATCCTAGGGGTAAAGGTTCCCCCACACGAGGTTAGACAAGCCACTTACCTCGACTCCGGTACAAAACCGCTAAGAGACAACCCTCTTGCCACGAATGTCGGCCTCCACAGGTATAGTATCTGATAAAAATCAATAGAATCACATCAAAATAGGCCAATTGGGCATTACCCAATCAAAATAACTCAAAATACACCAAAACCCACAAGTTACCAAAACCCGACTTTTGGTACGCTTCTCGAAAAATTACGAAAGTTACATTTTCGGAACCCTCGTCTCAATACGAGTCTAAGCATATAAGATTTACCAAATTTGGACTCCATTTGCCCTTTCAAAACCTTGCTTTTCTAAAGTTCAAGCCTAGGGCTAATTCCTCCATAAATTAACCCAAATTCCTCCATTTTCATGATATAATTGCATAATATTATCAATACTAATCATAAGATGAGTCCATAGATGATTACCTGATGATTTCCCTTGAATCTCCCTCAAAAATTGCCCAAATCGCCTCCTAAGCCGAGCCCTCAAATGCTTGGAATGTTTTCTGAAATTTCTAACTTCTGGTATAAATAAACCCTCTGCGATTTTCGCTTCTGCGGACTATTTTCCGCTTCTGAGGAACCGCTTCCGCGACATTTTGTCGCTTCTGCGAACCCCAGGCCTGGCTGGCCCATTCCGCTTCTGCGATCCCAGGGACGCTTATGCGCGTCCACTTCTACGATCGAGCAGCCGCTTCTACGATAAATCTCGCTCCTGCGAACCAGTGTCCGCTTCTGCGGGCTCGCATAAGCGATCATGCATCCGCTTCTGCGGATTTCCCAGTTCCGCCTCTTGACCGCTCCTGCGGTCTGAGCCTCGCACCTGCGATGCCGCCTCAACGGACAAACGTCCGCTCCTGCGAACAAACCCGCCTCCACGATTCCATTTCTGCTTCAGCGGACTCGCCTCTGCGGTTCCATTTCCGCAGGGGCGAAAACAACAGAAACAGAACTCCTAAACCTGCAATTTTCTTGTTTTCTCCCGTTTAACCATCCAAAATAACCCCGAGGCCCCCGGAACCTCATCCAAACAAACCAACACATCCTAATACCTTATTCGAACTTGTTCCAATCCTCAACACACATCTAACAACATCAAAACCCATAATTTACATCGAATTCAAGTCTAAATTTCTTAAAACTTTCCGAATTGCACATTCGATCTAAAACCCAACCAAACGACGTCCTAATGACCTGAAAATTTGCGGACATATCCAAAATGACATAACGAAGCTATAGGAATTGTCGGAATTCCATTCCGACCCTCGGATCAAAATCTCACCTATCGTTCGGATTCGCCAAAATTTCAAACTTCGGCATTTCAAGCCTAATTGAGCTATGGACCTCCAAAATATATTCCGAACGCGCTCCCGACCCCGAAATCACCTAACGGAGCTAATGGAACCATCAGATTTCCGTTCCGAGGTCATCTTAACACTGTTCCGGCTACGGACCATTTTCTAACTTTAAAGCTCTCATTTAGGGACTAAGTTTCCCAAAATGCTCCAAATTTCAGAACCGACTCTCCCGACAAACCACAATAGCAGAAATGAACTTAGGGGAACAGTTAAGTTGGGGATTGGGGCGTAATTTTCTAAAATGATCGGCCGGGTCATTACATCTTCCCACACTTAAAAGATTCGTTCGTCCTCGAACGAGCATAGAAAACATATCTGGAGTAGTGAAAAGATGAGGGTACTGGCTGCGCATATCCTGCCTCGGTCTCCCAAGTCGCCTCCTCGACCGGCTGGCCCCGCCACTGAACCTTTACTAAAGCGATGTTCTTTGACCTTAGCTTCCCGACTTGCCTGTCTAGAATGGCTACTGGCTCCTCAACATAAGACTGATCCTCGTCTAGCTGAACATAAGTGAAATCGAACACATGCGATGGGTCACCATGGTACCTCCGGGGCATAGAGACATGAAATACGGGATGGACTCCGGCTAGGCTGGGAGGTAATGCCAACTCATAAGCAACCTCCCCAACATGCCTCAAAATCTCAAAAGGGCCAATAGATCTAGGACTCAGATGGGCACATTAGCCTGATATAATCTGAAGATATTCCCTCTTGTTTAACAATTAAGTCTTAGAGCCTAATTCCAACATCCGGAATTCTATGTCGGGCTTGTTTTCATCAAGAGATCACTCAATATTCCTCAAACGCCGTCCTCAAACATGACTGCATAACCTTGCTGGATTCTTACCTTGTAACACTAAATCTACAGGACCACAATAATATTTTATGATCAAATTAGCCAAAAATTCAACGAATCAGTTGCTCTCATCGCACCTCATGATCTACATAGGTCTTGTTCCAACTTTTACAATACTGACACGATGGAACAGATGTATCGATACCCATAACCAACAACTGAATCAACAATTCATTGGGTCTGTACTCCTGACAAGATCCATTACCTTGTCTTAAACCAGAGGATGATCCTTTCCTCTATGATATACTTCATATAATCAATTTGCACTGACCCCAAATCACATAATCTCATCTCACCCAGTACGAACTGCTCAGGCGATAAGCCACATCAGACATAATCAAAAGTCCCACAAGATGACACAATGTGCTAGTAATCCACTAATTCGTACGTGATACAAAAGGAAGGCGAACACTAGAGAGAACTATTCAACTCTCACACTAACATGGACTTCCTCAGAAAAATAGGAAACAGAACACATAAGAGCAATTATGGACACCGAAATAAACATCACACTGTTGCGGCATGCAACCCGATCCCAACAGTATACCCATGGCGGCGTGCCACCCGATCCCAACAATATAACCATGGCGGCATGCCACCCGATCCCAACAATATAACCATTGCGGCGTGCCACCCGATCCCAACAATATAAACTCACACAAGGAGTCATATGTCGAGCTGAATAGCTCGTCACATCAAAATACTGAATATCGATCATAAGCACACTAAGGTGGATGATATCAGACTCAATGAAAACATATAGCGCTATAGGCTATGAACTCAAGCACAACTGAGGTGCGATATAAGATCTGAGTCTCAAGAGCCCTCATGCTCATATAACATCACCGCTGAGCGAAACCCCAACGCATGAGGAACTTACCAAGCCGTCTCACAGTCATATGGCGCAATATATCTTTACATGAATTAACTAACCGCGAAATAAGACCGCGACTATCCCTCCATAAAGGGCGCATTGTTGGAAGAAACATAACCGGCCTGACGCAAGGCTCACTTCCACATTTAAATCTATCCACCGACCTTAAGTCTATTCTGGTCGTGCCAAGCTAAGTCAATAATATTTCACAGGTCTATAACCCAATAAGCAGAGTTCCCTCCGGGCATAAATTCTCAAATGGATGATATCACCAAAATCCTCATATTGGTTTAAATTTCTAACCAATCAAGTGACTACATGTCACAACTATACAATCTTCTTGTGGGGCAAGCTCCCACCATCTTCCAAATAATTAGACGGGCCTGCACATTCAACCCACCGGCTGCACTAACACTGAAAAGCGATCAGGAGTCCCTAACCGGAATGCAAAGCCTTTCTCACAGAACACCGATCTCAAATGATACTAATGTTAATACCCATCTTACTCAAAACACTGAAACTCCTTTCCTGCTCATCCGAGCTCTTTATATCACATTCATTGACCAAACGACGACCTTGGTTCTTACTTCAAATTCCATACCGCTCGCTGCACCTCACGTGCCGATATACGATAGACACAATTTCCATCACAACTCTAGAACCGACGATAGGCTAATACTCCATCACATAAGACTTTCCATTTAACTCATTTCAGGGGAACTATAGCAATACACATGCGAGTTCTCATAACCGTTGAATATGCCAATCTCTAAGTAGTGGTCCAAGCCAACATAACCCTTCCCGAGATCTACCTACTCATAACAGGCCCTTAATAGAAGAATACTTCAGAATAACATCAATCACTGCGGCCGACAAGTCTCAAATACACCGCCACAAATCACATGCATAATTCGATCACGTTGCATGAACCGATCATTGACACTAATACGCCAACTCAACTATGGCTGATCAATCTACTTCCGTCCAGGTTATCCTTGATTGCCTTAGAAATGTTAATATCTTCCTTTAATACCTAACTTATTCCAACCGCACTTAGCCCGAGTGACCTTAAATCATGAGGCCATGCTATCTCAAGAACGACGACCATTTCATGTCTCTCAAATACTACACCACAAGTCAAAACATCATAGATCATTTTGTGCCTTTCTTCATAAGTTGCTTCAAAAGCTTGAGCCTCAACTGTACTTATAGACTCAGAATTATCAGGCACCACACTTTACCTCTTGAATTCAGTATGACCGCTATTGAGAACCATCCGGCCTTGACTTGGCCCAGTACGCAACCAACTCTACTGAATGTTTATAACATATGTATACCCTCTCGATAAAGCACCCAGCGGAATCACTTCCCGCGAAGCCTGCACCTAAACGAGGCATAAATCATGAATCTTTCCTCAAGTTTGAACATGAGCCAGTAAGGCTAACCATAACATGCATTCAACAATTCATATACTCAAATTATCACTCATGGTCTTTTTCCGTAGCTGCAATAACCCATTAATACGCTAATATCCAGAATTCACATAGGTAATTAACCATGCAACCCAATCTTAAGCGGTGGGACTCTCCCACTTAGCCCAAAGCCACTATTACACGACTCTCGAACACATTAGAACCATTCTCTCGAGTCATTTACTATTATTCAACTGCAACTCACTTGATCCAACGAATACCACATGTGCTCTATTAGCACTCTAACATCATAGGGTATGACCTCATCTCAATACAACCAAACATCTTCTCGCTCCATGCACCGAGCATTCTCTACCAACAACATCTTAAAACATACTATGATTCTCACACGCCTACGAAGCACCATGTAGCCTTTGTCAAATATTTCCTTGCTGATAATAAAATGCAGAGTTTATTAGGGACACAGGAACATCTAAAGTCCCAACATTATACCATACGAGCCTCAACTCTTGCCCATCCGTAAGTTTTCAAGAACTTTTGAATAGCACCTAAATACATCGCAGAGCCAAATCTGATACGACACATGACCCATAATTACATCGTTGATAGTGAAATCCTTTCACTTGACACGAAGCCTTAAGATACATCTTGCTAATCCATGATACTAGCCCTTAACATTCGTACGTCTTCATCATAAAACAAGCCAAAGGCATTCGTTTGGTACATGTCCTTCTTAAGACAGTTAAACTCATATCCCCCCAGTATCTCTGCTGGCCGAATCCTTCGCTAAATAGATATCTCATATGAACCATATAGTCTTTATTACCACCAACTATCTTTAGATCTACATCCACCTTGTGATTCTACCATTGCTGTGACGATTTGGCAGTTAAGTAAACCTTCTCAAGACCGTACTTATCAACCGAATGTCGGAATCTAGTGCACCCCCATGTGTACAATTGAAGATTTATCAATTCTCTTGCATTATCGATATGGATGACACACGGTAACAATAGTTGAGTGAATTCTTGACTCCCTTGAAATCATTCTGCAGCATCACGAACCGTCGGCGCATACTTGATACCGAGTGCGCAATTTCAATACACGAGTGGATGCAAAAGAACATATGACATAGGCTCCAACCGAATAAATGGCGCACGATAAGGAATTCAAAGAATTGAAGAGTTTCCTAAACAGTTACATAGCCCCTCGTAGATAAATACAGACGTCTCCGTATCGATCAGCGAGACTCTAAGTAACCGGTCTGTGTCCCGTGACTCCTATGAACCTAGAGCTCTGACACCAACTTGGCACGACCCTAGTTCACCAATCGTGAACATGTCATGACGGCACCCAGTCCCCACGACTAGGTAAGCCTAACACGTTGCGGAATATACCAGTTTATGAATATTAAATAAGAAATAGCAGAAAATAATATAAAAAGAAGATGTAATCCGTGCCGCTTGGCACATACACCCGTCAAACACACTGTATAAAACACCACCAAGACCCGGAATCCCACGGGCAACACAGACTAAAAGGGAATATACAACTGTGGCTCTATGTATAAAGAGTATCTAACAACGAAGTGAAGGAAAAATATCTACTAGTACTAATAGAATAGAAGGAAGGCCTCCGGATCCGCGGACGTAGCAGGATCATACCTCGAGGTCTCCCAAAACGCTGCTGAATCACCCGGTGTGAGCCTGTCCTGATGTACCTGGATCTGTACAACAAAAGTGTGCAGAAGAGTAGCATGAGTACACCACGGCGGTACTCAGTAAGTGCCAAGCCTAACCTCGATGGAGTAGTGACGAGGAAGGTCAGGGCCCTACTGAGAGAAATCAATAATAAAATGACAATAACAATAATGAGCAGTTTAAATGACAATAATCTTTAAATAACAACAATAAAGTGATTACTGCAACCGTCTACAAGTAAACTAACAACAAGTAACAACTCAATTGACAAGTCCAGGACCTGTGGGAATTAAACCCACAGTCCCATTAACAGTACCCCTCGGTCTCCGGGAATCGAACCCGCAGCCCAGTCCCTACAAATAACTCAGGATCTCCGGAATCGAACCCGCAGTCCCTACAAATAACTCGGGATCTCGGGAATCGAACCCGCAGTCCCTTCAAATAACTCAGGATCTCGGGAATCGAACCCGCAGTCCCTACCAATAACTCGGGATATCGGGAATCGAACCCGCAGTCCCTACCAATAACTCGGGATCTCCGGGAATCGAACCCGCAGTCCCTACCAATAACTCAGGATCTCGGGAATCGCAGTCCCTACCAATAACTCAGGATCTCCGGGAATCGAACCCGCAGTACCTACCAATAACTCAGGATCTCCGGGAATCGAACCCGCAGTCCATATCTCAATAATATATCAATAAACTTCGGGTCTCCGAGAATCGAACCCGCAGCCCTTGGATCTCCGGGAATTGAACCCGCAGTCCACCAACACAACAAATAAAGAAAACGCACCGAGAAAACATAATATGCTTAACTACAACTTCACCGAGGACTAGTGCCAACAATTATCAAGAAGTTCAAGTAGGACAATTAGACAATTAGACAGATAAATCCTACCTAATCATGCTTCCCTAACGAATACCAGGTAAATGTCACAATTAATAAATTAAGAACAGGAATATCACGAATTGAACAATTCAAGTAAAGTGAGTTACAACAACCAGCGCATGTACACGCCCGTCACCTCGCGTACAAGGCATTTAAACTATCACATAATATCCTAGGGGTATAGGTTCCCCCACACGAGGTTAGACAAGCCACTTACCTCGACTCCGGTACAAAACCGCTAAGAGACAACCCTCTTGCCGCGAATGTCGGCCTCCACAGGTATAGTATCTGATAAAAATCAATAGAATCACATCAAAATAGGCCAATTGGGCATTACCCAATCAAAATAACTCAAAATACACCAAAACCCACAAGTTGCCAAAACCCGACTTTTGGTACGCTTCTCGAAAAATTATGAAAGTTACATTTTCGGAACCCTCGTCTCAATACGAGTCTAAGCATATAAGATTTACCAAATTCGGACTCCATTTGCCCTTTCAAAACCTTGATTTTCTAAAGTTCAAGCCTAGGGCTAATTCCTCCATAAATTACCCCAAATTCCTCCATTTTCATGATATAATTGCATAATATTATCAATACTAATCATAAGATGAGTCCATAGATGATTACCTGATGATTTCCCTTGAATCCCCCTCAAAAATAGCCCAAATCGCCTCTTAAGCCGAGCCCTCAAATGTTTGGAATGTTTTCTGAAATTTCTAACTTCTGGTATAATTAAACCCTCTGCGATTTTCGCTTCTGCGGACTATTTTCCGCTTCTGCGGAACCGCTTCCGCAACATTTTGTCGCTTCTGTGAACCCCAGGCCTGGCTGGCCCATTCTGATTCTGCGATCCCAGGGACGCTTCTGCGCGTCCGCTTCTACGATCGAGCAGTCGCTTCTACGATAAATCTCGCTCCTGCGAACCAGTGTCCGCTTCTGCGGGCTCGCATAAGCGATCATGCATCCGCTTCTGCGGATTTCCCAGTTCCGCCTCTTGACCGCTCCTGCGGTCTGAGCCTCGCACCTGCGATGCCGCCTCAGCGGACAAACGTCCGCTCCTGCGAACAAACCCGCCTCCACGATTCCATTTCTGCTTCAGCGGACTCGCCTCTACGGTTCCATTTCCGTAGGGGCGAAAACAACAGAAACAGAACTCCTAAACCTGCAATTTTCTTGTTTTCTCCCGTTTAACTATCCAAAATCACCCTGAGGCCCCTGGAACCTCATCCAAACACACCAACACATCCTAATACCTTATTCGAACTTGTTCCAATCCTTAACACATGTCTAACAACATCAAAACGCATAATTCACATCGAATTCAAGTCTAAATTTCTTAAAACTTTCCGAATTGCACATTCGATCTAAAACCCAACCAAACGACGTCCGAATGACCTGAAAATTTGCGGACATATCCAAAATCACATAACGAAGCTACAGGAATTGTCGGAATTCAATTCCGACCCTCGGATCAAAATCTCACCTATCGTTCGAATTCGCCAAAATTTCAAACTTCGGCATTTCAAGCCTAATTGAGCTACGGACCTCCAAAATATATTCCGAACGCGCTCCCGACCCCGAAATCACCTAACGGAGCTAATGGAACCATCGGATTTCCGTTCCGAGGTCGTCTTAACACTGTTCCAGCTACGGACCATTTTCTAACTTTAAAGCTCTCATTTAGGGACTAAGTGTCCCAAAATGCTCCAAATTTCAGAACCGACTCTCCCGGCAAATCACAATAGCAGAAATGAACTTAGGGGAACAGTTAAGTTGGGGATTGGGGCATAATTTTCTAAAATGATCGGCCGGGTCATTACACTATCTTTTTCGGATCCACCTGAATACCATCACTGGACACCATGTGCCCTAAGAATGCCACGGACTCGAGCCAAAACTCACACTTGGAAAACTTGGCATACAACTTCTCCTCCCGCAACCTCTGCAATAAAACTCTAAGATGTTGGGCATGCTCCTCCTGGCTACGGGAGTACACCAGGATATCATCTATGAACACGATCACGAAGGAGTCCAAATATGGTCAGAATACACTGTTCATCATATGCATGAACGCGGCAGGGGCATTGGTCAGCCCAAAAGACATCACAAGAAACTCATAGTGCCCACACCTCGTCCTGAAGACTGTCTTCATAATATCAGAGTCTCTAATCTTCAGCTGGTGATAGCCTGAACGAAGATCAATCTTCGAGAATACCCTAGCTCCTTGAAGCTGATCAAATAAATCATCAATGCGAGGCAGAGGATACTTATTCTTCACTGTTACTTTGTTCAACTGCCTATAGTCAATACACATCCTCATTGAGCCATCCTTCTTCTTAACAAACAAGACCGGTGCACCCCACGGTGACACACTCAGCCAAATGAACCCCTTATCTAGGAGTTCTTGGAGCTGCTCCTTTAATTCTTTCAACTCAGCTGGTGCCATACGATGAGGAGCAATAGAAATAGGCTGAGTGTCTGCGCCAAGTCAATCCCAAAATCAATGTCCCTGTCTGGCGGCATGCCGGACAGGTCTGAGGGAAATACATCAATAAAATCCCGCACAATGGGAATCAATACTGGGAGTCTCAACTCCGACGTCCCACACAAATGCGAAATAGGAAAGACATCCCTTCACAACCATCCGTTGGGCCTTGAGGAAAGATATTACCCTACCGGGAACATAATCAGTCATGCCTCACCACTTGATCCTCTGAATACATGGCATAGCCAAAGTGACTGTCTTGGGTTGACAGTCCAGAATAGCGTGACACAGAGATAGCCAATCCATGCCCAAGATAACATCAAAATCAATCATGCTCAAAAGCAACAGGTTTACTCGGGTCTCCAAACCCCCAATAGTGACCAGACAGGACAGTTACACATGGTCCACAACAATGGTATCACCCACCGCAAGACAACCTCAGGTCGTGCCCAAATGAGGAGCAAAATATGTAGATATATAAGAATAAGTGGAATCGGGATTGAACAAAACTAAGGCATCTCTGTGGCAGACTAAAATAATACTTGTAATGACAGCATCAGAAGAGACCACATCTGAATGGACCTGAAGAGAACGAGCCTGACCACCTGATCGGCCTCCCACTCGAGGGCGACCTCTGGCTGCCTGAACCTTACCCACAATTGGTGGGGCGGGTGCTAAAGTAGATGGACCGGAAGATGAGGGTTGTCCCTTCTGCTGATATGGCCTGGATACAAGACGGGGACACTCTCTACAGATGTGCCCAAATTCTCCGCACTCGAAGCAACTCCCAGGTGGTGGGGGCTGGGACTGATGAGAACCTCTCGCACCGGAGTGTCCAACAGAAGAACTAGGTCGGGAAGAACCCTGAACAGATGGAGCCAGCAATGAACTCTGTGCTGGTAAAGCGCTGAGAGATGGCTGGCCCTGGCGAGAACCCTGATAACCTCGGCCAGAAGACGACCCACAGTAGTCTGAGCGGGCTGGCTGTGAAGATTTGAAAGAGCGACCTCAGCTCTGCTAACTCTGGTCTCTAGTCTGAGTGCCACTGGAACTAGATGATCCTCGAGGCCTTTTGGCCTCCCTCTCCTCTTGCTCCCTGCGATGATCCGTCTCTATGTCACGAGCGATATTAACAGCATATTCAAATGAGTGACTCAGAACCCTCTCTCAGGTCATCAAAATACAAATTGGATAAATAAGCCCATCAACAAAGCGTCTGATCCTCTCCCGATCAGTAGGAACCAACCACGATGCATATCTGGATAACTTTGTGAATCTAACCTCATACTCCGACACTGACATGTCTCTCTGGCAAAGCCACTCAAACTGCCTACGCATCTCCTCCAACTGAGATCGAGGTACACACTTCTCCAAGAAAATAGTAGAGAACTCCTGCCATGACAATGGTGCTTCCCATGCCGCTGTACGATGCTCATAAGCCTCCCACCAAGCGAAGGCTTCTCCCTGGAACTGGAAGGTAGTAAAGGATACACCGCTCGACTCCAAAATCCCTGCTGTACTGAGCATCCGATGACACTTGTCCAGAAAACCTTGGGCATCCTTACCTGGAGTACCACTGAATATAGGAGGAGATAGTCTAATGAACCTCTCAAGACAACGATGCTCGTCCTCGGCCATCACTGGGACCCTGTCCCCCTGAATCTGAACAACTGGCTGAACTGGGGCCACTGGTTGGACTGGTGGAGCCTCATGTGTCTGAAGGCCCTACACTACCTGCTCTGGAGTACGAGCTGCGGGGGTCTGATGACCACCCCCGGTCCCGGATGTAGTTGCTGCAGTGGATGCTGAAACTGCCTGAGCCAGGCCAGTGCAAACCGTCAATATCTAAGCTAGGTTCTCATGTAGACCCAGAATAACAATAGGCACAGCTGGTGCCTGAACAGGTGCTGCTGGGACCTCTACAACTGGAGGCCGATCTGGAATGGGAACAGCGGGTAGGTCAACTGGCACTACCTCAGCTATCCTACCCCTACCAAGACCACGACCGCATCCACGGCCTCTAGCAGGTGGAAATGGTGGTCGTCCGCCTCGTCCTGTAGCACGAGTTCTCGCCATCTGCGAGAGAATAGAATATCAAAGTTCAGTTTCGGATCAACAAAATCGCACGACAAGAATTTCAAGAATTTGAAGATTTCATAAAAGGTTTTGCAGCCTCCCGAGGATAAGTACAGACGTCTCCGTACCGATCTGTGAGACTCTACTAAACTGGCTCATGACTAGCGAGACCTGTTAAAATAGGCTCTGATGCCAACTTGTCACAACCCAAACCCCGGTCATTATGGCACCCAACACATTGCTAGGCAAGCCCAACCATGTTCTTCCATATTACCAGCCAATTATTAATTAATACTGGTCAATTAAAGTTAATAGCTTGTTTTCATAACAGAAACAACAAGTGCGGAAACAAAATACATGAAATACAGCTCAACGAATCCGGTGTCATAAGTCTGAGCCTCTAACAGAAGGAAAATATCATGTACAATCCAAGTCTAGATAGAGTAACAAAAACATAGAAGAAAGAAAGGAGAGAGATCGGGTCCTGCGGGCGCCGGCAGGTACCTCGATGTCTCCTCGGAATAACAGAAAACTAGCAGCTGCGGATAGCTCAACTGCCCTCCTGAACACCTGTATCTGCACATAAAGTGCAGGGAGTGGGGTGAGTATCTTTCAACTCATTGAGTAACAATAATAAGTAATAACTGAAAGTAAGAACACCTGCATTATCACTAAACAGTTCTAAGAATAACCGTACAAGTAAGTCATCTCTACAATGATAAATCCAATTCCAGTCCACTACTGTCTCACACAGATCTAACACTGATCTAGTCCTGCTGCGACGTGCAGCCCGATCCTCACTCATACTGCTGCGGCGTGCAGCCCGATCCAATATATATGTATATATATATATAATGCTGCGGCGTGCAGCCCGATCCAACATATATAGTGTTGCGATGTGCAGCCCAATCCAATATATAGATATAATACTGTGGCACGCAGCCCGATCCAATATATATAGTGCGCTCACTGGGGGTGTGTGCAGACTCCGGAAGGGCTCCTTCAGCCCAAGCGCTACGATACTGCGGCGTGCAGTCCTATCCACATATATATTACTTCGGCGTGCAGTCCGATCCATATATATATATATATATATATATATATATATATATATATATATATATATATATGCGGCGTGCAGTCCGATCCAATATATGTATACGTATATACTGTTGCAGCGTGCAACCCAATCCGGTATATATATCAATACCTCACAACGGGTCCTCAACCCCATCTCGGTCAATATAGACTTGGCCTCTCGGGCCCACTCAGCTAGAACAGGGTATTCAACCCCAGGTAGTCTCACTCAGAGTACACATCTAGTACTTGTTCATGTCATGCTATACAGTTATGAATACGGCCGAGTGTATGTGTTCAACATGATATAGGGGTCACTTAGCTCTACAAGCTTCCCTCATATTCTACGGATCGGCACAAGACCCCAAACGTGGCTACTAGCCCAAATACACAGATATAAGCCCAGTCTCAGTCATTATACACAGTAAACTATCAATCGGGAAGGACCAAGTCCAAATCCCCAGTCACAATTCTACCATGCTCATCACATGACGTGTGTTTCATCTCAGCATAACACTGAATAGTGCAAATACGGGGTTTCAAACCCTCAGTACATCATTTATTACCCCCACTCACCTCGAATCATCAAAAGTCCTAGCTCGCCGTGCGCTTGCCATGCAAATCAACCTCCTTGGATGCCAAATCTGATCAAAATCAATTATAATACATCAAAGTAGGCAAAATGAACATAACCCAATTGAAATAACTCGAATTACACCAAAACCCACGAAGTTGCCAAAATTGACCCTCGGGCCCGCTTCTCGAAAAAATACAAAAGTCATATTTTCAGATTCCTTATCTCGCCACGAGTCCATACATATAAAGTTTATCAAAATCAGACTCCGTTTGCCCATTTAAATCAATGATTTTCAATAACCCACGCTTAGAGCAAAAACCTCCATTAATACACCTCTAATCCTCCATTTTCAGGTGTTAATTCCATAATTTAACAAAAAGATAACATAAATTTAGTCCATAGTTTCTCACCTGAAGAATCCTCTCGATTTTCTCCTCAAAATCACCTAAATCGCCTCTTAGAACAAAACCCCAAATGTGATATAACTTCTGAAATTCGACCCCCTTCTGTTTCTTTAATCACTGGTGATTTTCCGCTTCTGCGGAATCTTCACCGCTTAAGCGATACCGCTTCTGCGATTTACACGTCGCTTCTGCGTTAATTCATTTAATGGCCAGGACCGCTTCTGCGGTCAACTTCTCGCACCCGCGAGACCGCGCCTGCGGAACATACTCCGCTTCTGCGACTTTCCCCCAAATGGCCACGTCCGCTTCTGCGAACCTGGACTCGCTTCTGCGAGCCCGCACCAGCGATACATCCTCCACTTCTGCGAAATTTTCCCAGACAGTCCCAGTTCGCTTCTGCAACATCCTGGTCACTTCTGCGGGGACGCTTCTGCAGTCCCCCATCCGCAGAAGTGAAAATCCCTGCTGCAACACACCAGCAGTCCAAAAACTTCAAAAACTCTTCCGTAGACCTTCCGAAAATATCCCGAGGCCCCTGGGACCTCAACCAAAAATACCAATCCACTCTAAATCATCACACGAACTTGTTCCAATCATAAAAACATACACTCAAACACACGAATCATCCAATTAAGGCCAGTTCAAGCCTAAGATTCAACCAAAACTTCCGAAACCTACATTCTATCAAAAACCTGACCAAACAATGTCCGAATGACGTGAAAATTTGTAGACATATCCAAAATCAGCTAACGAAGCTACTGCAACTGTCAGAATTCCATTTCGACTCCTAGATCAAAATCTCACCGATCGATCGGATTCTGCCAAAATTCCAACTTAGCCAATTCAAGCCTATTTCTGCACTGGGCCTCCAAATTCATTTTTGATCACTGTCCTTAGCCACAAGTGACCTCCCGAAGCTAACCAAATTATCAGAATTCGATTCTGAGCCCTCTAACTCACAAGTCAACATCCGGTTGACTTTTCCCAACTATTCTTTCTTCAAAGAGACTATTTGTCTCATTTCCAACCAAACTCGATCCGAATTGACTCAAACTCACCAAACACATATATTGAAACATGAACAAGCATATAATGGGGAAAACTGGATGGTAACTCACGTGATGACGGGCCGGGTCATCACACCAGAGGATCTCCTGGTATCCTCAATATATATTCTGGGATCTCCTAGTATCCACAATAATAATTTCTGGGATCTTTTGGTATCCCGAGGATCTCCTGGTATCCTCAATAATAATTTCTGGGATCTCTTGGTATCCCAAGGATCTCCTGGTATCCTCAATATTAATTTCTAGGATCTCTTGGTATCCACAATATATATTCTTTTCTGTGCCAAGGATCTCTTAGTATCCCGTACTCTCAATCTTAGTATATGACATGTGCAGGGGATGCTTCCGAGATGCCGTCCCGTAGTCCCAAATTTAAATCAACCGACAACAACTCAAGATATTAATTAACTACCAAACTCTTAGAAAATAATAGTATATTCTGTCCTAATATATTTCATATAATGCAAACAAGGCTGTTTAAGTAAATATGCAAATAAGTCCACTAAACATGCTTCTCTAAGCTAGCACATGCTATAATAACAATTAGGAATAAGCAAATATGAAAGAGAACTCAACTTAAGTATCTTTTATTTTAAGTAAACATTCGGGTTTTCAATTAGCTTAAGTACGCGCTCGTCACCTCACGCACAAGGCATTCAATTACCAAATTCATATCTTAAGGGATAAAGTCCCCCACACAAGGTTAGACAAGCCACTTACCTCGATCAAGTGCAAGTCAACCAGAAAACACGCTCTCGCCATGAGTATCCGACTCCAAATAGCTCAAATCTATTCAATAAAATTGTGTTGTAAATAATAATTCAAGTAATTCATTCTACAATTAAATTCTAAGCTAATATGCAAAATATGTATAATAACCAAAATACCCCTCGGGCCCCGCATCTCGGAACTGGGTAAAATTTATATTTCCAGAAACCTCACACCCTCACGAGTCTAACCATACAATATTTAAAAATTTCCATATCATTTCAACATTCAAATCAGTGATTCTATCGAAGAGAGTTTTCTACCCTAGATTCCAAAATTCATCCATTAAAATCATTGTGTTGAAGTTGAAATTATGTTAAAAGATGATAAAAAGTAAAGAAAATAAGTTAGAAAACACTTATTGTTGCATTTTTAAAGGGTGTGAATGGGAAATGGAAGAGGCACCTTTTGGATTGCACCTCTTCATCTTACCCTCCTTGGTCTATAAATTTAGAGGCTTGGCCTCATTTTTCAGATATAAAAAATCAGATGGAAAAATCTGAAACTTTCTCTCCTCTTTTTATATTGTTGCATTATTTTCAAATAAACATAAGTGTCAAGTGTGATTTGCTCCGTCTGTTGAGTTCGCTGAAATTCTGTAGTTTCGATTCCGTTCTTTCCTGGGAGGAATTAATCCAAAACCTTGGGCAACAGTGAGGGTATTAAATTCCTTAAGGACACACAAGCAACTTGTGGGCTCGAAATTCTTATTTCATGTTTTGTTTATTGAACTAACGTTTGTTTACTTCTCTGATTTTCCGATTTTGAACACAGATTACCAACAATCTTAAGGAATTTAATATATGACGGAGAAAAGTTGACAAGCAAATAGAAATTAAAATAATATCTGTTTTTGGCTAATTGGTTTGTTGATTGGCTAGTGCAATTAATGCAACCAAAAGGCATTGTTATGTGTGAAACGGTGTAATTGTTGGATTACACTGTAGAATAACCAAACATATCACACAACTTATTTTATGTGCAAATCTTCTCTGCTACTTCTCTATCTCCATAAAGTCTTAACACATTTGCTCGATGAAGAAATTAGATGATAATTTCAAGTACTTGAAGCCAAGTTTTTGGAACTTAACACGTGATGGCAGAAAATTAGGCGGGAACATGGAGTTTCCATAACACGACAGTAAAGACGTTGAACATTTCCCGTGCAACTACTTCTCAAATGTTTCTCCATAACTTTCCTTTTCAATAAAGAAGAAGACCATTATAGTTGGGACTTCTCCTCTGTGTGATTATTTACTTTAGAGTTGAAGAGAAGGTGATCAAAGAGGAAACAGAAAATGATAAATAGTGTAAAGAATGCACCATTCTCTCCTCGAGTCATTGGTGTAGAATGATAAAAAGTGGACAGAAAATATTTTACAAAAACATATGTTGCTTCATGTGGTGCCAGCGCTGACTTCTTTGAATCGATGCCTAAATTGTTTCTTTGGAAACAATTATTTCGCTTCGAACTGGTAAATATCGGTTCATATAATGGAGGAATTCGTACGTTGGTTGTGAAAACGTAAGAGTCTTTTGGACAAGTTCTCATTCAAGTAGTACGACTTGAATCTTACACTAATATTCTTGAGATTATGAATATAATATGTACAGATAAACATATATGTGTTTGATTAATAGAGAACTTGATCAAATCATTTAAAGTGTTTTAATGGTTTAGTTAGAAAACCATTTGGAGAGGGAATTAAAATTCTCGTGATGGAGAATAAAATCTTCGTGACTTTCTACTACTGCTTCGAGATCAAAATCTGTGAAATTTTATACTCGATCGTTGAGATTAAAGTTTTCGTAACTTTCTACTCATTTGTCGGAAATTAAAGTCTAAATGACTTTATACTCGTTTTGGAGATTAAAATCTTAGTGATTTTTCTACTCTAATTTATTATTCGATTTGAAGATAAAAACTTCATCGTTTATTAAATTTTTTGTGTCACGTATTACATGGTTTGAAGATTAAAAACTTCACCATTTAATATATCCGGTATCAGGCAGTACTCGATTATAAGATTAAAAACTTCACCGATTATTAATTCTGATTGTGTCGGATTGGTTTGAAGATTAAAAACTTCACCATTTATTCTGACTATGTTATGGCACAAACAACAGTTCTTGTGGCGGGCTCAACAATGTAATAGGGGCGTCGAATATGAATCTCCTTTTTGATGAAATATGTTTGGAATATGGTATTATTCACCAAACGACTTGCCCCTTCATTAGCGCAATCTAATGAAATTGTGGAAAGAATGAGTAGAACGTTAAATGAGATGATAAAATGCCTTGTTGTAAGTTATGGTTTACCCAAATCTTGTGGGAGAAGCTATTCTTACGGTATCCTTTCATACGAAAAATGAATAAAAGGAAGAAAACCCAACTTGAAATATTTTCAAGTGTGGGGGATATTTGGGTAAAGCGCAAGTTCTTAAACCCAAAAGGGTAAAATCGGATCAAAAATTGTTGATTCGTTTTCATAAGATATGCAACAAATAGTAAGGCATATCTTTTTCTGATTCATAAATCAGAAAATCCCGACATTCATATTAATATGGTAATTGAATCAGATAATGCTAAATTCTTTGAGAATAGTTATTCGTATAAAAGGAATGTGAGTCGTCTAGTGAAAAATCTAAGCGAACACGGAAAGAAGCAAACGAAAGTACACCTATTGAGGTGAATCTAAGACATAGTAAACGTCAAAGGATAACTACTTCCTTTGGACTCGATTTTCTGACACTCTTGTTGGAAAATGAGCTTCAAACATTTAAAGAAGCAATGTCTTACTCAAAAGCACAATGTTAGAAAGAGGTCGTCAATAGTGAGATAGAATCCATATTAAGTAATCATACTTGAAAATTTGTTAATCTTCCTCCAAGAAATAAACATTTGGATTCTAAGTGGATTTTCAAAATGTAAAATAAAAGTTGATGGTGCTATTGGCAAATATAAGGCAAGATTAGTTGTCAAAAGAGTTTAGACAACGAGAAGGTCATGTTTATTTTGATACATACTCAACGGTAAGGATGATTACATCTACTCAGGTGTTAATAGTGTTAGCCGCGGTGTATGGCCTTGAAATCCATCAGATGAAATTAAAGAAAGTCTTCTTAAATGGAGATTTGGAGGAAGAAATTTACATGGAACAACTTGAAGGGTTCATGGTTCCCGAAAAAGAAACAAAGGTTTGTCGAGTTGTTAAGTCACCCAAGCAATGACATGCGAGATTTGACCAAATAATATTGTCAAATAGTTTCAAAAATTAATTAGTGTAAATAAAAGTGTTTACATTAAGAATACTTCAAGTCATATAGTCGGTACTTTGATTATATGTTGATGAAATATTTAAAATGTGGGGGCTTTTATCTTATGCATGACAAAAGCAAATGTTAGACGTAATGTCTAAATTGGTATTTGAAACTCGTTGATGTAGTAGTTGGTAAATTCATCAATTGTTTAGTCTTAATCAAGACTAGTTGATGAAACTACTAATTCGGAAGTTGATCACACGTCTTTCTCGAAAGGTCATTTTCTTTAATGAAAATTTATATAGTTTGGTTCTTTTATGAAATGATGTCACTTTGAAGGTTGTGACTTTTCATAAAATAATATGTCTGTACGTTTTAGTATGGACATGACCGTTCATGAACGGATATATTAATACGTTGGTCTATAATGAGGTGAACCAACCAATGAACATGACCAAAATCCATTGCAAGTTGGATTTGTTTCATAAATAAAGGTGCTATAATTTGCATATCATATAGATGTATGAATAAATAGCATACAAATGCTTGGAATGGTGGAGTGATTGAGAAATGTGTTATGTATTAAAAGGTTATGGTCACAACTGACGCCAATCATTCCGGCTGTCATTATAATATACTACATTAAGTGTAGTCAATAATCTGATATGCAATCGAAAGTTGAGATGTATTAGTCTACAACATAAGGAAGTTTGTATTGAATGTTTATGATAATGAAATGAGTTTTGAAGTATTTGAAATATACTCCAAATTATGCTTTGCGCTATAATAAGTATCCCGCGATAATATGGGGGTATAGTGATGAAAATTAGATCATTGGTTAAACCGATTCTAACCAGTCAGTGGATGAGCGATGTATTGGAAATCGTCCAAATAAATGTGCATTGATCGCTCTATAGTGGAGGCTGAGTTTGTAGCCTTGCACAAGGTCGGTGGCGAAGCTGAATGGCTCCGGAATTTCTTGAAAGATATTCTATTTTTGCCCAATTTTTGGCACCTATATGTATATATTGTGATATTCAAGAAACAATAGGAAGGGTTGGGAGCGTTATGTCTTGTCATATAAGACGGAGACATAGAACCGTTAGGCAACTACTTTCTAGTGGAATTATCACAATTGATTATGTAACATCAAAGGATAATTTGGCGGATCCGCTTACAAAAGGCCTAACTAGAGAGGGAGTTGAGAAATCATCTAAGGGAACGGGACTATGGCCGAGGACAAGTCATCATGGCGGTAACTCTACCTAGAATTTTGGAGGTCCGAGATCTAGGTTCAAGGAGCAAACAAAGTTATGCATGACCGGTTCAACATTGTCAAATATAATATTTTAGTCCATTCTCGTGATGAAGACAATGTTCAGTAACAAGGATAAAATGTTAAGACATTTTTTAATGGTTTCTAAGTTTGATACAGGGTATATCAAATAGTGTATCTACGGGATAACACGTTTAGGAATCACCTATGTAAGTGTGAAGTGTAAGCCCCTTCAAGGAGAATTCTGTAAGGCCAGTTCTCTATGCACTTATGAACCAGGCGGTGTTCATGGATAAAACGAACACAACAATGAGAACCAAAGACGGTTAAGGGTTGATTGTGTGACTTATGGTTGTCTAGGTATACACCAAAGCTCGACGGTTCAAAGATATCAATTCTACCGATTGACCGAGTATATCCGACATAAGTTCACTACGGAAAGTTCAAAAGGAAACCTACTTATCCAGATGCGATTAATCCTACTTGCGAATCACACAGTATTTTCATGCATGTTTTTTGACATATGCCCATTCCCCATTCATGTGGGGGATTGTTGCATTTTTAAAGGGTGTGAATGGGAAATAGAAGAGGCACCTTTTGGATTGCACCTCTTCATCTCACCCTCCTTTGTCTATAAATTTAGAGGCTTGGCCTCATTTTTCAGATATATAAAATCAGATGAAAAAATCTGAAAATTTCTCCCCTCTTTTTATATTGTTACATTATTTTCAAATAAACATAAGTGTCAAGTGTGATTTGCTCCGTCTGTTGAGTTCGCTGAAATTCTGTAGTTTCGATTCCGTTCTTTCCTGGGAGGAATTAATCCAAAACCTTGGGCAACAGTGAGGGGATTAAATTCCTTAAGGACACACAAGAAACTTGTGGGCTCAGAATTATTATTTCACGTTTTGTTTATTGAACTAACGTTTGTTTACTTCTCTGATTTTCTAATTTTGAACACAGATTACCAACACTTATCAATCGCTTTGAAGAAGAAGAATCGTTTGGAAAATCCCCCTTTATGTTTTGGGTTTTGAATAAGTGTGAAATGACTGAAAATTTCGGAATCATATACTGCACTGGAGGACAGGCGCGGACCACACGAAAATGTCCCACGGCCGCACCGGGGAAAGGGGTTGGGCCTGGCCACGCGGACCGCACAACAATGCACGCGGCCATGTGGCCTCAGCGCGGAACACACAGAAATGGACGCGGTCGCGTGGCCTCAGCGCGGACCACACAGAAATGCACGCGGTCGTGGGGCCTCAGCGCGGACCGCACAGAAATGCACGCGGCCGTGCTGGTCAAGCTTAACCCAACGACCCTCTGAACCATCCCACGCGGACCGCACAAAAATGCATTGCGGCCGCATGGGACCTGCTACTCTGCTACATCTGATATTTTAGGTCTAAGGCCTCCCAGAACCTACTCCAAACTCATCCGAGCCCTCGGGGCTCTAAACCAAATATGCACACTGACACAAAAATATCATAGGAACTTGCTCGAGCGATCAAATTGCCAAAATAGCATCATTTACATAGAATCGAGTCTCAAAACTCATGATTTTCATTTCAAAGTTCATAACTTCCAAAGTTGGCCATTTAGGTCTGAAACACGTCAAACGACGTCCAATTTTGATCAAATTTCACAGAAAGCGCTTAACGTATATTTCAGACATGTATCGGGCGTCGGAACCAATATACGAGCCAGATACCTATATTTTCTAACTCGCCTTCATTTATGTTTTTCCTTAACAATTTTAGAAAATAATTTAACAAAAAAAATTCTTTTACCAAGGTTCTGGACCTCGGATTTTGATTCCGCGCGTACTCCCGTGTTCCATATTTTTCTAAGTATTTTCTGAGACTGCCAAATCACGGGTCCTAGTCAGTTTACCAAAATTGTTGATCAAAGTCAACCATGTCAATATTAATATCAAAATTCATATATTTCAACGTAAAAATTATCCGGCTTCACGCTCGGACTACGCACGCTAATCGAGACAACTAAGAATGAGGTTTTCAAGACCTCAGAAGCTCGAAATAACTAAGAACACAAGTGATGACCCTTTGGGTCGTCACACTCAGTAAATAGTTAGATTCATTAGGGAAACATAACTATTCATGTAAAATATATGAGTGATGTCAGATATTAACCCCATAAATTTAAGACCAACTCAGATGTAGAGTAAATGTTAATTTAAGATAGGTAACTATCATTTTTTATAAAGCTCTAGTTTCGTTCAATCAACATGTAACTCAGTTGGAGAGTTTCTACAAGTAATAAAATAACTACAGGCTAAATAAGAACATAGTATCATCTATAATGAATTTATCCGATATGGAAGGAGATATATGTCAACATAAAAATTCATTATATTACTGTAGAACCCGTTTAATTTAGGGTTTAGGGTCTAAAATCTCGTGTTTTGCAACTTGGGCTCTGAAGGTTGCACGTACTGTTGCGGTCTTAGAGCGGTTACGCTAGGACCGCAGCTAGAGTGACCTTCAGAATCCGATGCAGTGTATTGCCGCGGTTACACCCGGACCGCATCCATACAATACGTGATTTAAGAAAAAAATGTGTATTGACAGGATTTAATCCAAAAGTTCTGTATATTAATCCAAAATTACAGAATATCATACAAAACATTCATGTTTGTTAACATAGAATAATTATCCGAAATATGTATCAATGAATAACACATATCAATTTTACTCTATGCATGTTATATTACATTATCTATTTAGATGTAAGATGGCATCTGATACCAATTGTTAGAACATTCGCAGCGGAAGCAAGCATATCAACCAGATATCAATTACATGCAAATTAGACAACATAATAATAATGAGATCAGGAACACTAACCTCTTGAAATAGTCGCACAAATCTTCCAAACTGCAAGGATCCAGGGGTGCAGTCTTCTACTATATGCCTAGTATAACCTTGGACACTTTTGCTTTAAGGTGGGAAAGAACAATACAACTCTAGGATAGGTGAATATGTGAAATTTGTCTACCTTTTATAGACTCGAAATTAAGCCCTAAAAAGGGGCTTAATATCGTGTAAGATTAGGATTTCATAAGTAGAATCCTACTCTAACTCAAAAATATAACTTTTTTCCCAAGTTACTTTTTTACCCAAGTTTGTCCAGGTTTTTATTAGATATAGCAAGGACCATATAAATAATAAGAGGCTACTAATTATAGTATTAATTCTAAATTTAATTCTTACTATAATAAATTATAATTTATTCCACTAAAACTACAATTGAACTCCTCAATAAGAATTTCAAAAATTCATCAACACTTATTTAACTCCCCGTGTTAAGATTTCAAATACTAGATAATTAGATTAAGTTACTGAAAATTTAATTCAATTAAATAATTAAATCCTTTATAATCCTGCTTAAACCATCTCATGTGACGGATACAAAATCAATCGGCCGAGTTTTCACATGAAAACTTATAAGCTTATATAAAGGGGTATCATCAAACCCAAAACCAAGTCACGGATTCTATCAACTAATTATTATTTAGATATGTTATTTGTTATTGTCCAATTTATTATTCATATACTAACTCTAAATAGGGTCGTATCCTTTGATAAATCAAAACAATGAACAAACAATTATATCAAGATTAGGAGCATAAGCTCATTTAAAAAATTAGAGAAAATATTTTATATGTATTTAGTACAAAAACACATTTTCGCTACTTGGTCCGTTCAATATACACTGAGTATACTCGTACAAGAAGTTGGAACCTACTCCCATTATCAAGACAAATTATATAATAATCTTGTGCTTTTGTCTGATAATATCTTCGATTATAAACATGATTTATTAATTATGAGAACCAACAATTTAATCTTCTGTGCATGAGCTAAAATTTCATACACTAAATTGTGTAGTACATAACCAAAAGGACACACATATTACAAATGATCTATTTAAAATAATACTTTATTGAATTGAATAAATTAAATAAATAATTATTTAATAAAGAATAAAATATAATACTATGTTTAAATTGCATGGTTAATAGTATAACGCAACATATACCGCGTAGATTGGTTAGACCAGGGGGCCCAACAATTTCCATTATGACATCCTCGGTGTAAATAATGCTTTGTCATAGTTAGTGAGATATGAGGACACAGATCACTTTCATTAGATAGAGGAAAACAATTCTCATTTTTCAGCCTCTTCCTTGATCATAATGACAATGTAGAAATCGTAAAAGCTTTCAAGGAAAATGCTTATAAAAAGTCAAAAACTTTCTGTCATCATAGTAAGTAAAAGTACTTATGTACCCTTACTTCAGTAATAATTACAAACCGAAAGATGTAATTGCTTGTTTAAAAAAAGAAGTTGGCTCATGTAACTGTGAATAAATTATCAGATATCCCAACTCTCATAATTAGCAATTCAATCTCCAACTTTCATTCTTTTTACCCTCTCTCCTCACCACTCGCTCCCTAAAAAATCAGTTTATCACATCTCATAATAAATCTATTAGGAGCATGACCTTATCTTTCTTATTTTGTTCACTTATTATATCGAAATCTTAAATTAAATAACAACTGTAAAAGAATGCCTCAAGTACAGTTATATTAAAACTTTTAAAGCAGAAATCCACTTGAGGCCTCCTTGCCTTTTAAGTTAGTTGTAAAATCAAGCTAAATCCATAGGAAAAATTCAAAAATAACTTTGTCAAAATACTACAGATTTAGCTTGCATTACGATGACCAACTTAAGAAGTAATTGAATAATTAGATACTATATTTCCAAATCAGCCTCTCTACCCTAGGGTAGGGGTAAGGTTTGCGTACACACTACCCTCCCCAGACCCCACTAAGTGGGATTATACTGGGTTGTTGTTGTTGTTGTTGTTGTTGTTATATTTCCAAATCACAACGTAATAATAGGCGTTTAAATATTATCCTTTTAGCATCGAAATAATACTATGATTTTAGTACCTGTGGTGTGGGAACAAAGATATCTGATCCGCAGGGACGACACAGTAAAATTGACATGAATAGTACCCAATATCATTGGCAATTTTTTTGAAGATTGATCACCTTGCCCGATTATGCTCTATTCAGCTTCCTTTTTTTTTTTAACTCTTTCGCGACCGCGGCAGAACCGCGGTGGAAGGAAGCTTCAGAACTTTAGAGATTCAGAGAAGTTAATTGGCCGCGGTTCTACAGCAGCAGGCGCAGAATGTTCAGGGGTCAAAGTGTCAAATACTTGATTTTTGGACCTAAACCCTATTTTAAACATTAGACTTCGCCCAAAAGAGGCATGTATTGATTTTTAGAGTATCTTGGCAAAGGAAACTATTGTGAGAGAAAAGTCCAAACATCTTTCTTCTTTTCTTTTATTTTATGATGAATTATATCTTAGTTTATTTTCCCATAGCCATGAGTAGCTAAATTCCTTGCTACACTTGTTGCAAAATAAAGGACTCTTTTCTGGGACACAAATAGAAGATCTTCAGCAGCACTTGAAGAACTTCTTATCCATATGCAAAACTCAAAGGCAACCCTACGTGACTCCGGTAGCAATCAGACTACTATTACTTCCATTCTCGGTGACAGGAGCTGCACAGGTTTGGCTAAATTCACTCCCCATCAATTCTATAGAAACTTGGGATGAGTTAGTTAAGCAATTCCACAATAAGTTCCACTCGCCCAACAAAACTGCTCAACAAATTGATGAGATTGTGAGCTTCAAGCAGAAACCAATGGAGACTTTACATGAGACATGGGCAGGTTTAAAGGAATGTTAGTTATGTGTCCTCACCACGGTATTCCAGAACAGATGTTGGGACAACGGTTTTATATGGGGTTGTCTAACAGCATGAAAAGTATTGTAGATACGACCAATGGAGGCTCGTGCGCATCTTGCATAAGCCAGCCAATTGGTAATCCATGGAATACAGAGCATGATCATCATCATCATCACCCTGAAAATATGAACTACGTGGCTAACTATGGGGGTAAGAGACAAGGAAATCAGAATTGTGGTCAGCAGACTTAGCAGTAGTACAGGCCACCTCAACCACAGTATAATGCCGGAAACATGGGAGGTATGAGACCCCCCATTAACATTGCACCGCATCCTACACCATAGGGGTACAATAATCAGCAGCAAGGGTATCATCCACCTCAACAACAGCATGGTGGAAGACAAGAAGATGGGTTTGCAAGACTGGAAGCAATTATGCAGCAGGTTATTGGGTCCAATACAAAGATTAATAAAAGAGTGGATCCACATGATGCTGCCATCAAAATAATTGAGGTACAAGTGGTCAAGATTTCAATGTCATTGAACAATCGTCCTCAAGGGACATTACCTGTAGATACCCAAATCAATCCGAAAGATCAGGACCCAAAGCAGCTAATGGCGGTGAGTCTCTGAAATGGTAGGGATATTGATGTTGAGCAAGAGCGAGTACAAGGTAACATACATGTTGAGACAATCATTCCAGTACCCATTGATCTGGATGACTCTACGGTATTGACATAGGTGACAATCCAGCCCGTATCTGAAGAGAAAAATAAGTAGCAAGAGACCGAGAAAATAGTTGAGCCAGTAGAAGAGCAGTAGTCAAAAGTATAGCCGAGAAAGGGAAATCCCAAGTGATTGGGAAGAAAAGACCTCATGCACCACTCCCACAGAGGTTGGCCATGCTCCAAAAGGAGGAGCAGTACAAAAAGTTCTTTGAAATGCTTAAGCGAATTCAGGTAAACATTCCATTGATTGAAGCTTTAAAAGAGATGCATGGCTATGCTAAAATGATGAAGGATTTGATGTCTCATAAGTTTGACTTCCAAGACATGTCCACGGTGACACTTACTCAGACCTGTAGTGTAGTGGTGTCCAGAGCTGTAGCTAAAAAGTTATCGGATCCAGGTAGCTTTACAATTCCATGCACTATAGGGAACTTCATATTTGCTAAGGCACTTTGTGATTTAAGGGACAACATCAATCGTATGCCCTTGTTTATTTATCAGAGGCTGGGCATTAAGAGAGCTAAACCCACGTCTATGTTGTTGCAGCTGGGCGACATGACTGTGAAACATCCATTTGGGATCCTTGATGATGTACTTATACAGGTTGGGAAATTCGTGTTCCCTGCAGATTTTGTAATTTTGGACTGCGAGGTGGATGAAGAAATTCCTATAATCTTAGGAAGACCATTCTTGGCCACGGGGAGAGCTTTGATGGATTGTGAGACTAGGGAGCTCAAGATGAGGCTCAATGATGAAGAAATTATATTCAATATACAGAAATATATGAGGCGACTGAGTGGGTTCGCAAATTGCTCTCTTATTGATGCAGCGGATGTAATTGTAGAGTCTGATGATGAGGTGTTGATGGCTGAGGACCCCCTATCCGCATGCTTAATGAACTTAGATGAAGTGAATAGGAAGGACTTGGCGGAATGGGTGCTAGCATTGGAAGGTAGAGGGTCCTGGGATAGAAATCTAGGGGATCAGCCCCGCCTATTGCATGCAAAAGATTCTGGTTGAAGAGGGGCACAAACCTTCCAGGGAACATCAGAGGAGGCTGAACCCAAATATGAAGGAAGTGGTGAAAAAGGAAGTGATAAAGTGGTTGGATGCGGGAATCATTTTCCCAATTTCTGACAGTAGCTAGGTTAGCCCAGTTCAATGCGTGCCTAAAAAGGGTGGAATAATGGTGGTGAAGAATGACAACAATGAACTTATCTCAACAAGAACCGTCACAGGCTAGAAAATTTGCATGGACTACAGAAAGTTGAAGCTAGCCACCAGGAAAGACCACTTCCCACTTCCCTTCATTGATCAGATACTTGACAGGTTGGCAGGGAGGTCACACTTTTGCTTCCTGGATGGGTACTCGGGGTACAATCGAATCTCCATAGCCCCCGAGGATAGAGAGAAGACCTCCTTCACATGCCTATATGGCATTTATGCCTTCAGGAGGATGCCTTTTTGCCTATGCAATGCACCCGCCACATTACAACGGTGCATGATGGCCATATTCACTAACATGGTAGAAGATATAATGGAGGTGTTCATGGATGACTTCTCAGTGGTGGGGAATTTATTTGAGGAATGCATAGTAAATCTGACGCGTGTGCTGAAACGATGCATCGGGACTAACTTGGTTCTAAATTGGGAGAAGTGCCATTTCATGGTACAAGAAGGAATAATCTTGGGGCACCGGATGTCAAGCAAAGGAATAGAGGTTGATAGAGCAAAGGTTGACGTTATAGCAAAGCTGCCGCCACCAACTTCTGTCAAAGCCATAATAAGCTTTCTTGGACATGCTAGTTTTTACCGGAGGTTCATTAAGGATTTCTCCAAAGACGCCAATCCTCTCTGTAAGTTAGAGAAATATCACCCATTTGTATTTTCTGATGATTACAGGGTAGCTTTTGAGGAGTTGAAACAAAGGCTGGTCACAACACCCATCATTGTTGCCCCTAAATGGGAGCAACCCTTCGAATTAATGTGTGATGCTAGTGACTACGTGGTGGGGGCAGTGCTGGACCATCGAAAGGACAAATTGATGCAACCGATCTACTATGCTAGTAGGACGCTGACTAGAGCTTTGTTGAACTACACAGTGATGGAAAAGGAGATGCTAGCTGTGGTATTTGCTTTTGACAAGTTCCGGTCCTATTTGATAGGGTCCAAGGTAATCGTATACCTTGACCATGCAACTCTTAGATATCTAATAGAAAAGAAGAAATCTAAGCCACGCTTGTTTTGTTAGGTGTTGCTACTGCAAGAGTTCGATCTTGAAATTTGTGACCGCAAGGGCACTGAAAATCAAGTCACTGATCACTTATCACGACTTGAAGGAGCTAAAAATGTTGTAGAAGTTGAAGAAATTCTAGAAACTTTTCCAGATGAGAAGCTGCTCGCTACCACTCATCAGGAAGCGCCATGGTATGCAGACTATGCTAATTATCTAGCCAGTAGTATGGTTCCTCACGACCTGTCATCGGTCCAGAAGAAGAGATTCTTTCGTGAAAGCCAATTGTAGTACTAGGATGAGCCTTACTTGTTTAGAATTTGTCTTGATAACATGATCTGGAGATACGTCCCCGAGATCGAACAATCTTCTATCTTGCAGGCTTATCACGCTTCAGCGTATGGCACTCACTTTGGAGGGATCAGGACAGCAGCTAAGGTGCTAGAGGCTGGATTATTTGGCCAAAGATGTTTAAAGATGCTCACTTGTGAGTCAAGGGTTGTAATGAATGTCAACGCACCGGGAACATTTTCCCGCGTCACGAGATTCCCATGAACCCAATTCAAGAGGTTGAAGTGTTCGATGTTTGGGGGGGAAGATTTCGTGGGCCCCTTCGTCAGCTCCTATGGTAATAAGTACATTCTTGTTGCTGCAGACTATGCGTCCAAGTTGGTGGAAGCTGCAGCATTACCCACTAATAATGCTAAGGTGGTGGTGGGGTTTCTCAAGAAGAACAAATTCACCCGCTTTGGGACATCGTGCGCAATTATCAACGACGAGGGCAATCACTTCTGCAACATGGACATTGAGAAGTTGTTAGCTAAATATGATGTGTGCCATAAGGTGGATACTCTGTACCACCTGAAGACTTGTGGACAGGTTGAGGCGTCCAACAAAAAGATCAAGAGCGTATTGACAAAAACTGTGAACGCTACAATAACTGACTGGTCAAGGAAGCTAGATGATGCACTATGAGCTTACATGACAACTTTCAAGACCCCAATTGGTATGCCACCATATAAGTTGGTGTTTGGGAAGGCCTGTCACCTACCTGTTGAACTTGAACATAAAGCGTAGTGGGCACTGAAACAACTGAATTTGGACTTGGAAGTTGCGGGCACGTCAAGAGTCAATGAATTACATAAGCTAGAGGAGTTCCAATATCTTGATTTTGAAAGTACAAGGCTATATAAGGAGAGAATGAAGCGGTTACACGATCAGAACATCATTGAGTGAAATTTCAATTCCGGGGATAAGGTATTGCTCGATAACTCAAGATTGCAGTTGTTCCCGGTAAGCTTAAGTCAAGGTGGTCTGGACCGTTTCACGTGGTTGAAGTTTTTCCATCCGGAGCTATGGAAGTTGCTACTAAAGATGACTCTCGTACATTTAGAGTCAATGGTCAGCAATTGAAATTTTATGTGGGTATGGGCAAGCCTAAGGAGATATCCGAGCTACATTTGAATGAACCACAGAGGTCGAGCGAACCTTAATTGCGCTCATATGAGTCATGTTGAGACGTTAAATCAGGCGCTACGTAGGAGGCAACCCATGAAATTGTTGTAATTGTAACCTCTTAGTATATTTATAAAAAAAAGCTGGGCGTTAGAATCAGAGAGGGGCATCGATCGTGGTTCCACTGTGACCGCGGTGAAACTGTGGTCAAAAGACCTCTCTGAACCTCAGTGCTCGCGGTTCTACCGCCACCGCGGCAGAACCGCGATAGACTCCATCTCGGCCCAGGTAAGTATGTTTATAATATTTTATTTTTTTTCTCCTCCCTACCCGTTCTAACCTAGTAACCCCCCATTTCCCCATCAATAACGCTGCCCCCTCCCTTTCTCTTCATCTCTCTGGAATTTCAAAAAGAAAACCTAACCCTCTCTCTAATTTTCTTCTTCTTCATCCTCCATCTTCCTCCCTAACCTCCATTAACTCACCTCCACTTCTCCCGCTCTTCAACTCAAGTAATTTATTTTCCTCTCTCTCTTTTTCTTTCTCTTCTATGTAGTTTAATTTAGTTAGTTATTAGTTTAACTGAACCCTAGTTAGGATTATTGTAAAACTTGATTTTTTTGCTTTCTTTTATGTTTGCCATTGTTGTAATTGATGTTTATGAGGTTCTTTGGTGGGAAATTGATAGGGTCTCCATTATTATATAATTTTGAAGTTGTTTTGGTGGCTTGGAGGCCTAAACTATATTTTGTGGTGTAGTATGGTATTGGGTCATGTGTTGGCCAAAATTTTGGTACTGTTTTGTCTGTTTTTGGGCTGTTGTATGACCAACCTAAGTTTTGGGGTGTTGTAATTGATGGATGATGTCATGTAATTGACTGGTAGTATTGTTGTAGTTTGTGTATGGTATTGTTGTAGTTGATATATAGTGGTGTTGTATCTCATGTTAAATGTTGAATGGAGTAAGTGTGGGGTGTAATATGCCGGAAGTGGTAAGAAAATTGTGGGCTATTGTGGAGGTTGTTATGAATGAATAGAGGAGAAGTATTTGGTGCCATCGGTGGTGAAGTTTGAGTAACTAGCAGTTTGGCACTAGTTACGGCATATTTTGATGGTTTGTTTGATTCTTTACAGGTCATATGGCTCCCTAAAGACCAAGGCAGTCAGTAGGACAATCCAGACGCCGTACTTATGATGAGTCAAGGTTCGCATCGGAACTGGCTGAGGATGATTTCAATGCTAAAGCTACAAAGAGTTTCCTTCATGAGATTCCGATCGACCGGGTAGTCCTCCATGCTGAAAAGGTGGAAATGTATGAGGAGATTCAGAGGCAGGAGATGGAATTCCTATTCGAGTACCCCGCTCCTGTTAACAAGATGTTAGTTCGAGAATTTTATGCCAACTGCTCATTCCACATGAGTAGGGAGGTGATTGTACATGACAAAGTTATCAATGCCAAAGTTTCGACAATTAGCCAGGTGTTGAGGCTACCTCCATTCACCAGTGACATCAACTATTATCAAGATAGGCCAAATGTCACATGGGAGGTTATGATAGATGCACTATGCACACATCGGCGACCCATTTGGATATGGTATCAAATCATCCTCAACTCTAGCTCCTTCACTCACTTGGCCAAATGTTGGGTGACTGTCATCTGCAGCAGGTTCCTTCCATCCAACAATATAACATATGTGAACTTCAATCGGGCAATATTGACTTGGTGCTTTATAACTAAGAAAGGAGTTTGATCCGGCCCGGGTAATTGGAGATGAGATGCACTCCGGGGACCACTGCAGACAAAGGGATTTATTTCCCTTCTTTGTTAACCATATTGTGCTTGATGAGGAATACACCCACAAACCCCGCCGATGGAGATTTGCCAGCAAAAGCACCATTCAAAGCCTCTAGCATCAGAGTAGGCCAGGGTGCAAGAACAACAATTAAGATTGACAACGAGGATGATGACCCGGTCCCTATTGCTCCATCTCGGAGTTCTACAAACAATGTTGATCCTTCTCGGCACACATATTCTATGGCTGGACTATCAAGATCACAGTCCACCAGACCTATGATGCGGTCTTTGGAGGAAGAGGTAGCGGATCTCCGCACCTCAGTGGATGGATTTCACACCAGGATGGATGTTATGTCCTAGAGGCAGCCCAGGACTGAGAGCCGGTTCATGGCCTGGTTTCGTGCATTGAGGAGAGCTTGCCATGTCGACCCCAGCACTGTCTCCGACTCTAACTGAGTCTTAGGGAAGTCTTCTAACCCTTCTGCTCTTTACTTTCTTTATACGAAATGGGGACATGCCATGATTTTAAGTGTGGGGTGGGAGACTTGCTCTGTTTGTATGTTGTATTATATATAGCTAGTGTAGCGTTAGTGTTGTATATATTTGATTAGGTCTATATTAGGATTATCTGAATTGGCCCAACAACAGATACTTGTCGACGGGTCTCTTGAGGGTCAAAGTTAGAACTAATTATAAAAAATATATATATATATTAGCTGAATTGGCCCAACAACAGACACTTGTCGACGGGTCTCTTGAGGGTCAAAGTCGGAACTAATTATAATGTGTATATATATATATCCAAAAACAAAGTTAGAAGACTCTTCCTGATGACGGACTACTTGGACAGTACTCTTGAGGGAAGTAGTTCATGTAGAGTTTTTTTATTTTATTTTCCTCTTTTAGGTAGTGTAATACCTTCCCCTTGGTTTTTCTTTTGACCACGATCCTTTTCCAAGGGATTTTCTTGAACCGGGTTAGGTACATTTTTCTTTTTCTTAGTTTTAGGATTAGATGGGTGAAGGTCAGAATGTAACCCCAGATATGCACACATGCAAATAACTAAAAGAACTTGAGAGGGTGACATCTAAGCTTGTTTGTAGACTCATAATATATGCCTTAATTTTGCACATCTTGTCTTGCTTGAACACTCGTATGATTGTGTTGATGAATTAATTCGGAATGAGTTAAATGCTAAGTGTGTGTGAGTTGTTACTTGCATTATGTGCTTGCATATGATACCTAGAACTTGCCCCGTGTGTTTGCAAAGAGATATAGAAGTCGTTTGGTTTTAGAGATGATTGAGGCATTTCTTTGTGCAACCCTATATAATTGTGAATCCATTTGTATATATTATCGTAGTCCCCTTTGAGCCTGAAGCCTGTTCTTTTATAACCCTACAATGATCTAAATAGCTGTGTTTGAATAAGCTAAGTGTTTGAACCTTTACCTCCTAGAAGCATTTGAATCACTAAAGAATATACAAAAGTCAAAGTATGGGGTAGTAGGAGTTAGTGAAAAAAGGGAATCAAGAATGAACGGTTAGATTGGTTAACTGGCACAATACAATAAATCTCTGGAAAAAAATAAGGAATAAAAGAAGAATCTAGTTGCACCTAAAGAAAAGTGGGGGTCACAAGTGAAAGAAAAAAAAAGAAGGGTGGAATAATGATTGTGTTGAACATAAAGGTGAAATAAAAGGAAGTGTGTATTAAAAGTGCTTAGGGAGGTTAGTCACTATATCCAAATATATCCTGCTCGTCCCTTAGCCTACATTACAACCTATAAAGACATCTTGATCTTTGACTGAATGGCTCGATTAGTAGAGTATTACACTAGGGGCAAGCTTATGGTGTGTCTATGTGGCATGTGAATGCTCTTTGGTGAGAGTGAGTAATTTTTCCTATATATGGTTCCTTGTTGTTGAATTTTATGTGTGTAGAACTTCTCTCAGATTATTTATGTGAGGGCATGTGACTCAGGAAGAAAAAGAGAGTCTTCACTGGTGTTAGAGTAATTAGAGTGAGCACAAGTGTGTCTTGGCATGAGATTCTACATTTAAGGTATGGTTGTTGCACTGCTTAGGTCGATCATTGATAATAGCGGGTGTGACATAAATTGGGACAGTGCATTAAACAGTTAGGCTTAGAAGTGTGGTTTAGTTTGCTCGAGGACGAGCAAAGGTTTAAGTGTGGGGTGTTGATAATAGGTGAATTTAACTATAATCACACCTTAAATAATCACCTTCTTGTGTAGTTTTAATGCTAAAAGTGATAACAAAATGCTATTATTAGTGCGTTTCATGATTTGCAGGTGATATATGTATAAAGAAGGCTAAGGAGCAGTTTTGGAGTCAAAATTGGAGAAAAGAGGCCAAATGTGTAAATTCCCAATGAAGCCACGCCTTGCCATCCCTCAGGATTCAGAAAGGTGGTTTCGCCGCGGTTCTACCGCGACCGCGATGGAAGGCAGCTTCAGAACTTTGGAGATTCAGAGAGGTTGATTGGCCGCCGTTCTACCGCAACCGTGGTAGAACCGCGGTATGCGCAATAATTAAGATAACTTTACTGCAAATAGATAGGTATAACATGGTGTAGAATGAGTTAATATCAACTATGTATAGTAGAAAATTAGAAAGAAAAAACATTTTTAGGCGAAAGCCAGGAAAAGCTGCACAAACTAATCTGGTGAGTGATGTATCCGACCTGTTAAAGTTAAGAGAAATACTACAAGAACCAAAAAGTTAAGAAGCCTGCGGTGCCTTTTTTGTATTGGTAATAATCTGACCACTTCGACCTAGGCAGCCACGACCGTATTTTTGTCATTGGGTAGAAAGTTAGAGTTAATATAATCCCTCCTTTAATGCATTCGACACGACAACAAGAGCAATATCTTTCCACACCAGGAAATCCCTCTGTCCTAGGCATGCCAAAGTCACGGCAGGGGAAAGAGGGTTATTCGACTATATATATGAGAGAAGGGAAAGAAGAAGGGGCTCCTTCTCCTTCCTCCGAGACTGAGTTCTCTAGAGCCACATTTTTGCAGCCCGAAAGGAATGAGCAGTTGTAATTTCTCTCCCACTATCTCCTTGGAGAGTAAGGAATAGTATTCAATTTTAAAAAGATCTTTGATGAGATAGGCCGAATTAGTATTGGGTCAGGCTCAATTCTTATTTATATGTTGTATAATAGATTAGGCCCAGTCCAATTAGTTAGTTAGTAGTCCAATTATATTTTCTATTGGGTCGTGTATATATAGTCAGTTGACCCGATGTTTTAAAGGATGGATTGGATATATTCATTTTGTTTTGCTCATTCAATAACAAGGGTTCTCGAATCTTCTCTCCATTTTTCTCGAAGCTCAGTTTCTTCTTCATCATTTAATCTGAAGAGATAATGTACATTAACATGGTATCTGTAAGGCCCCGTAAAAATTTTGTGCATAAAACCTAGTAGTTGTGGTGTCATGGTCCGAATAATGTGTTAGGAATGCGTAGAATTCTTCGCGGCTCGCAAGCTCGCCGCGGTTCGAACCCTTGGTAGTGATTTAAGTTTCAAAAATGTAGAGAATTAATTTTTCCGAAAAATGTCAAATATGCGGTCAAGAATGCGACCGCAAACCTGACATGCGGACCGCATTCTTGCCGCAAATCGTTCCGGAGAGTTGCCCAAAATCGTGTCAAAAGTGCGGTCGATATGCGATCGCATGTCAAATCTGCGGTGCACTTTTGCGACCGCAGAATCAACATGCGGTCCGCATAGTGACCGCATTCCTTAACAGAACCTGCATAACTTTGAGGCCATTTTTGCGGTCACTTTGCGGACCGCATGTGGATTCTGCGGTCGCATAGTGACCGCATAATTGACCCCGGCCCAGATTTTTGTAACATTTTGACCCGATCTCTTCTTTAATATAACACCTTTCTTCTTCATTTTATCATATCATCTCACCAAAATTAGAGAGAGAAGAGAGGGTTTTTAGAGAGAGAAGTTCTTCATCTTCAAAGATTGTTCCAACTACTTAATTCCAAGGGATTCTAGGGCAAGGATTCAACTTCCCCAATATTTTCAAGGTAAAAACCCTAACTATTTTCTTTGATTTTCAGTTTTAATTGGGTAAAGAGAGGTTTGCATATAATAGCTTTTAAAAATAGAATTTTTACACTCATGCATGATTATTGAACTTGATTTCTAGTAAAAAGAAGTGAGTAGAAGTAAGAGTCTTCAAGAACAAGGTTTGCAAGAGTAGGATATCTTGGGTAAGCATAAAGTAGGAGGAAAAATCATCACCAGGTATGTATGGCTAATTTTGATTCTTGTGAAATCGCCTATATGTGTGAAGTTTGTTTGTTTCGTGTTAAATTGACAAATTGTGTGAAATTCTTGATGTTGTTGTTGGATATTCAAATTTTGTTGTTGAGCTATGAGTGATGTAAAATGAGAGTTTAAATTGGCAAAAGAATTGTGAATAATGACTATGATGGCCTATATGGCACCTTGTGGAAAACAAACGAAACACTTGAGAATTGGTTTATTGTGGAAAGGGATGAAACACTTGAATTGTGGAAATATTGTAACATGGTTGTGATATTGAATTGAGAAGAAATTGAGAACATGAACCAATGTGTAAGTTGCCTATTTGAACTTGTTGAAATTGTGTGTAGTACCTTATCTGCTGTTTGAAATTGTTGTGTTTTCAGCTGTAAGGCGGGGTCGTGTTGCGCGCCGCAACGTGGTGAAATAAGGTGTGGGTTGGGGTGATAAGGGTGGCCGAGGTAATAAGGGTGGTCGGGGGCAATAAGGATGGAAAGCGATCGAAATCGCTATTGAAAATTGATACATAAATCAATAATGTGAAATTGTGAAAGGAGACAGCAGGAGAGTTTGCAACCTGTGGGGCACCGATTGCCCCTTTGTTTGACTACTTGTGCTTTACGTGATTGATTGGTTATTGTTAAATTGGTTGATTGTAGAAAGTGCTTTGTGTGAGAATTATTTGAAATGAGGAAAATGTGGAAACATGGTTGGCTGGCTTAATTAATTGTTGATGTAATTTAATGGCTTGAGTTTACTTGGGACAAAGTTTGTCCATACATACCAGTACAATTCAAGTGTACTGACGTCCCTTTTGCCGGGGGCGCTACATTCGTGTCATGATTGTAGGTGGATCAGTAGCAGGCACTTCAGCTCATCGGCGGTAGTATCCTTCTCCTTCCACTGCCCGTTTTTGGTGAGCCCCTTTCTTCCTCGGGGCCTTGTGTGGTTCATGCCACTCGGTTTAGATTTCATTTTGGTTTTGTAAGGTATAGCCGGAGCCTTGTTACCGGCAAGTATTGTATTTCCCTTTTGTATCCTAGAGGCTCTGTAGACATGTAAACTGTGGGACTCCAGTATTATGTAGATATTATGTTATGTCGGGCGTTGTAAAAATTACAAACTTGTTAATGAATCACTCGTATGGTTTTATTTGTTTAATGTGAAATCAATTATGATTAGTAATATATTTGGTTAATGAGAAACAATCAACACAGGGGTAACGCGTGGGAATGAAAGGCACCCAGGTCCGCTTGACTGGGGCAACCCGGTCAGGCGCCGGTCATGTTCCTCGATTTGGGGCGTGACAGTATCAGAGTATAAATATGTGTTCTCCCAGTCTCATGCTTCCGTTCGACTCTACCCTCGCTTATTTTTATTGAGTGTTTTTAATTATGACAGTATTCGTCAATTATACGATAATTTTTGGTTAGTTCTTCTGTATTCGATGGGTTTTCTTCACGAGATGGCATTTTCTATGTTGAATTTGAAGATTTGGTCGAGATTCTTCAACTTTTGACTGTTTGTTCGAACTAAGGATTTGAGCTAGGGTTTTTTCACTTTGATTTTCTTTATTTCTGAAGGCCGTTATCTTTTCGGTTGCGAAAGAGTCTGGTATATCTACTCCATTATCTTCTATTCCGGTGATATAGTTATAGGTGTTCTTTCTATTTTTAGATATTTTTCTTTGTTGCAAATATGACAAATGGTAATCCTGATCGTGCTCAAACCACTACATTTCCTTCTAGTTCTCGCATTGTTTTCATGAAGACGATTATACTCATCCCTATCACCCCTTGTATGTTCACCCTTCTGATATGTTGGGTACTTCTCTGGTCTCCACTCCTTTTGATAATACATGCTATGGTAGCTGGAGACATACTGCGTTAGTTGCCTTATCTATTAGAAATAAAACTAACTTTATAATTGTACTACTGGGAGACCTCCTGATGGGTCACCCTTAGCTAGACAATGGCAAAGGTGCAATGATCTTGTAATATCCTGGCTGATAAACTCGTTGTCTAAGGATATTTCTAGGAGTGTAGAATATTTTGAATTTGCTAAAGATATATGGAATGAACTAGAAGAAAGATATGGTAAAGTTGATGGGGCCAGGGTTTTTGAATTTAAGAAGGAAGTGGCACATTCTCTCAAGGATCTCTTTATATAGCCTTCTACTTTAATAAGATAATACAATTGTGGAATGTAATTGCCTCCATCTCAGCTGGTAGGGCAATAGTTTGTACTTGTAGGGCCAAATCAGTTGAGGATGAGGAACAAAGAGCTTATTAGTTCCTCATGGGTCTAAATGAGACTTATGTTCAAACTAGGAGTAACATCTTAATGATGAAGCCTCTTCCTTCTGTTGGGACAGTATACAATATTCTTTTGTCTGATGAAAAGAAGAGGCAGGTATCTGTTGGGACTCAGTTTACCTCTAATTCTACTTCCTTCACTGCTGATATGTTGAATCCTACACCAAATCACAATCTTGGTCTGTCAAAGCCTACTAACCCCTCTAAGGTTTCTTTTGAATCTACTAGGTCTTCTGGGTTATGCAAATATTGTAATAAACCTGGTCACAACATTGACATGTGCTATAAATTGCATGGATTTCCACCCAATTTCATACCTACAAAGAATTTGGGGCCTAAAAGATCAGCTGCTCATGTTGGGCTTGATCCTAACACAATGTCTGGCATTTCTATTATGCAATGTGGTGCGGATACGTCTCAGTCTCAGAGTCAATCTTCCTCTACAGAACCTGGCCTTACCAATGACCAATATTCCCAACTAATGATGTTACTTCAGCAGCAGGCCCAAATCACTAGTTACCCTCCTGATTCCAACCTCATAGGGTCTGTCAACCATGCTGGTATGTTGCCCACCCAAAAAGGAGTATCTTATGAAGCTTGTATGATGAGTAGAGTAGATGAAATAATTTGGTGTCACGACCCAATTTCCAATCCCGGACGTGATGGCGCCTCTCGTGAAGACAAGGCCAGCCAATTAACCAAAATCATCTCCTTAACAATTTTTAAATATAAATGAATAGAAAATACAAATTAATGGCATTAAAAACCATTAGATTACAACCCAACATAACTCAACAGGGGTGTCACCAGTCACGAGCATCTAAAGAAGACTGAACACCACTGTAGGGCCAATAATATATACAAAATAAAATCTGGAGTTCAAAAGATGAAGTCTGGTGTCGTGAATGTTGGCGGTCACCTTGCTCAACTACAATAGTAATACCTTCAATCCGCTAATAACCCGCTACCTAGTGAACAATATCTGCTACTGCACGTGAGGTGCAGGGAGTAAAGTGAGTACTCCAACTCAGTGATAAATAAGAGTAAATAATAACTGAGTGGACAAAAATCACATAAGAGCACTCCGGCATGCTATATAGGACAGTACAACCCTTTGAGAAAAGAGTAAAACCTTAAAAATCCTTTAGAAAATATCTGGCTTAGTTAAAAACCCTTTTGAAAATATCTTTTTCCAACAGTCAAGCAAGTGAATGCATAATCAGATAGTGCAAGTCCACACATATGTCAGCCCTTCAAGCACAACACTCCATTAACAAATAACAGCAGTGTATTTGGTAAATAGTGCAAGAAGTAGCATGGATGCCAATAATATGAGAGTGTTGAATTTCATGACACGTAGTACAAACAAGAACCAATTCATGAATGCAATGCAATGCACATGACCGCTGCGGCACTTAGCCCGATCCGTTTGGGTACCCGTGCTCACTGTGGGGGTTCAGACTCCACAGGGTCTCCTACATCCCAAGCGCAATATCAATATCACACTGCCGCGACATGTAGCCTGATCTATCCTCAGTCCAGAAATGCATATATAACACTGCTGCGGTGCACAGCCCGATCCATGCTCAGTCCAGAAATGCACATAAGCCACTTGGGCAATATTAAAATAACAGTTCTCAGCTCAAAACATCAATAATATGTTGTTTAAGTTTTGAAGTCTTAGAAAAATGGCTAAGTTTACAAATTAGTATTAAAACCCCAGACCGAGATCAAATAATATGTAAAAATAATACTAAAACAGTGATATTAATCCCTAAAGGGTTCACATAGTTGGAAAAAAGCCCAAATATGGCAATCGACCCAAATTATGATGATAACAAGTAGTTCAGTCAAATATGCGGTAAAAATCAACAACCGGAACGAACAAAGTCACAATCCCCAATGGTACTCAACCCCACACTCATATCTGGTATGTAAGTCACCTCAATACAGCACTACGATGTGCAAATCCGGGGTTCAAAACCCTCAAGATATCATTTACAAGTATTACTCACCTCAAAACAGCGAAATCTCTAGCTCGCGATGTCTTTGCCCCTCAAATCGGCCTCCACGCACGTCGTCTATAACCAAAATCAGAGCGAATACATCACATTATGCCAAGGAAACAATACCTAATCGAAAACAACCAACATATAGCAAAAATCTCGAAACTAGCAAAATTCGAGCCCCGGGCCCACTTCTTAAAAAATTACAAACTCACATTACTGGATCCCTCATCTCGCTGCGAGTCCATACATACCAAGAGCTCCAAAATCTGAGCTCAAATGACCTATCAAATCCTAATTTTAAATATCAAAACTCAAGCTCTAGCTTTATCCCTTTTTAATGAATTTCAACCAATTTTCATGTTAAACCTAACATAATCTCCTGTATTTAGGCCAAGGAATACCTCTAATCATTCCTCTTTGAATCCCTCTTCAAAATAACCTCAAAGCTCGCTCAAAAATGGTGAGATATACATAACCCTCGCGGATGGAATATTATAAATCTGGCCAGCCATTACCGCACCTATGGTCAAAATAACGCATATGTGGTTCCCGCTTTTTCGGTAGACACGCCGCTTCCGCGAAAATTCTCTAAAGCCCCATATACTGCTTCTGCGGCCAAAAAGTCGCACCTGCGACTCCGCTTCTGTGGGCAAAGCTCCGCTCCTATGCAAGAAATACCCTTAAGACCAATTTTGCTTCTGCGGCCTCTACTTCACACCTGTGACCTCGCTTCTGCGGTCTATATTCCGCAGAAGCGGAAATACAAAAAGTAACAATATTTTCCCTGTTCACAAGTTCAAAACTTCCCATTAGCCATCCGATATCACTCCAAGGCCTCCAGGACCTCAACCAAAAGCACCGACATATCCCATAACATCATTTAAACTTGTTCCAATCATCAAAACACATCAAACAATGCTAAAACCATCAAATCACATCGGATTGAAGCCTAAGTTCTTCAAGACCTTTTGAAATGCACTTTAGATCAAAAACCCGACCAAACGACGTCTGAATGACCTGAAAATTTTCACACATATCCAAAATTACCTAAAAAAGCTACAGCAACTCTCGGAATTGCATTCCGATCCTCGGATCAAATTCTAACCCATCAACTGGAATTCGCCAAAATACTAACTTCGCCAATTCATTCCTAATTCTACACCGGACCTCCAAACTAAATTCCGATCGCACCCCTAAGTCACAAATCACTTCCCGAAGCCAACCGAATAACTAGAAATCACATCCAAGCCCTATGACTCATAAGTCAATGTATGGTTGACTTGTCCAGCTTAACCCTTAAGTGTCATTTTCTACCAAAACCAATCCAAATTATCTCTAACACACCAAACACTGATAATGAAACATGAAGAAGCATAAAAATGGGGGAAACGAGGCAATAACACATGAGACGACTTGGGTCGTCACATCCTCCCCAACTTAAACAAACGCTCATCCTCGAGCGTACCCAGAGTTGTACTAGAAGCAACCCAAAAGCTGAATGACCCTACCAAACACATACCCGAGTGATCCCACATCACCCTATCTCATATAGGTCCGATAATACAATATAATTGAAATTTCACAGTCCATCTAGACCATAAACCGTAGAACCACATTGCACTTCCCGAAATCATACACAAGATTAGAACCTCATATCTATACCCAGAATTAGCCCGAACCAGCTAAACAACCCATACCTGCAACCTCATGTGAAATCATATGATATACCACATAATCCAAAAACTTTAACGGTAGCCTCTATTCACAGCAGTTGCCCATGATAACCAATACTAATAGAAAACCTCTTATTAGCTATAGTCTTATCCCAACACTTTCATATACTTCCAACGACAACTGAAACACGCGATAAATTGTAACCATTTCTCAGATCAACCATTCATGAAGCCACTTCCCTTTGACTAATATCACAATAGATTTCCGGGCCAAACCACGATATTACTTTTCTAACAAGCTGAAATCAAATCTGTTCGTACTCATTAATAACTCCAACGATTACCTCGACTCCAACATACCACTCTGGTAATATGACACCTCAACACAGGCCTAAGCCACAACTTGCATAATACACGCACCAATGAGAAACAGTCTAAACATACTTAAATCATGACAAATGACTTAAACAAAAAAGTTGTACCTCAAGCTCATAAGTCAAGGCTAAGACCTGTCTCACATCATAGATATAGAATATATGAATCTATCTCGAAAGGTCATAACTCCACTCAACCTCGCTACAATGCGCGATCCATCCAAACAATGTTATACATGAAGCGCCTCAAGGCACCGCGACCAAAAATCGACAGCCACGCACAATTTAATGTCTGAAACCAAAGCCATTCATTACACTCACGGTGAAACAAATAACATTCGATACGCAAGTTGATAGATCATAACCGATACTTTATTTACCAAGCAACACTCAATTACTCTTCTCATTCGACTTCCACTATGAATTCCCAATAGAACTGCACCACGTATGCCCATAACCAACAAATCAGGACGCTTCACAGCACAAACAAAGTAACTCATAGATCTCCCCAGATCACTAACAAGTTCAATAATGGTCGAATCAACCTGTCCCTCAACAATACCACTCATGACTAACCATGCTAACTCAAGCTAACTACATAGCCCCATTGGCCTGCCAACGAACTCAATACCAAGAAGCCTTAAGCTGCTCCTTCCACTACTATAACTCCTGCGGGAGCCATACGATACGGTGCCCGACACAAAATCCATATCGAAATCCACAAGCTCGCCCGGCGACAAACCCGACCATAAGAAACGCATCTGAAATGTCCCTCAATGCTGGAACTAAATCAATAGTAGAAACCTTTGTACTGACATCCAACACGAAGGCCCAATTAAGAAAAAGCAATCCTTCCCTGTCGTCCGTGGTCTTTGGGATACAAACCTCTTTGCTACAACACAATATGTTGCACCTCACCACGCAACCTGTGGCATTCTCCGACATAGCCCATAGCACAATAGTCTAGAAGATAGCCAATCTACACCCCAATATCATATCTAAAATCTAATATACTAGGCAAAGAAAGATCCACTCAGGTCTCCAATTCCAATAGCCGCTAAACGGTGCCGATACACACGATCCATAACCACTACATAGTCTGTACTTGAGAACTCCCAGTCTCCAACTCCATATAGCACACGAATCACTGTACCTGATCCCAAATTTTGCCGTATGAATACATATGACACATCAAGTACCCATTCATTCCATGAGAGATAATCTAAAATTTCCCTATGTCATCAACAAACTCAAATATCAACAATCACAGCAAGATAATGGTGCAATACCACCAAAGTATTATCAGTTTACATCACCTTCCCCTTTTACTGAACATATACCCCCGTCAAATCACTAGAATAGCAGTACCATTTTCCTTAATCATATAAAGATCAATTCTTAAATCACCTGCAGTTGCCCGTGCTGCTTGAAAATTTTAATGACTTTCCATTATGAACTGAACTGTAACCCTACACACACAAATCCTCAACAAACATCACATTCATCCCCACATCAGCTGAGTCCTCTCTCTTAAGTGACCCCAAATTCTCAAATTATTACATGAACCTTTCAATTACACATAGGATCTTCTAACGTACACATAAGGATCATACCCCTCAAGAACACTTCATACCCCTCAAGAACACTCCATAGGAGATAATCCATCTGCTTCACCTCCATTCAGTATTTCAGCATACCTTCCACCATCATACACATAACATCAATTTAGTCTTCCTGAGTCTGAGCTCATACCGCAATACGTATTGCACTTTACTTTCAGACTAAGAGATATGAAAATATCCTTCACGCGCCCATAACTCGAGGCTACACAACAGACCAGAATAGGAAATGAACACTTAACAGTTCATTTATTATCCAACAGACTCCTTCGTCACTACCAAGATCACGTAGATACATCTCACAGTACTATCATACTTATCACATGGATATCCAACCACCATTCCGGCTAATAAGGACAATACTGAACATATAAGTTCAAAACACTTGCTCATACGATCAACACCTCCGTGCTCAAGCCATAGGAAAAGATCCAGCCTCAAGTCCTCTAGACCGGCCCAACATACCCACGAAGGTAACATCTCGCCCCTTGATAGGGGAAACACAAACCATCAAGGCACATATAATACTGAGCACTCACGTACGCATACAGACATGTAGAAGGCATTTTAAGAGTAATAAGCTGAATCAAGTACACACGATAAGAATTCCAAGAATGGGAAGTTTTTCCTAAAGGTTTTGCACCCTCCCGAGGAGAAATACAAGTGTCCCCGTACCGCTCCACGAGACTCTACTAAACCTGCTCATAAATCATGAGACCTAGTAACCTAGGCTTTGATACAAACTTTTCATGACCCAATTTCCATTCCCGATCGTAATGGCACCTCTCGTGAAGACAAGGCCAGCCAACTAACCAAAATCGTCTCCTTAACAATTTTTAAACATAAATGAATAGAAAATAAAACTTAATGGCATTAAAAACCATTAATTACAATCCAACACAACCCAACCGGGGTGTCACAAGTCATGAGCATCTAAAGAAGACTGAACACCACCACAGGGCTAATAATATATACAAAAATAAAATCTGGAGTTCAAAAGATAATGTTTGGTGCCGCGAACGCTGGCGGTCACATTGCTAAGCTATAGTAGTAATACCTTCAATAAGCTAATAACCCACTCTCGGGTGAACAATACCTGCAATTGCACGTGAGGTACAGGGAGTAAAGTGAGTACTCTAACTCAGTAAGCAACAAGAGTAAATCATAACTGAGTGGCAAGAAATCACGTAAGAGCACTCCATCATGCTATATAGGATAGTCCCCTTTGAGAAAACAGTAAAACCATGAAAATCCTTTAGAAAATATCTGGCTCAGTTAAAAACCTCATTTGAAAATATCCTTTTCCAACTATCAAGCAAGTGAATGTGTAATCAGATAGTGCAAGTCCGCACATAAGTCAGCTCATCGGGCACAACACTCCATTAACAAATAACACCAGGTTATCTGGTAAACAGTGCATGAAGTAGCATGGATGCCAATGATATGAGAGTGCTGAATGTCATGACACGTAGTACAAACAGGAACCAATGCATGAATGCAATGCAATGCACATAACCGCTGCGATGCGCAACTTGATCTGTTTGGCTGCCCGCACTCACTGTGGGGGTTCAGACTCTGGAGGGGCTCCTATAGCCCAAGCTCAATATCAATATCACACCACTGTGACGTGCAGCCCGATCCATTCTTAATCCAGAAATGCACATATAACACTGCTACGGTGTGCAGCCTGATCGATGCTCAGTCTAGAAATGCACATATGCCACCTGGGCAATATTAAAATAACAGTTCTCAGCTTAAAAAGTCAATAATATGTTGTTTAAGTTTTCAAATCTTAGAAAAATGGTTGAGTTTACAAATTTATATTAAAACCCTAGATCGAGATCATATAGTATGCAGAAATAATGAAAATAGTAATATCAATCCCTAAAGGATTCACATAGTTGGAACGAAGCGCAAAGATGGAAATCAGCCCAAATTATTATGATATTAAGTAGTTCAGTCAAATACACGCTAAAAATCAACAACCGGGATGGACAAAGTCATAATCCCCAATGGTGCTCTACCCCACGCTCATATATGGCGTGCAAGTCACCTTAATACAGCACTACGATGCGCAAATCTGGGGTTTCTGTTACAACTCATATCCACACACGTTAGTTCATGCCATATGATAGTTAACACAAATCCAAGAAGGAATTATCCTTGAGATGATAAGAAGTTAATCCGATTGATCTTAAGTGATACAAGGGTGCATAAGGGTGATTAACAAGTATTAGAAGTTAAACGAATCAAGGATGCTGTAACTCGTACTTTTGGGTAAACCTATAGATGCTTAATATACTAAGGAGGTCATGTTTTAAGGTATTTGAATTATATAATATCCGTATCATAAGTCTTGAAGTCAAACGAGTTATGAAACAAAAGTCGATAAAAGTTGTCGCAACTTAGGTTCATAGTTTTACTTAAACTTTAGGTCAAATGTTACTAAGCTTTATCCAAATTTACTTAGAATTTTGGAGTGATCTAACCACCAAATTGAAGATCTATGAGTCTAGTTTCTAAGCATTCAACCGTTCGTCCATACAATCTCGGAGTAGAGAGATATTCGCATTTTCGCGAGACTGCGCCAAGCACCTCTCTATGGGGCCCACTTAGGCGGTTTCAGAAATTTGGATCTATATAGGACGCCTCCAACCCGTTTTAAGTCATTTATTTTCACTATATTCAGATCTTAGAACCCTAATAACACCCTCTCAAGGTTCTCTCAAGGTTCAAGACCCAAACAAAGGGCAAACAACACAAATCAAGTGTCGGGAATCACGTGGTGCTAGTAAGTCTCTTGTTCTTCTTGTTGTTGCTCATTTATGTGTTGTTACAGCTCGTGTGGGGGGTTGTTTTAAAGGGTGTATGTTCTTTAAATACTCCCTCAAGTTCTTAATATCAACCCTAGTTGATTTCAAGCCTTCTAAAGTGATTCTAGTGCCGAAAAAATACTAATTGATTGCTAGCTTCGCTTCCTTGTTGTTGTGGCAGAATTGGAGGGATATTTCGTGGAGAATTAAAGTCAAATTGGAGTTGTTCTTTATGTATTAAGGTAATGAACCTCTTAATCTATATGTATTTAAGATTATCCAAGTTGCGGCTAAGTCATTGAAACTAGAACTTGCGAAATATATATCGAAAGGCTTGGTAGTAATGTTATCGGTTGGTGGACTGTTTTGGGATGTTCAATATGATTAACATTGATATTTTTTGGGCTGTTTGGTGATTGTTTTCACATGTGGGAATTCATATAAATAGGGGAGGTGATGTCCATTTCATCACAAAATAGGTTGTGGGCTGTACATAATAGTTGCGACGCTTAAACGTTAACGATAGTGTCATTTCTCCTATTGTAGACTAAGGAGTCGTGACGTTTGCATAGCTTGAGGTTGGGGAAGTATATACAAGGTATGTGAGGCTATCCCTTTCCTTCTTTTGCACGACTCCGATTGTACATAATGTAATGAACGATCTTCCAAAGATACTCTACTCTTAGAAGCTAGCAGTACTTACATTGTTTCCCCTCTTATGGAACAATTGATGTTGATGTTGCTTCTCTTATTCTTATGTTATCAATCTTGTTAGTACTTCCTGATTCCTATAAGGTTCATAGTGAAGAGTTAGTCCTAATAAGGTGTACATAGGATACCAATCTTACGTCACTCTGAAAGGTCTATAAGGTGTTTCCATGAGTCGAGCATGCATTATATATATGTATCTATTTTACTCTACCGAGCCGCGCTATAGTCGGCCGAGTACGGCACCTATTGTGCAACCACTGATCAATTGGGTTTTACCGAGTTCCACGTGGCCGGGTATGATTCTACCGAGCCTTATAATGGCCGGGTACGTTTTTACTGAGCCTATTACGGACGGGTACGATATGATGATGATGATGCCCACAGAGGCGTATGTTTTAAAAGATTATCTATTTATATATATGTATCATGCATTTCATGTCAGTAGCCCTCAGAGGTACTTAGATGTTACAGGTTGTATATTCTCTATCCCTGCTTACATTAATGTTCGTATTTATGGTTCTCTACCTTACATACTTAGTACTTTATTCGTACTGACGTCCTTTTATTTGTGGACGCTACATGTCGTGATGCAGGTCCTGATAGATAGGCAGGTGCAGCTCCCCCATCACAGTAGGTTGTCCAGTTCAGCGGTGATTGGCGAGATCCCTTCTCCAAGCTTGCCTTGGTCTTGGTATGCATTTTTGTTATAGACATTATGGGTATGTCGGGGCCCTATTCCGGCTATGTTGCAGCACTTATGTTCCTTTAAAGGCTCATAGACAAGTGTCGACTCATGTATAGTTTGGTATGCCTTGTCGGCTGGTTTTTGTTGTATAGTCTTTCATTTTAGCGTGGTAGCTTGTACCATATGTATATAGTTTCTTGATTGTCTAGTCATCCCATGTTATGTAGGTTCATGCCATCATATTTTATTGTTGGTTGTCCATGATCCATGTCTACTATTTATATTGCTCTCGTCAGCCCTAAAAGATAATAAAGAAGGTTAGATAAAATGTACGTTGACAGTTTAAAACCCACATGATATCATTTACAAGGATTAATCAGTTCGAACTGGCAAAGTCTCTAGCTCACGATGCCTTTGCCCCTCAAATAGGCCTCCACGTATGTTGTATCTAACCAAAATCAGAGTGAATACATCACACTATGTCAAGGGAACAATACCCAACCAAAAACAATCAAAATATAGCAAAAAACTCGAAACTAGCAAAACCTGAGCCCCGGGCCTACTTCTCAAAAAATTAAAAAACTCACATTACCTTATTCATCATCTTGCCACGAGTCCATACATACCAAGAACTCCCAAATTCGAGCTCAAATGACCTATCAAATTCCTATTTGAAATATCAAAACTCAAGCCCTAGCTTTACCCCCTTTTAATGAATTTCAATCAATTTCCATGTTAAATCTAACATAATCTCATGTATTTAGGCCAAGGAACTTACCTCTAATTATTCCTCCTTGAATCCCTCTTCATAATCGCCTTAAAGCTCTCAAAGCTCGCTAAAAATGGTGGAAAATACATACCCCTTGCGAATAAAATATTACAAATCTGGCCAGCCACTACCGCACGTGCGGTCAAAATATTGCATATGCGGCTCCTGTTTTTGCGGTAGACACGCCACTTCCGCGGAAATTCTCTAAAGCCCCATATACCGCTTCTGCAGTCAAAAAGTCGCACCAGCGACTCCGCTTCTGCTGGCAAAGCTCCGCTCCTACGGAAAAAATCCCTTTAAGACCAATTTCGCTTCTGCGGCCTCTACTTTGCACCTGCGACCTCGCTTCTGTGGTCAATATTATGTAGAAGCGGAAATACCATAAGCAGCAATATTTTCCCTTTTGACAAGTTCAAAACTTCCCATTAGCCATCCGAAATCACCCCGAGGCCCCCAGGACCTCAAACAAAAGCACCAACATATCCCATAATATCATTCAAACTTGTTCCAATCATCAAAACACATCAAACAATGCTAAAACCATCAAATCACATCAGATTCAAGCCTAAGTTCTTCAAAAACTTTTGAAATGCACTTTCGATCAAAAACTCGACCAAACGATGTCCGAATGACCTGAAAATTTGCACACATATCCAAAATCACCTAACAAAGCTACAACAACTCTAATAATTCCATTCCGACACTCGGATCAAATTCTCACCCATCAACCGGAATTCGCTGTAATACTAACTTCGCCAATTCAAGCCTAATTCTACATCGGACCTCCAAACTAAATTTTGATCGCGCCCCTAAGTCACAATCACTTCCCGAAGCTAACCAAATCATAAAAAATCACATCTGATCCCTATGACTCATAAGTCAATATCCGATTGACTTTTCCAGCTTAAGCCTTCCTTAAAGAGACTAAGTGTCTTATTTTCTACTAAAACTAATCCAAATCAACTCTAATACACCAAACACTAATAATGAAATATGAAGAATCATAAAATTGGGGGAAACAAGGCAGTAACACATGATACGATGGGTCGGGTCATTACATTTGGATAATAGATTCAGGAACATCTAATCATATGACCTCCAATAAAAATTTAATTTTCAATATACAAACTTTGCATATTCCTTACCTAGTTTCTCTTCCCAATGGCTATAAAGTCAAAGTTACTAATGTTGGCTCTGTATTCTTTTCTACTGATCTTACTCTTCACAATGTTCATTATATTCCTAGCTTCCAATATAATTTCATTAGTGTTCATAAGTTGTTATGTCATGATGCTGATATTTTACAGTTTACCAAGGCTACTTGCACTCTACAAGGCCATTCAATGAAGAAGCCAGTGGTGTTTGGAAGGCTGGATAATGGGCTTTACAAACTCTTTTAACAATCCATTTATGTTGGGCAACAGTGTTATACATTACGTTCTTCTTCTCTTAATGTTTTAGGTACTGTTTCTTATTCTTCTTCTGCAACTAGTGATGCATCTCTTGTAAATACCATTGATGTACCTAATAAAGTCAACAATGCTGATGTTGTTTGGCACTATAGACTTGGACATGTTCCTTTTTCTAAGATGAAGCATATGAATAATATTGGTTGTATTTTTTCTACTAAGCTGTCTTTTACTTGTCTTGTATGTCCTTTGGCAAGACAAACAAGGTTTCCTTCCCATGATAGTTCTATACAAACTACCAAACCATTCCAGTTAATTCACATAGATACCTAGGGTCCATATTCTACATCTACCTACACTGGTTCTAGGTATTTTCTAACCATTGTTGATGACTACACTAGAGCTACTTGGACATATTTGATGGGTGCCAAGAGCAATGCTTTTGATCTTCTCAAAGCCTTTATTACAATGGTTGAAACCCAGTTTAAATTTGTAGTGCAAACAGTTAAAATTGATAATGCCCTTGAATTGGGTTCCAGTATTGTAGGTTCTACGTATTTCTCTAGTAAGGATATTCACCAAACCTCCTGTCTACACACTCTACAACAAAATGGAGTGGTGGAGAGAAAGCACATACATTTACTTGAGACAGCTAGAGCCATTCTCTTTCTATCTCATCTTAATATTTATTTTTGGGGAGATTTTTACTGTCACATACTTAGTTAATAGGTTTCCTTCCATTTTACTCCTTGGGAAAACACCTTATGAAGTGTTGTTTGGGCATGTACCTGCATATTCTTATCTCAGAGCTTTTGGATGTCTCTGTCACTCTACTGATACCAAACAAGTTCCATTCCTTATGTTTTTATAGGATATCCCTTAAGAAAGGATACAAACTATATAATCTATCTACTAAAGCAGTCTTCATCTCAAGGGATGTTGTTTTTAAGGAGAACATATTTCCTTTCCTTGGGTCATCTCTTGGTTTCTCTGATGTTCATTCTCATTTATCTCAAGACACTTTTAATCGTTTCCTATATCTTCTCCTTCTTCCTCTCCATATTCTTTCAATTCTTCTCCTGCTTCTTCCTCCCATGTTTTTTCTCCTCCTTATTATTATGATCCCAATTTAACTCCCTCCAATTCTCTCATTTCTCCTCTTCCTACTTTTGATATTCCTTTGAGAAGATCTTCCAGACCTCATAACCCTCATAATTACCTTAAAGACTTTGTTTGTCGTTCCTCTTCTCTAATTCTTCAACCCAGTCATGATGCTCCTTCTATTACTCAGCTTCATATTCCTGAACCTCACTCCTACTCCCAGGATGCAATTGTCCCTCAGTGGTAGGATACTATGAGGAAGGAATTTGAGGATTTGGAAGCTAACAAAACTTAGGAGATTGTTCAGCTGCCCCATGGCAAAAAGCCTATTGGCTGCAAATGTGTTTATAAAGCTAAAGTATAAAACTGATGGGAAATAAAAAGGAATAAGGCTTATATTAGTTGTTAGGGGTGATACTCGAGTAGAGGGTGTTGATTTCTATGAGACATTCTCTCCTGTTGTCAAAATGTCTATAGACAAAACCCTCATTGTTGTGACTATCAAGCTGGGTTGGCCTATGTTTCAACTTGATGTCAACAATGCATTTTTACATGGTGATATTGATGAGGAAGTTTTTATGAAACTTCCTCATGGTCTATATGTTGGGGCTTCTTCTTCTTGTGTTCCTTTGGTCTGTAATGTTAGAAAATCTCTATTTGGGCTAAGACAGCCATCCAGGCAGTAGTTTTCCAAGTTATCTCAAACCTTGCATACTAGGGGATACACTCTCTAAGTGATTATTCTTTATTCACTAGAGGTTCTAGGAAGTCCCTGGTCATTTTGGTTGTTTATGTGGATGATATTATATTGACTGGCACTGATGAGTTTGAAATTACTTCTCTTAAGGAGTTTTTGGATCTTCAGTTTAAAATCATAGACCTTGGGTCTTTTAATTACTTTCTTGGGATTGAAGTACTTCACACACCTTCTAGGGTGTTCTTGCATCAAAAGAAATTTATACATGATCTATTAGCTCATTTTATCTCTTTTGATTGCTCTCATGTCACTTGTCCCTTTGAGTTAAATGTGAAGTTAAAAGCTAAAGAAGGGGATCGTCTCCCCAATCCTGAAACATATAGAAGCCCCATTTGTAAGCTCAATTTTCTCACTCACACCAGACTTGACTTAAGCTTTGTTGTACAATATCTCAGTCAGTTCATGCGGCAACTCTGTTGTTCTCATATGAAGGCACCCCTACACTTATTGAGGTATCTCAAAGGGACTTCTGATTTTGGGATGTTCTTCTCCAATTATCTTGATCTTTCTTTGCAAGCTTATTGTGATAATGACTGGGGATCCTGCCTGATAGGAGAAGATACGTTTCTGGTTTTTGTGCTTTCCTTGGCGATAGCCTCATTGGATCGAAATCTAAAAAAAAGCAGTGGTCTTCCTTTCTTCAGCTGGGGCTGAATATCGATCTATGAGCAAAGTTTTGGATGACATTACTTGGGTTTGTAGGCTCTTGTCTGAATTTGGGGTGTCTTTTGCTTCTCCTGTTCCTCTGTATTGTGAGAACATATCTTCCATTCACATTGCTTGTAATCCTATTTTCATGAGCGGACTAAACACATTGAATTAGATTGCCACTTTATTGATTCCAAGCTCACTGAAGGCCTCATTAGTTTGTCTCGCACTTCCAATGCTTCTCAGCTTGCAGATGTCTTCACCAAACCATTGTGTGTGCCCTCTCATCATCTACACATTCGCAAGTTGGGAGTTCTATCACCCTCCAAATTGAGGTGGGCTATTGAGATAGACTGAATTAGTAAGGACCAGTCCAGTTAGTTAGTTAGTAGTCCAATTCTATTTTTCTACTGGGTCATGTATATATAGTCAGTAGACCCGGTTTTTTAAAGGACGGATTGGATATTTTCATTTTGTTTTGCTCATTCTATAACAAGGGTTCTCGAAGCTTCTCTCCATTTTTCTCTAAGCTCAGTTTCATCTTTATCATTGAATCTGAAGAGAAAATGAACATTAAAACTGCGCATAACTATATCTTCCCATGTTCTAACAAATGGAATCTTTGAATCTTTTTATTTAAAGTAACTATTGTGAAATATTTACATCCTTTTCTCTTCCATCTTCTTTAAGTTATGGTGTCATTTGAACTATGAAAAATGATCTTGTTAATGAGATAAACTATATGTTGTGCTTTCCAACAATGCTAGTATGCAACATGTAATTTATGAAACTATAGAATCAAATAATCAATACCAATTGATAATTTTTAACACACCTTAAATCATATTGGGTAATCATCTTACAAATTATCTTTTGTTACAAAAACTCACTGTTTAACCACCTTACAGATTATCTGTAAAAAAAAGTAAAATCAGTTACATTACTTAAAACATTTAAATCCTAGTGAGGTATTACGTAATGGTGAACGATTAATATGTCATGAATTTTATGACATACTCAGTCGAGTGTTTTTCAAAAATAGCCTCTCTACTCGTTCGAGAAAGGGATAAGGTCCCCTACTTGTGAAATTTTACTAGGTCGTTGTTATTGTTGAATTTTAAGACATAACATAAGTACTACTATTGTTGCAGTGATTTCAAAGTTGTAGTTATACTAGAACACCATTATTAGCATCACAAGATGTAATGTACTTGTTCGTTTAGAAAGGAAAAAAATCCAATATGAATATTGTTTCGCTATAACCATAATGTTGGCCCAAGTTCAGTTGATGTTTTGAAGATTGACAAATGAACATTAGGGAAGGACCTGGCCCATCATGAGAGACACAGTTAGTCGTAACCACTGCACATTGAAGGCACGTGAGGAAGATATGTAAGGGAAGGACTTGGCCCATCATAAGAGACACAGTTAGTCATAACCACTGCACATGGAAGGCACGTGAGGAAGATATGTAAGGGAAGGACCTGGCCCATCATGTGAGACACAGTTAGTCATAACCACTGCACATGGAAGGCACGTGAGGAAGATATGTACTGAAGCGTATGCAATAAATATCTTCTGAATGGAATCGAAAAGGTTGCATTGAGTTTTAAGGAGGACAGACTCCTTATGATAAGAGAACACAATCCTAAGCTAGGATAAAGGTGAGAGTATGTAGTAGTTAAGGACTGAAATCGACAAAGGATAGCACTGGAGTCTCAATCAAACTCCAACTGTTAATCTGTTAAATAACTAAGTTGTTTTCTTTTACAGGCAATGCACATAAGTAGAAGTTAAGCATATTTAAGAGCAAAACGGATCAAGTCTGTTTTGCAAGCAATATATGCGAGATACAAGAGTGCACATCTGAACCTACATGAACTAAAATAGAAGAACCAGTTTCATCATTGTATTTATTCTAAGCTTAGTTCAATTGTAGTAGGTTTTCATATTGTTCCCTTCAGCTTTCATAGAAGCAATTGTATTAGGTGCATTGAGTATTCAAGTTAGAGTTAACTTGAAAGTGTTACAACAGTTGAGGCTGTGTGCCACACTGGGATTAGAGTTAATCCTTAGGTTTACAAAGAGTCTTTGTAATGCAGTTCTTGGCTCAGTGATTTAGTGGAGTTTGGGAAAATCCTACTGAGTAGTAGGCCATGGTTTTTTCACCTTTTGAGACAGGTGTTTTCCACGTAAAAATCTCTGTGCACTTTACTTTCAGTATTTATTATTCTGCAAACTGTTGTAGTTAGATCACTTAGAAGAACTAGGTTCTTCTAACGACAAAATTAGGTACCACACAAATCACACCCCCCTCCCTTGTGTGGTATTGACATTTAAAGCATCAATTGGTATCAGAGGTGGTTATCCTTGAAGAGGTTAACACCTTAGGAAAGATCAACGTGAGTGCACCACCTAGGAACTGGGAAGGGCAATCCACTGCCGGGCCTCCTCTCTTCAATGGCCTCTACTACTTCTGGTAGAAAAACATAATGAGGGACCATATCATGGGTGAAGACTATAAGCTTTGAGATATCATCACTGATGGTCCTTTAGATACAACCAAGAAGAATGCTGAAGGAGTGGATGTTCAAAATACAAGAGTAGATTGTACTACTGAAGATCTAAGGAAATGGGCGAAAAATGCAAAAGCCGAGAAATGGTTGGTATATGGACTTGGTCTTGATGAGTAAAGCATGATTCAAGGTTGTGCTATTGCCAAGGAGATTTGGGACACTTTACAGGTGGCTCATGAAGGAATGCCTCAGGTAAAAAGGTCAAGAGGAACACTACTGTATTCTCAATATGAGAATTTTACCATGAAAGATGGAGAAACTATCCAAGAAATGTATACCAGGTTCACTACACTGACGAATGAACTTGGGTCTCTTGGAAGGACTATTCTGGAAGAAGACAAGATGGAGAAGATTCTAACTAGGGTTCTGCCAATCTCCTGGGAAAGTAAAATCACTGCCATTCAGGAATCCAAGAACATTGCTACCATAAAGTTCGATGAACTAATTGGAAATCTTACTGCCTGTGAACTGAGAAGGCAAACAATGAAGATGGATGCTCCAAAGAAAGAAAGAAGTCTGGCTCTCAGAATTTCAGAAGGATCATATCTTGAAGATGATGAAATGGCTATGATAACCAGAGATTTCAAGAAATTTCTTATAAGAGGAAAAGGTGCTTCTAAAGGAACAACATTTAGCAAATCTTGGGCTCCTGAGAAACAAACCAATGAAGGTTGCTACAAGTGTGGGAAGACTGATCACCACATCAGAAACTGTCCTCAATGGGAGATTGAATGGAAGAAAGAAAGAGCAGAAAGAAAAAATATGAAGAAGAACAGGTTCAACCAAAAAGGAATAAGGGATCAACTAAATGGTTGCTGCATAGGGAGAAACATCAGATGAGGACTCAGAAAATGAAACTGAAGATGAGCAAGCTCTTATGGCCATCGTAGAATCAGAAGATGAACATGGGGTAAGTATTCTACACCTTAAAGAAAAGATTAAGTTCCTGTCTAAAGAAAAACTGGCTGATTTGCTGATGGACTTCATAGATGAGTCTGAAATAATAAATAGAGAGAAAGATGTTATGTCTAAACAATGTATTATCCTAGAAGAGAAATGTAAAAGACTAGAGTCTAGGGCTGATGAGGGTGACAACACAAATACTAAGTTGAAGAACCATGTCCATTAACTTGAAAATAAGATTCTAAAACTCATATCTGAAAACATTAATTTGAAATTAGGGACAGGAAGAAAAAGGCTGATCAATCATCTCTCATCTTAGAAGAAAATCTAGGAAAAATGAAAGATGAACTGTACAAGAAAGATGAGTTGATTAAAATCTTAAAAGAAGATTTAGAAAAGGTAAAGCATGAATTAGACAGGACATGCAAATGGAATAAGGCTTCTGATGCACTCCCCTGGCTGCAAGAACATCATAGTAGCAACAAGAGAGGACTTGGATTTGGGACACAAGCTCCAAAATGGAATCCCAAAAACAAGTATCTCACACTTCCTGAGAATAAGATATGCACACACTATGGTAAGACTGGCCATTACAAAAATGAATGTAATGCTATAGATAAGGCGAGTAAAAAAAACAAAGCTTTTGTTAAAGAAAAGCTCAAGCTGCCTAATTGGGCAAAGAAAAATTTGATTTATCCTTTTGCCCATAGAAAGGGATCCAAACTGGTTTGGGTTCCTAATAATAACCCATGATTTCTTTTTGCAAGACCAAGTGAAGGGAAGTAGCCAAATATGGTACATGGATAGTGGCTGCTCAAAACATATGATTGGTAACAAGAACCAGTTCCTTTCACTTGAGAACCTAAAAGGAGGTAATGTCTCCTTTGGAAATGAAAAGAAATGTGAGATCATTGGTTGTAAAGGTAGGAAAGAAAGACTCTCATTCCATTGAGAATGTCTATTTGATAGATGGCTTAAAGTATAGCCTAATAAGTGTGTCACGCCCCGAAATCAGGGAACATGACCGGCGCCTGACCGGGTTGCCGAAGACAAGCGGACCTGGGTGCCTTTCATTCCCACGCGTTACCCCTGTGCTGATTGTTTTTCATTTACCAAATATCTTACTAACCATGAATGATTTCACATTAAACAAATAAAACCATACGAGTGATTCATTAACAAGTTTGCAATTTTTACAACACCCGACATAACACAATATATATACATAAGACTGGAGTCCCACAGTTTACATGTCTACAGAGCCTCTAGGATACAAAAGGGAATACAATACTTGCCGGTAACAAGGCTCCGACTATACCTTACAAAACCAAAATGAAATCTTAACAAAGGTGGCATGAACCACACAGGGCCCCGAGGAAGAAAGGGCTCACCAAAACGGGCAGTGGAAGGAGAAGGATACTACCGCCGATGAGCTGAAGTGCCTGCTACTGATCCACCTACAATCATAACACGAATGTAGCGTCCCCGGCAAAAGGGACGTCAGTACACTTGAATTGTACTGGTATGTACGGACAAAATTTGTCCCAAGTAAACTCAAGCCATTAAATTACATCAAAACTGATTAAGCCAGCCAACAATGTTTTCCACCTTTTACTCATTTCAGATAAGCCTCAACACAAGCACGGTTAAGGTCAACAAATAGAACAACAACCAATCAACCACATAAATTGCAAGTAGTCAAAAAATAGGGGCAATCAGTGCCCCCCAGGTTGCAAACTCTCCTGCCGTCTCCTTTCACAATTTCACATCATTGATTTTTGTATCAATTTTCAATAGCGATTTCGATCGCTTTCCATCCTTATTGCCCCTGACCACCCTTATTACCTCGGCCACCCTTATCACCCCAACCCACACCTTATTTCCTCACGTTGCGGCGCGCAACACGACCCCGCCTTACAGTTTAAAACACAACAATTTCAAACAGTAGATAAGGTACTACACACAATTTCAACAAGTTCAAATAAGCAACTTGCACATTGTTTCATGTTCTCAATTACTTATCAAGCCAATATCACAACCAAGTTACAATATTTCCATAATCAAGAATATTCACACAATTCAAGTGTTTCATATCTTTCCAAAAGAAACCATATATGCCATAACAACAATTTTTCTCAGTTCTTTACCAATTCCAATTCCTTTGTCATATTTCAATTCATATTTCATACCATACCACATGTAGTTCAATCATCAATTGAATACCCAACAATGATATCGAAGAATCACATAAAATCTCTCAAATTAACACATGCCAAACAATTTCACACATATGGGCGATTTTACAAGAATCAAAATTAGCCATACATACCTGGTATCGAGTTTTCTTCCGTTAACTTCCTACTTTATGCTTACCCAAGATATCCTACTCTTGACAACCTTGTTCTTGAAGACCCTTACTTCTACTCACTTCTTTTACTAGAAATCAAGTTCGAAAATCATGCATGAGTGTAAAATTCTATTTTCAAAAGCTATTATATGCAAACCTCTCTTTACCCAATTTAAAACTGAAAATCAAAGAAAATAGTTAGGGTTTTTACCTTGTAAAGATTGGGGAAGTTGAATCCTTGCCCTAGGATCCCTTAGAATTAAGTAGTTGGAACAATCCTGGAAGATGAAGAACTTCTCTCTCTAAAACCCCTCTCTTCTCTCTCTAATTTTGGTAAGATGATATGAGAAAATGAGGGAGAAAGGTGTTATATTAAAGAAGAGATCGGGTCAAAATGTTACAAAAATCTGGGCCGGGGCGAATCTGCGGTGCACTTTGCGACCGCAGAATCAACATGCGGTCCGCATAGTGACCGCGGAATTGCCCCAAAAATTACTCAAGTTCTGTTACAGAATGCGACCAATATGCGGTCCGCATTCTTGATCCGCGGTCGCAAAGTGCACCGCAGATTCACTATGCGATCGCATATCGACCGCATTTTCAACATGATTTTTGGGAGGCTTCTGTTAAGCTTTGCGGCAAGAATGCGGTCCGCATAACAGGTTTGCGGTCGCATTCTTGACCGCATACTTGACACTTTTCTGGAAAACTTTATTCTCTACATTTTTGAAACTTAAATCACTACCAAGGGTCCGAACCACGGCTCGCAAGCTCGTTCGGACCATGACACCACAGCTACTAGGTTTTATGCACAAAAAATTTTACGGGGCCTTACATCCTCCCCCCCTTAAGATCATTCGTCCTCGAATGTGGATTTGAAAATGAGTTGCTTTGAAAGACATGCTATGCAAACTATCAAAATTTTAACTAACTCTTATATTTTAGAAATATTTCGCCAGAGTTTCCTTTGTATTATGGACATATCCACCTGTCAGAGGGCCCCCGAAACACATTACCAAACAACAATACACAAATACAACACTTTCCACAACTGGTATACACTTTCTTACTTCAATGAATGCACATGTTCTATCACATTGTTACAATTGCACATAATGAGTTCTTACCTTGTTTAACCATCTTAATACACTATGTACACACAAACAAACCATTACCAATCTACACTTACTATTAGTTGCTTATTTAACACATAAATCTCGTTACAAAATGAAGGAGACTTTACTAATACTAAGAGAGAAACAACTTGAACAAGATGACAGTTACTAGGAGTGGAAGGGTCACCTAATTTCTTCTAGGCTTGATCAAACAACTGGGGGTACTTTTCCTTCATCTCTTTTTCTGCTTCCCATGTGGCCTCCTCAACTTGTTGACTTCGCCACAATACTTTAACAGAGGCAACTTCCTTATTTCTCAACTTACGGACTTGCCTATCAAGAATGGCAACTGGAACTTCTTCATATGACAAATCTTCATTAACCTCTCTAGCTTCGACTGGCATGATGGTGGATGGATCTCCAATCACTTTCTTCAACATGGACACATGGAATACCGGATGCACCGATGACATCTCAGGAGGCAACTCTAGCCTATAAGCAACTTGACCAATCCTTTGAACGATCCGATATGGCCCGACATACCTAGGACTCAATTTCCCTTTCTTTCCGAATCGCATGACTCCCTTCATAGGAGATACCCTCAAGAACACCCAATCATCGACTTGAAACTCCAAATCCCTTCGACGAACGTCCGCATAGGACTTTTGACGACTCTGTGCTGTTTTCATTCTCTCCTGAATAACCTTGACCTTTTCCATAGCTTCGTACACCATATCTGGCTCTAGCAATTCCACTTTACCTACCTCAAACCACCCGATTGGCGACCTACATCTTCTCCCATACAATGCCTCAAACGGGGCCATCTGAATGCTAGCATGATAGCTGTTATTATAAGAAAATTCTAACAGTGGCAAGTGTTTATACCAATTACCTTTAAAATCTAAGACACAAGCCCGCAACATATCTTCAAGCGTCTGAATGGTCCGCTCGGCCTGACCGTCGGTCTGTGGATGGAAAGCTGTGCTGAGATTCACCTGAGTTCCCAAACCTTGTTGAAACTTCTTCCAAAAATTAGCTGTGAACCGAGCCCCGCGATCCGAGATAATAGAAAGTGGAGTGCCATGAAGCCTTACTATCTCCTTTGATGTACAATCTTGCATATTGCTCCGCAATATCAGTGGATTTGACAGGCAGGAAGTGAGCTGATTTGGTGAGTCGATCTACTATCACCCATATTGAATCGAACTTACGCTTAGTACGAGGTAACCCTACCACAAAATCCATATTGATCATCTCCCATTTCCACCTTGGTATTTCTATAAGCTGAGTTAATCCTCCAGGCCGTTGATGCTCGGCCTTCACTTGTTGACAGTTCGGACATTTAGCTACAAAGCTTGCCACATTCCTTTTCATACCGTTCCACCAATAAATCTCCTTGAGATCATGATATATTTTCATAGAACCAGGGTGCACCGAATACCTGGAAATATGAGCCTCTGCCATCACTCTTTCCCGAAGCTCGTCCACATCCGGAACACATAGTCTACCTTGGCACCGCAATACACCATCCTCGCTGCTGAGTACAAATGCTGGAGGTCTTGTTATTCATGACTGCTTCCTTTACCCGAACCAATGCTGGATCCATGAACCGTTTTTCCTTGATTTCCGCGACCAATGATGATTCTGCTCCATTATGCACCAAGATATCCCCCTCGGCTGACGCCGAGATACGAACCCCCAAACTGGCTAATTGGTAAACCTCTCGAGCCAGGGGTCTCTGATCCACACCCAAATGAGCCAAACTACCCATGGATTTTCGACTAAGAGCGCCGGCTACCACATTTGCCTTTCCTGGATGGTACAATATGTTCAAATCATAGTCCTTGAGCAATTCTAACCACCGCCGCTGTCTCAGATTCAGCTCTTTCTGCTTAAACAAATATTGGAGGCTTTTGTGGTCTGAAAACACATCTACATGAACCCCATAAAGATAGTGTCGCCATATTTTCAAGGCAAACACAACAGCTGCAAGCTCCAAATCATGCGTCGGATAATTCTTCTCATGGTTCTTGAGTTGACTAGAAGCATAAGCTATGACCTTTCCGTGCTGCATTAATACACATCCCAAACCGACTCTGGAGGCATCACAATAAACTACAAATCCCTCTGTGCCTTCTAGCAAGGCCAATACTGGTGCCGAGGTCAATCTTGACTTCAATTCTTGGAAACCTTTCTCACATGCATCGGACCACTGGAATTTAACTGCCTTCTGCGTCAGTTTTGTCAATGGGGAAGCGAGGGTTGAGAAACCCTCTACAAACCTCCGATAGTACCCTGCCAAACCCAAGAAGCTATGAATCTCTGTCGGGGTCGTGGGTCTAGGCCAATCTTTCACTGCCACAATCTTCTGAGGATCCACCTGAATTCCCTCACTAGAAATAACATGCCCTAGAAAGGCTACGGACTCCAACCAAAACTCACATTTTGAGAACTTGGCATAAAATTGATGCTGAAGAAGGGTCTGCAATGCTGCTCTGAGGTGAATGGCATGATCTTCCCTGCTCCGAGAGTAGATGAGAATATCGTCAATGAATACAATCACAAAGGAATCTAGGAATGGCTTGAAAACCCGATTCATAAGGTCCATGAAAGCTGTTGGGGCATTGGTTAGCCCAAAAGACATGACCAAAAACTCGAAGTGACCATAACGAGTTCTGAAGGCGGTCTTAGGAATATCCTGCTCCCTGATTTTCAACTGGTGGTACCCAGACCGTAAATCGATCTTTGAGAAGAACTTCGCTCCCTGCAATTGGTCAAACAGATCATCCACTCGAGGCAAAGGATATTTATTCTTGATGGTGACTTTGTTGAGTCGCCGATAATCATTACACATTCGAAGTGACCCATCCTTCTTTCTGACAAAGAGAACCGGAGCACCCCATGGTGATACACTCGGTCGTATGAACCCTTTCTCTAATAAATCCCTCAGCTGCTCCTTTAACTCCCTTAACTCTGCTGGCGCCATTCTGTATGGTGGAATGGATATTGGCTGAGTATCCGGCAATACATCGATCCCAAAGTCAATCTCCCTATCCGGCGGAATGCCTGGAAGCTCATCCGGAAACACTTCAGGAAATTCATTCACAATTGGCACGGACTCGAGGGTAGGCACCTCTGAGGTGGTGTCCGTTACCCGAACCAAGTGATAGATACACCCTTTCTTAATCATCTTCGAAGCCTTAAGGTAGGAAATAAACCTACCCCTTGGCACTACACCATTTCCTCTCCTTTCAATAACTGGCTCGTTAGGAAACTCGAGCCTCATAACTCTCGTCCGACAGTCAAGCTTGGCAAAGCATGAATAAAGCCAATCCATCCCCATAATTACATCAAAATCTACCATCCCAAGCTCAATAAGATCGGTTGTGGCATCACGACCACCCACCGTAACAACACAATCCCTACAGACTCGTGAGGCTGTAATAGAATCACCAACTGGAGTCGACACAGAGAACGGCTCATGAAGCTGTTACAGGTTCTATCCCAAAACTTGAAGCAATGAACGGAGTAACATAAGACAAGGAGGACCCCGGATCAATAAGGTCATAGCAATCAATAGTCTGAACAGACAGGATACCTGTAACAACATCTGGAGAAGCCTCGGCATTTCGGCGGCCACTCAATGCATAGAATCGGCTAGGTCCACCCCTACCCTGAGCTCCACCCCTAGCTGCACCACGCCCCGCTGATGCTGGAGTACGCGCTGATGATGTATCAGCCGAAGAACCGGATGACTGAGCAGATCCCCTACCTATACCCTGGCGGGGTGCACAGCAGTCCCGTTGAACGTGACCTCTCACCCCGCACCCGAAGCACACTGGAAGGTCAAGGTAGCAAGTCTCTGTATGAAATCTCCCACACTTGGGGCATGTAGGTCTCCCCTGCTGCTGGGATCTCACCCCAGGACGACCAGACTGACGAGACCTCCTGCTCTCTAAACCGGGTCTCGAGTAACTGCCCTGCTGATAACTGTGCACGGATGGCGGTGCACTCGCGGAGGACTGAGCATATGATTGGAATGGCCCTGATGACCCTCTCCCTGGAAGTGATCTCCCTGAATGACCCATTGACCGGCCCCTGCTGCTACTTTCTCTTTCTGCACGAATCTTCAATTTCCTGGCCTCTGTGGCCCGAGCAAACCCCACGATCCTCCCATAGTTCATATCTGAGTGCAAAGCTGCTGTGGCGGCCTCATTTACTACCAAAGGGCTAAGGCCCTGAACAAACCGTCGAACCCGGGCATCCATGGTCGACACTAAATGAGGAGCATACTTGGACAACCTTACGAACTCCATGTGATACTCCCAAACACTCATACTGCCCTGCTTGAGGACCTCGAACTCCGTGGCACGGGCTGCCATCACCTCGGCATGCAAGAAGTGGTCCATAAATGCATCTACGAACTCATCCCATCTGGCCGGAGGGCTCACCTCCTCACGGGAATCCTCCCACATCTCGAACCATGAACGTGCCGCTCCCTTCAGCTTGTAAGAGGCCAACTCTACCCCCTCTATATCTGTAGCCTTCATCACTCTGAGGGTCTTGTATATCTCATCAAGGAAATCCCGTGGGTCAGCCTCTAGATCTATGCCTGAAAATTCTGGAGGGGCCAATCGCAAGAATTGATGGACTCTGGAGCCAAAGGAATCTCCCTGTCCGCTGGAGGATGCTGGGGCATCATGGGATCTCTGGGCCTGGGCAGCCACTAATCGTGTTAACATATGAATGGCTCCCCTAAGATCTTCATTAGAGATACCAGAGCCCGAAGCGGGAACTGTATCTGAGTCAGGAACACCGGCAGGAGGAACGGTGGCATCCTCTGCCGCAGCTGGAATAGGGACACTTGGGTTTTGAACAGATGGGCCAGGCAAATTTAGGACTGGTGGGTCATTCTCGCCCACGGCATCGGGTACATGATTAGCACCCGCACTTGGGCCGACATTGGCCCCAAGGCCGAGTCTAGCCTTCTTCTTAGGTGCCATATTCTGAAAATTTGGGAACAAGGCATGAATTAGACACAGATATTTCCACATTGCACGTTACCGCACGATATAGATTAACAAAGAAATAGGTAAATTCCTAAATGTCCGTGTAGCCCCCTACTTATATGATGTGGTCGACAACACAACTATAAGAAGGGCACTACTAGACACAGCTCTGAGACATCCTAGGACACTTTAAAAACCTTAGGCTCTGATACCAAGTTTGTCACGCCCCGAAATCAGGGAACATGACCGGCGCCTGACCGGGTTGCCCCAGACAAGCGGACCTGGTGCCTTTCATTCCCACGCGTTACCCCTGTGCTGATTGTTTTTCATTTACCAAATATCTTACTGACCATGAATGATTTCACATTAAACAAATAAAACCATACGAGTGATTCATTAACAAGTTTGCAATTTTTAAAACGCCCGACATAACACAATATGTATACATAAGACTGGAGTCCCACAGTTTACATGTCTACAGAGCCTCTAGGATACAAAAGGGAATACAATACTTGCCGGTAACAAGGCTCCTGCTATACCTTACAAAACCAAAATGAAATCTTAACAAAGGTGGCATGAACCACACAGGGCCCCAAGGAAGAAAGGGGCTCACCAAAACGGGCAGTGGAAGGAGAAGGATACTACTGCCGATGAGCTGAAGTGCCTGCTATCGATCCACCTACAATCATAACACGAATGTAGCGTCCCCGGCAAAAGGGACGTCAGTACACTTGAATTGTACTGGCATGTATGGACAAACTTTGTCCCAACGACAAGACAGCCAATAGATTACATCAAGAAATCAATTAAGCTAACTAACCATGTTTCCCACCTTTTACTCATTTCGGATAAGCCTCAACACAAGCACGTTTAAGGTCAACAAATAGAACAACAACCAATCAACCACATAAATTTCAAGTAGTCAAACATAGGGGCAATCAGTGCCCCCCAGGTTGCAAACTCTCCTGCTGTCTCCTTTCACAATTTCACATTATTGATTTTTATATCAATTTTCAATAGCGATTTCGATCGCTTTCCATCCTTATTACCCCCGACCACCCTTATTACCTCGGCCACCCTTATCACCCCAACCCACACCTTATTTCCTCATGTTGCGGCGCGCAACCCGATCCCCGCCTTACAGTTTAAAACACAACAATTTCAAACAACAGATAAGGTACTACACACAATTTCAACAAGTTCAAATAAGCAACTTGCACATTGTTTCATGTTCTCAATTACTTATCAAGCCAATATCACAACCAAGTTACAATATTTCCATAATCAAGAATATTCACACAATTCAAGTGTTTCATATCTTTCCAAAAGAAACCATATATGCCATAACAACAATTTTTCTCAGTTCTTTACCAATTCCAATTCCTTTGTCATCTTTCAATTCATATTTCATACCATACCACATGTAGTTCAATCATCAATTGAATACCCAACAATGATATCGAAGAATCACATAAAATCTCTCAAATTAACACATGCCAAACAATTTCACACATATGGGCGATTTTACAAGAATCAAAATTAGCCATACATACCTGGTATCGAGTTTTCTTCCGTTAACTTCCTACTTTATGCTTACCCAAGATATCCTACTCTTGACAACCTTGTTCTTGAAGACCCTTACTTCTACTCACTTCTTTTACAAGAAATCAAGTTCGAAAATCATGCATGAGTGTAAAATTCCATTTTCAAAAGCTATTATATGCAAACCTCTCTTTACCCAATTTAAAACTGAAAATTAAAGAAAATAGTTAGGGTTTTTACCTTGAAAAGATTGGGGAAGTTGAATCCTTGCCCTAGGATCCTTTGGAATTAAGTAGTTGGAACAATCTTTGAAGATGAAGAACTTCTCTCTCTAAAAACCCTCTCTTCTCTCTCTAATTTTGGTAAGATGATATGATAAAATGAAGAAGAAGGGTGTTATATTAAAGAAGAGATCGGGTCAAAATGTTACAAAAATCTGGGCCGGGGCGAATCTGCGGTGCACTTTGCGACCGCAGAATCAACATGCGGTCCGCATAGTGACCGCGGAATTGCCCCAAAAATTACTCAAGTTCTGTTACAGAATGCGACCAATATGCGGTCCGCATTCTTGATCTGTGGTCGCAAAGTGCACCGCAGATTCACTATGCGATCGCATATCGACCGCATTTTCAACATGATTTTTGGGAGGCTTCTGTTAAGCTTTGCGGCAAGAATGCGGTCCGCATAACAGGTTTGCGGTCGCATTCTTGACCGCATACTTGACACTTTTCTGGAAAACTTTATTCTCTATATTTTTGAAACTTAAATCACTACCAAGGGTCCGAACCGACGCATTCCTAACACATTATTCGGACCATGACACCACAGCTACTAGGTTTTATGCACAAAAAATTTTACGGGGCCTTACAAAGTGTGTCACAACTGTGTGACAAAGGTAACCTTGTGGCTTTCACTTCCACAAAATATTTTGTGATTAGCCTTACTACTGACAAGATTGTTTTGCAAGGAAGGAGAGTTAACAATATTTTCAGTGTAGATTTGTCAACTCTCTCTGAAAATGAACTCACTTGCTTAAGTGTGGTAATTAATGATCCCCTCATTTGGCATAAAAGACTCAGCCATGCCAGTCTAAATCAATTAAACAAGTTAGTCTCCAAGGACTTGGTTATAGGGTTACCTAATATCAAGTTCAAGGAAGACAAGGTTTGTGAGGCATGTGCAAGGGGGAAGTACGTAAGGTCATCTTTTAAACCTAAGAAAATGGTAAGTACTTCTAGGATGTTGGAAATGGTTCATATGGATCTGTGTGGACCAATGAGAGCTATGAGTAGAGGTGGTAAAAGATATGTAATGGTGCTAGTTGATGATTATTCTAGATTTACCTGGGTATTGTTTCTAACTTTTAATGATGAAGCATTTGAAATGTTCACTGCTTTTATTAGAAAAACCCAGAAGCAATTAGGAAATTAACTTGCATCCATTAGATCTGATCATAGTACTGAATTTAAAAATGCAAAGTGTGCTGAATTTTGTGATGAAAATTGAATAGATCATAGTTTTTCTGCTCCTAGGACTCCTCATCAATATGGGGTAGTTGAAAGGAAGAATTTGACCCTTGAGGATATGGCAAGGACCATGTTACTTTCTAGTAAAGTACCTTATAGCTTTTGGGTAGAGGCTATAAACACTGCTTGTTATATAATCAATAGATGTATGACTAGACCTCTTGTAGAGAAAACTCCCTATGAGTTACTTAAAGGGAGAAAACCAAACATATCCCACCTTAGGGATTTTGGTTGCAAGTGCTATGTGAACAATAATGGCAAAGACTCCCTCGGTAAGTTTGATCCCATAAGTGATGTGGGAGTATTCTTGGGATATTCTTCACATAGCAAAGCATATAAAATGTTTAATAAAAGAACTCTATGTGTTGAAGAAAGTGTACATGTTGTGTTTGATGAATCTAACACTCTTTTTGAGAGACAGGAACATGAAGATGAAGCCATTGGACTGGTGAGACAATTGACTGAAGTCACAGCACAAGTCAAGGTAGCATCAAAGGAAGGGGCAGGTGATGGAACAGGTCCTTTCACCCCGGGCAACCTGACAGGGGGAACCAATCTAAAGGATCTTGCTTCTAAACCTATTCCTCTACAGCATAACAATAAATGAGAAACCAGCAGAAACCGGATGGTAGGGAAATCTTACAAGTATCTGAGTTCTCACCCCACTGAGAACATCATAAATGATTCATCATCAGGGGTCAAGACAAGATCATAACTGAATAAACTATGTGCATTTGGTGCCTTTTTGTCTCTCATTGAACCTAAAAATGTGAGTGAAGCTCTACAAGATACAGATTGGGTCAATGCTATGCCACATGAACTCAATCAGTTTGAAAGAAGTCAAGTATGGCACTTGGTTCCAAAACCTAAAGACAGGTCAGTCAATGGGACATAGTGGGTCTTCAGGAACAATCTAGATGAGGATGGAACAGTTATAAAAAATAAGGCATGGTTGGTGGTTCAAGGCTATAGTCAAGAGGAAGGCATTGATTATGATGAGACTTTTTCTCCAGTTGCTAGACTTGAAGCAATTAGACTCCTCATAGCCTTTGCAGCACATATGGAATTCACTCTTCAGCAAATGGATGTCAAAAGTGCCTTCCTAAATGGCTATCTCAAGGAAGAAGTGTTTGTGAGACAACCTCCAGGATTCGAAAGGAAAGAATGTCCTGACCATGTTTACAAGCTAGATAAGGCTCTCTATGGTCTTAAGCAGGCCACAAAAGCTTGGTATGAAAGATTGTCAAAATTCCTTCTGGAGCATGGGTACAAAAGAGGTAAAATTGACAGCACTTTATTCCTAAGGGAAAAATGTAAAGATCTTCTTGTTGTACAAATATATGTTGATGATATCATATTTGGGGCCACTACAGATAAGTTGAGCAAGGAATTTGCAAAATTAATGGGCAGTGAATTTGAAATGAGTATGATGGGTGAGCTAAACTTTTGCCTAGGCCTGCAGATAAAACAAAGCTCAAATGGAACCACGATTCATCAACAAAAATATACACATGAACTAATCAAGAAGTTTAAAATGGGGTACTCTAAAGAAATAGATACACCTATTGCAAATGCCACTAAATTAGATGTTGATGAACATGGTTCATCAGTTGATCAAAAGTTGTATAGGGGTATGATTGGTTCGCTCTTGTATCTTACTACAAGTAGACTTGACATTGTTTTCAGTGTAGGACTTTGTGCACGTTTTCAGGCTAATCCAAAAGAGTCCCATTTGACTGCTGTCAAAAGAATATTGAGATACCATAAAGGGACCGCTGAATTATGCCTATGGTATCCTAAAGGTAGTAATTTTGATCTAGTAGGATATGCTGATGCTAACTATGTAGGTTTTCTAGTGGATAGAAAAAGGACTTCAGGTATGGCTCACTTTCTTGGCTCGTGTCTTGTATCATGGGCCACCAAGAAACAAAATTCAGTAGCCTTATCTACTGCTGATGCTGAGTATGTAGCTGCTGCTTCTTGTTGTGCTCAACTACTGTGGATCAAGCAACTATTGGTAGACTTTGGTATAGAAGTGGGATGCATACCAATATTTTGTGATAACACTAGTGCTATAAGCATGACAAAGAACCTGGTTCATCACAAAAGGACTAAACACGTAGATGTTAGACACTACTTCTTAATAGACAACTATGAGAAAGGGCTAATCTCCATAAAATTCTTTGTAACTGATAAACAAATAGCTGACATCTTCACTAAGGCTTTAACTAGAGAAAATTTTGAAAGGAAAGGGTTAGAGTTAGGGATGATTAAGATCACCTAAAAAGGACTAGTTCAAAAAGCACAATGAAAAAAATCTATATATTTTTGAAAAGAAATTGGTTAGGAGTTCTTAATGTGTGTGAATATTAGACTAATTTCTACTCAATCTCATACTATAAATAGTATACTCTTGTGACATGTGTCTATGAAATTGATTAATCTCTTACAAAATTCATATTTTGTCATTTGAGGCATAATCAAGAGAAGTTCACTTGAGAACATGGTTCATCAAATTATGCACATGAAAAGTCCAGGTACGTTTCTATTCTTTGCACAATTAGAAAATTTTAATTATCAATCGCGAGCAAGAATCCGAGATATACCAAAAGTCCAAAATTCTATACGTTGAGCCAATTGAACCAATTTCATTGAAACTAGAAGTCTAAATATAACGGCACCCTTTCTTAAATTCTAGCAATTATATTTAATACCTAAGGATACCGAAACTCTACTTTGATTAGACTTCTATGTGACTACTAAAAAGGCTGCAATTTCTGAGCAATAATTACCTTCATTAAAAACCCCCCAAAACACTCCTTAATTATCAACTCTTCAAAATCCCCGATCATTCTCTCTTTCATGTAACTCTTCAAAGCTTCTACACCACTGAAATTCTTGTAGGATTTCGGAAATTTCTCACCATCACAAATCCCCAAGACAACCGTGGAACTCCACCTCCTCTTTCACCCAACACCTCGTCTTCCACACCACTAGTTGAAAATCCAAAACCTAGATTCCGTCACCAGAAAATGCTTGCAAGAAAAACTGTAGCCACTAGTTCTATGAGGGAAGCCTTGAATGAAAAACTTCAATCAAGTCAAAAGAAAGCAGGCCTAGTAGCTGAGTCCAACTCTAGCTCGGAATCTGATGATCACATCTCCACTAGTGAGGGAGATGAACCTGGGTCTTCTAAACATACCAAAACTCAAGAAACTCAAAAGGAGGTAAACATTTGTTATGTTTTTTCAGATGTGGTTCAAAAAGAGGAAAATCGATTTGTTCTGATAGGGGCTGCTAGAGATGTAGGTGGGAGTGCTTCTGAAAAATTAAAGAAGAAAAAGAAGAAGGAGACCTTATCCATATGTGGGAGTGGGGAAGGAAGAGTATCAAAGTTAGGGGGAAGTGGATCAGGTGAGGCGGCTGAGGGGTTAATAAATTTGAGCAAATAACAAGATGAACATGGTTCATCTGATGAAGAAAGTCTGGCTGACTTATTGAAAAAGGTGGGGGCGAGTTATGACCCAAAGAAACGCAAAGCATCATCACAAAAAACCTCTGCTGCATCCAAACCAACCAAGAAAAACAAGCAATCACCACCCAAGTCTACTGCTAGGATTAGAGCTACAAGAAGTAGGGTTAGGGAAAGTAAACCAGAATTGAAAAGGGCCTTAGAAGAAAGTAAGAAAAAGAGGAAAGAAAAATGGAAAGAAAAGATAGGTGAAAGCTCTGAAGTTGTGGATGAAGAAGAAGAACAAGAGATGGAACAGGTCCATCTAGAAGAGAGTCCTACTGTGGAAGTTCCAACAACAAAGTCCAAGGGAACCAATACTTCGGCCAAAACGTCCTCCAAGTCAGTGCCTGCTGAACCTATTCTTGCGAAGAGAACAAGGTCAGCTGCAAAAGGAAAACAAGTAAAAACTACTAAAGAAGATGATGAATGGAGTGAGGATGAAGGATATGAATCTAAGAAAGAACATGACAGACATGCCATGTTTGGCAAGAGAAACATTTTGAAGGGAAGACTACTCAAGGACCTGGAGGAGCCAGGTATGCTAAGGCTTCTATCTGCTTGAGAAGCACAAGGCTGGAAGGACATGGTTCTTCAGATGGATGGAAAATTGGATAGGAATGAAATTGATGAGTTCATGGCAAATGGGACAGTGAAAAATGGGATAGTGACTAGCAAAGTGAAAGGTGTCAAGGTGGATTGCCTACTGATAGCAACACGATTGGGATTCAAGAATTACTAAAGAAAAACAAGAAACACGCGGAAGCTAAAAGAAAATAAAGAAACGGAAAAAAGACAAAAATTAAAGATAGACTTCTTGAATTCAAGAAACTCTTTCTTGAATTCAATCTATCTTTAATTTTTGTCTTTTTTCGTTTCTTTATTTTCTCTTAGCTTCCACACATTTCTTGTTTTTCTTTAGTAATTCTTGAATCCCAATCGTGTTGTTATCAAGTGGTATCAGAGCTTAGGCTAATCAAGATTTCAATCTTGATAATCTTGGGATGTTCTTGATTAAAACAAAAAACAAAATTCAGCCCCCAAAAAGTGTTCTTGTTCATTATTACTTTCATAATTCAAGTATTATTTGGTTTCCAAGTCAAGAAAAGGAAACAAGAAGAGGGGATCCTAGTTCTTGAAGATTAAGGAAACTTCTTTCCTTATTCTTGTGGGTTTTGAGTTTCTTAAACTCTTTCCTTTTTTTCTTTCTACTAACCAGTTTCTATTATTTCTAGGTTTGGTCTTCCACTTTCCTTTTCTTTTTCTAACTCTAAATTCTTATCATCAAAGGGTTGTGACTAGTAAGGTTTATTAATAAATCTAAAGATTAACGACCAAGAGTTGAAATGAGCGGAAAAAGGTAAGTGAGGTGAGAACATCATAAGGAAAAACTAAATTTAGAGATATATATTGCTTGTTCAGGATGTCTCGTACAGATAGTGAAGATGAAAAAGGATTCTTCAAGAAGCTGACACTGTCACACCTCCTTTTTTATTACCCCACAAATGTACACCTGAAAAGAGACTTTTGTACCGATCCGTTTGGAAGGATACGTAGGGTATACCTCAATATTCAAATACCCGAGACGGATATAACAACAAAGAGGAAGGAGTTTTTCCACATAAAGGACAATCGGTTCGGGATTTTTATTAAATTATCAAAGTCGCCACTTGGGAAGATAATGGTGTCCCAAGTCACCGGTTAATCCCGAATCCGAGGAAGTTGACTCTGTTATTACAGTCCGCGAAACAAAGACCTGGATAAGGAACTTTGTTAACCCGGGAGAAGGTGTTAGGCATTCCCGGATTCCGTGGTTTTAGCACGGTCTCTCAATCATCGTTCTCGAATCTTATTTGACTTCTTACAGATTTTAACAGTACGTATGTGCTTTTACTATTAATATTTTAAAGAATTACGACATCGCGAAAACGTACCTCGAGTCACACCGCAACCAGTACGCCTGTGACTTTTAGTACTATAGGCTTTGTCGGGATTTTGGATTTGAGTCGCACCAAGTGCACACTCGTTCATAAGGAAGGTGTATTAAATCGTACCTAAGGGAGTCTATCGGCTTTTAATTCTTTTGGGAGAGGCTATGAAGTTTACTAGTAGCCTTCTCGATTCTATCTATTCATTATTTCATTACTAAGGGGGGCCCCACTATTGGGTGTCATGTGAGGCTCGTCCCACTTTAATTTTAAAAGGTTTAATCTTAATGTACACATGCTATATTATCTATATTGGTTTTTCCTTAGTCATATTTCAACTTCTCATTTCAGACTTGGGCCCAGGCCATTGTCATTGCCTTTATTGGGCATGGGCCTCTGCATTCATACTTAAACAAGCGTTGTACCTGCCCAGGTCTTAAAGACCCGGGCTACCTTCAGGCTTCTGCTTGACAAACCAATGAGCCTTGCATCATGGTTCAGGCCCACGTTACATACTAGGCCCAAACTGAATCGAAACAATGGTAATAAGAATAAAAACAAGGAACTTAAAACAGAACAGACATGTAGCATTAAGAATTGCATTTTTTATACATCAAAAGAGAAAATCACGATACAAACTGTTAATACTAACTCTAAATCACAAATGTACGTGAGGATTGAGTTAAAAGACTGTTTCTACATTTGATTCCTAATAATGAATTTATACTAACATCTAAGTATTTACTAGTTGAAATATTTATGAAATGGTGTGATTATATGTAAGGCTTGAGGAACAGTTCAACTAATTACCTATGGTATCTAGATTATCTAAAACTAAGATGGGTTATACACAGAGTCGCAACTATACCACTGGTTTCACTATGAGCTAAGCTTTTGACATCTCAAATCCGGTTCTAATTGAATTGTTACTTCATCTGGTTATTCCCCCTTTTAAACTTACTCAAATCTGAACCTTGATTTCTAAACAAACTAACTACATGAGCATGATTTAAACAGTCTAATCACTCAATGATACAACTCGAGTACCTACATCTAAGTGATCCAAAGATTTAAGTATAACTATACGGTTGATTTTACTGCGACTTAGCTCATTACAATGTTATTAACTCAATTGCAAAGGAATCATGGCTTAATCTAACATTTTTCTTTTTCAAAGCTTATCTGTGTTTAAATGTAAATCTATGACATATGATTGACTACGTGATTATGACTTATGATGCTACTGTGAATGAACAGTTAACGATTTGAAACTTTGATTAGCTAACTTATATTTTAAAGTTTTACCTATTTAAACTAGGTGATATACTATCTACACTACTCTACCATTATTAAGCTATCTATTACACCGTTTTTGACTTTGTTTTTCTACTATTACATACTATACTACAGTTAAAACTACAGATCTACACTAATACTAAACAGCTAATGAAAGAGTAATTACAAAATACATAATATCATATAAATTTAAAACTAGAACTTCATTTCATTCAACAATTCATCATTACAGCTTCATTTGAACAGAAGTGTACCTGAATCAGCAAGGTAAAAGTCAATGAGTTCTAAGGGATTAAAAAATAAGCACAGCAACAGACTCGAACAAAGGCAATGCAACAGTGTAAGATTGAATATCAACGAGTAGCAAACCACAGCAACAACGAATGTGAAATCCCAGAAAAAGCTCGATCAAAAAATCCACACACAAACAAGCTTAACCAGTGACTGCTACTTCAAATGCAGGAAAAACTACTTGCTATTTAATATATTTTTACTCTAATTTATCTATTGAAAAACCAGCCCTTATTTCACTCTTTTTGGGGGTATATATAGGTGTAGGAATGGCAGATTTCTTGGGGAGAAAGAATAGAATTAAATCCCACTTCTCCCCCTTTAAAATTGCTAAATTTACACTTAGACCCCATTTTTAGTTAAAAGATCCCTTCCAGCATGTGCTGGAAGGTTCTTTTTTATTCCATTTCTAGGCTTTTACCAAAGTATCCCTATTGGTTATAGATTTTTACTGATTTCCCTTTTTAGGGAGACCATTATACCCTTTAATCTCTACAAAATTGCAGAAATCAGGGGTACAAATGACTCCCATGTCCCTATGTGTTCTATGTAATTCACTATTTTACCAATTTGGTTTCCTTTTATACCCTTAATGACATTGCTGATTTACCCGACCTACCTAGGTCAGGTTTTCAGCATTTTTGGGTTTATTTAACTAATGGCCAGTCCTTGCATTGGTATTTAAGGACTGGCCAGTTCTACTTTAAGGAACTATTTCAAACTTAGCCAATTTTGTTTCATTTTCAGTTAACTAAGACCTTTTATTTCATCTTTTAAACTAATTGCAGGATTAGCCTGCTTTATTGTTGTACTTGACCTATTTAAGATTTAGCCAATCTCAAGTTGAGACTTGGCTTGGGTAATTGAAACCCATTTGCTGAACATAGGCTGGGCCAAAGCCTTTGCAGACTTAGCCACCTGTGATTCAGGGCTCAAATGAGCCTTGGTAAGTCTGAACTTGCAGACTTAACCAATCATTTACATAACTAACCTATTTAACTGAACACAGGCTGAGCTAAGTCCTTTGCAGACCTAGCCACCTGTGATTCAGGGCTCAAATGAGCTTTGGTAAGTCTGAATTTGCAGACTTGCACCACTTGTTACACAACTAGCCCTTTTAAGGTGGGCCAGTGTGCTGGACCTTCTAGAGTTGGTCAATTTGCAAAATTGACCACTCTTTGGTCACTTATTCATTTTATGGCCTATTGTTATTCGATTTTCAGTTTTTAACCTATTTCAAAACTAGCCATTTTTATGAAACTTAGTACTATGACAGCTATAACCAATTCCCCTAAAGTTAATGAGTATTAATCACATGCTCACACTAATAAGAACTATTGCAAACTCAGTCATTTCAACATGAAATTGCACACATAGCCACATGAGACCAAACATTGTGCATCAATCAATTAAAACTCAGAAAGGGGAAATTTGATAGTGTTGAATCTTAATCAATCAATTCACATAACCCAATTTCATGTGGCAAAGTGTCAATCAATATCAATTAGAGTTAATTACAACTCATTCATGCCAGATGATACATTGAAAAACCCTCCAAAACCTTTAAAGTTCATGAGCATAGATATACATAGAAGCTAAACTCTCACAAACAGTCAACAAGAAATGAAACATGGCTTAATCAGACATAAGAATCAAAGGGTCTATAAGAATGATATCAATTAGACCCGCTAGATCAGCCCAATTTCAATACAGAATATGACAGACAAGATCATGGAGAAATAATGAAGGAAAATCTTAAATCTATCATGCCAAATGACAGGAGAGAAAACATGGTCACTAAAGTGCAGGTGAAAGACCATAAAGGATGTTATTAGAGTAAAAACCCTTGATTAGACATGAGAATCAAACTGCTAAACCTAGAATCAAATTAAATCATGCAGAGAAGAGAAAATAGTAAAAACATGGAAAGCTGAATAGAAGAAACCTAATGGAGAGTTAAACAGCTAAGCTAAAGCATGAAGGGAAACAGAAGAGATATCTAATTTAAACAGATGAGATGTTGAAGGCCAACAAATGAGAAAACTCTAGATATAACAAAGGGTGAAGAAACAGGGAAGAACAATCAGGATATTACAAAACTTAACAAAAGCAACTTAATATAAAGATGAAAAAAGAATAAGAGTTAAGCTAGTATTAGAACTAAACATGCAGAACAATAGGAGAGAAGAGAGTTAAACTATAAAAGCCAACAGATCAAGGACCACAATATTCACAAGATGAAAAAGAAAAAGGAATCAAGATAAATCTTTTGACTCAGAAGAAAAAGAACATGATTTGAAACAAACAAAACAGAAGAACAACATGGAGATGAACGAGATGAAAAGAAGATCCTGGTACTAACTAGATCTTTCAAGCCAAAGAAACTAAAACAGTCAAAACAGGAAATTAACATGGAGATGAACAAGATGAACAGAAAACCATAATACAAAACAGGTCTTTCGAGCCAAAGAAACAAAAACGGTCAAAACAGGAGAATAACATGGAGATGAACAATATGAACAGAAAACCCTAGTAATAAGTAGATCTTTTAAGCCACAGAAACAAGAACAGTCAAAACTGGAGAATAGCATGAAGATGAACAAGATGAACAGAAAACCCTAATACTAAACAGGTCTTTCGAATCAGAGAAACAAAAATAAACAAAAATAGAAAAATATAACACAGAAGAAAGCATTTAAAAACTAAGAACGAACGGAGACAAGTAGATTCAAAGAGTGAGGGGACTTAGCTTTGCAGGGCTGGTCCCCTGAGCTTCCCTTTACTCTTTTCACTCTTCTTTGTTCAGGCTTTTCAGACTCTTTTCTTTATTTCTTTTTTCTTCATTTTTTTTTTTGGTTTTCTTCTTTAGACTTCAAGATGAAGTCTTTTGGATTTGTGTTTGGAGTGGGGTGTTCAGGGGAGGGTAAAGGCTAGATCTTGGCCAGGTTTTAGGTTTAAGTCGCCGGAGTTAGGGTTCCGGCGACTTTCTTTTGGATATTCGACGGGATCGGGGTATATTCGAGGGAAACCGGGGTTGTGGGGGGTTAGATCGGACCTAGGTGGTTCTTTTGGCGTTGGTTTGGAGAAGGATCTCATAGTTTATGGTAACCGGAGGTAGATTCAGGTGACCGGACAATCAAGAACAGGGAGATTTTTTTAGGGTTTTGGAGTGGTCTGAGGTGAAGAAGACAAGAGGAGAAGAGGGGAGGTAAAAGGGCTGGCCGGAGACCACCGTGGAGGGTGGTGGCCTCCATGGCCGGCAGGGCTTCAGAAGGAGGAGACGAAGAAAACGATGGAGGAGAGGGGAGGGATTTTGGGCGGCTAGGGTTAGGGATTTCTACAAATGAACGATCTCAAACCGACCGAAGCCTTATATAGTCAAGGGAGCTAAGGTGATCTGCACCGTTAATTTGATGAAGATCAACAGTCGTTATTGGCGTTACTAAAACGGAATCGTCTCAATGCCAATGAGACCACTGGTCTCAACCGTTAGATTAGCTTGAACGAACGGTGGAGATTTAATCTCACACTTACCCTTTGAATTAAATCCGGATTGATCCTCAGCCGTTGGATTTGGTGTAATGAACGGCTGAGATCAATGTTAAAAACTGAATTGGACCGGACTTTTGGGCTTGGGTGTTTTGGGCCACTGACTTGGGATTCTTTTGGCCCAATGCAATTATACCCATATATATTTTTGTATTCTTGTTATTTTAATTATTTCCTCATGCATTTTCTTTTTTTATTTTGTTTCCTTTTTTTTATATTCTTTTCCAATTGCTCAATTTCCTATTTTTTCCAATTTTTCTAATAGTTTTTGCTATTTTCTACTATATTCCGCTAATTAAACTATTTTTGTTAATTTTCTCTCTTTTTTAACTACTTAATCAAAAATACATGTACTTCTCCTATTTTTTTTATTTTCTAATTTCCAATTATTTAAACACATAAAATGTATTTAATTTCAAACAAGACATGCAATTACACTCAAAAATATTATTTTATTTTAATTTTGAAATTTTGTTTACCTAGTGCAAAAATCATGTGCTCACAGACACCAAAGGAAGAGATGATTTCACCTTGCGAGCTATGCATCAATAATTTGAAAGGTGGAATTTGCAATTCCAAGAGATGAGGGACACCATTGCCAAGCAAAATATTACAATAGCTGAATTTAGGCGGGGAAATCATGTTAGACCCCAAGCTAGGAGAAATATACCCGCCCCCGTTGAAGATCAAGAAAACCCAATCGATGATTTTAATGAATATATTGATTTTGATAGGGTAGGAAGAGATAGAAGGGGACAAAGAGGAAGACTTGAAGATGATAATATAAGTAGTATAAAAATGACGATGCCATCTTTCAAGGGAACAAGGGATCCGGACTTGTACCTTGATTGGGAGAGAAAAATGGAAGCCATCTTTGGCTGCCACAACTACTCAGAGGGCAAGAAGGTTAAACTTGCTGCTGTTGAGTTTTCTGACTATGCAGTAATCTGGATAGATTGCAAGAAGGACAAGCACTCGTTGCTACGTGGGCTGAGATGAAGAGAGTAATGAGGAAGAGATTTGTACCATCACACATTCAAAGAGATCTACAACAATGTCTTCAAACTTTAAGGCAAGGGTCCTTGTCTGTAGATGAGTACTTTAAGACTATGAAAATGGCTATAATCCAATGTCTCAAGTGTTAAGGGAGAGGGCATAAGGCTTATGAATGCTGTCACACCTCCTTTTTCCGCTGACCCCGCGTGGACGCAAGATATAAAAGAGAGTTTTTCCAATTAAAGGACAACCAAAACGGGATTCATTTATTGAGAGATTCGGAGTCGCCACTTGGGAGATTTATGGTGTCCCAAGTCACCGGTTTGAAACCCGAATTGAGGAAAGGTTTGACTCTATTTAACGGTCCGCGAACCAGAAATCCGGATAAGGAATTCTGTTAACCCGGGAGAAGGTGTTAGGCATTCCCGAATTCCGTGGTTCTAGCACGGTCGCTTAACTGTCATATTCGGCTTATTTATCTGATTTTTACAATTATATACTTAATGCAAATTAATATCCCTTTACCGCTTTTATTATTATTATTATTTACGAAAGAGAATGTTGCCTAAAAATATGTTTCGAATCGCGTCACATGAAATGCACCCGGATCCTCGACACATTCTTATTCAACATTTTGGGATTTGGATTTGGGCCGCATGAAATGCACACCCGTATTTAAGAAGGTAAAATTATTAAAATACGCGCCTAGAGCGATTACTTATTTACATTTTTGAGAAGGCCATGAAATTCGCTAAGAAACGGTACATCTCGAAATCTAAATATTTTACATATACATTTATGAGGGCCCCGCGATTTGTATAATTTTGTTAGGCGAGGCACACCTCTAATTCTAATTTAAAAGCAAACTACATTCCGCTATATTTATTTAAGAGTTAATTCAAGATTATTTAAAACATGTTGCAAGCCACACTACATGAAATGCACCTGTGGTTCCTGACACGCTTTATTTAACCTTGTTCAAAATTGGAGTCGGGTCACATGAAATGCACCCCCGATTCCTTTAATCTAATTACGTCGTTCAGTTGAAGAATAACGAACCAATTTCTATAATGTGACAAAGTCATACTCAACTATAACCAATTCGAGTAAACATACGACTAGATAACTAAGTGAGCAAATTCAAGACTATGGCGAACAATTACATGAACAACATAAGCATAACTAGTTGGCGAGCATATGAAGGATTAGTTATTTTCATTAGCTAACTTCGACATTACAAGACCACCATTAATTGTGAAATTGCATGTTCAACAGAATCATATATTTACAAAATCGTCCGAATCGTACGAAACTAAATCAAATGCGAAACGATTCAAAATATTAGCGAGAAGAACAATATCAAAAAAAAACATGCACCTTTATTTCTGCATATTTTCAACGTACACAATAAGAAAATGAACCTTTTATGACGATCTCAAACTTTGACCTCTCCGGACAGAGCTCGAACCAAACTGGAACCAAGAACAAACAGTTCGACGTGGAACCTCGACGAACTCGGAGAAACAGCAGGTGGTACGCTGGTGTTGCTGGTTTTTGCGACGCAACATATTGACACGAGAAGATGAGGCAGAAAAGGGTCGTTTGGACGTGAAGCTGGACGTGAGGGTGCTGCTGGACTCTTCGACTGATCGTTGCTGGTCGGAGACAGGATGATACTGAAGATGATAACGATTGTCGGACTATGGTGGTTGACGACGTGGACTGGTTGACGCCGACGAAAAAGGGGCAGCAGAGTCGTCTTTGCTCTGGTTTATTCTCCTGAGCTAATGAAGGAGAGCCCTTCTTCTTCACAAAAAATGAAATCAAAATAACCGTCCTTCCCTTCCTGTTTTTTTTTTTTTGTATCTATATGTATTGTATCTTCTCCTGTTCTCCCATAAAGACCCTCCCCTCTCCCGTTTTTTCTTCTTCCAAATGAAGCCCAAGACTCTCTCTTTTCTTTTTTTTTCTTTTTTTTGAAAAATGAAGAAGTCGAATGAATAGTCTCCTCTTCCACTGTTTTTCGAATCCCCCCTTGCAAAATGCTCAAGGCCCCCTCATTTATCTATCTCGTTTTTGTTTTTTTAAAATAGGCCCCATGTCTTTTTTTTGTCTTTTTCTTTTTGTTTTTACCCCTTTGTCTTTTTCCCTTGTCTTTTTCTTCTTGTCTTTTTCTTCTTATTCCCCCATCCCATTATGTATTGTCCCCCTTAGTGTAGTGTGTGGCATGGGTGTTGTATGGGTTATTTTTGTCCGTGTTCCCCGTGTGGTGGACTCGGATTATTATGGGCTATGTCCGAAAATTATAAAACCGGGTAGTTTGAACCCGAATATTATTCTTCGCCCGGAACCGAGAATGGTGTTATTTAATTAATCCTAGGTAATCAAAATAACCATAATACTCATAATTAAAATAAAACTATTTTTTTATATTTTTCAAGTTTAAAATAACTACAAAATATTAACGAAACTATTTTTTATTATTTTCGTTTTTATAAAAAGATAAAAATATAAAGTACTATTTTTGTATTTTTCAAGTTTAAAATGACTACGAAACATTAATAAAACTATATTTTTGTTATTTTTCATTTTAAGGTAAAAATAAAGTAAAAGAGTCAAATTTAGCTAAAATAGCTATATTAAAACTAAACTAAATATTTTACGCTAAAAATATAAAAAAATCTCGGGTAGGGGCAAAATCACGCATCTACAGCTGCCCCTCTTTTGACTGAAAACACAAAGAGTTTTCAGACAAAGAACGACTAGACAAGTGTTTTGACCCGACCCTTATTCAGAGAGACTAAACTAAAAGGATGTGACCGAGCCCTTGTATCTAAGTTGCATACATATCCTTGGCTATAAAGGAATCAAGCCACGTGTAGTTCAGAAGTGAGTAAGAATATGGAGTAACCGAGGTGGAGAGCCAGTCGAGGTGCCGTTCCGTCGAGGTTCCGTTCCATCGAAGTTCCGGTCCGTGGTCTTGCTATTACATCAAAATTCAAAACATGAGAAAGACTAACTAAGCCTATCAGGCTACTAGTTACAAGATTCCTATCTATAAGTCTTCTGAAGCTTGATCTTGAGTATTGGTTGGTGCTTCATACGGACTCTAAATTTGAACCTTGATACTTGCTAGTTGCAGGTGCTGCTTTTCGAATCAAGACCACGTATACAGTGCTTGTGACCTCGGCCATGTCTTGAGCATGCCACATCTTTCATCAACTTCTGCATTTTGGATTGGCTTCTTGCCTCTCTTTTTTTTCTTTTTGTTTATTGTGACTAAACTTCTGTTGATCCCCTCGGACTGTTGACTCGCATTCTGGTTACAAGCTTCTTTTGTTGCTATCTTGCATTGCACTCCGAAGTGAATTCCCTTACTTGTGATCTTCGAGCTATTCTCCTTTGAAGTCTGAATCTATCTTTTCTGATCCTTGTTGCCTTCCTTCTGATTCATGCTGGGGATTCCGTTACACTCTGCCGCTTTCCTTAAACAACTTCAAAATAAATCGCCACTCCATTCTTCAGCGGGCTCCCTGACTTCAACTACAATTTCAAAATTAAATTGCCACTCCATTCTTCGGGCGGGCTCCCGACTTCCACTACAACTTCAAAATAAATCGCCACTCCATTCTTCGGGCGGGCTCCCTGACTTCAACTACAACTTCAAAATAAATCGCCACTCCATTCTTCAGGCGGGCTCCCTGACTTCAACTACAACTTCAAAATAAATCGCCACTCCATTCTTCAGGCGGGCTCCCTGACTTCCACTACAACTTCAAAATAAATCGCCACTCCATTCTTCAGGCGGGCTCCCTGACTTCAACTACAACTTTAAAATAAATCGCCACTCCATTCTTCAGGCGGGCTCCCTGACTTCGACTACAACTTTAAAATAAATCGCCACTCCATTCTTCAGGCGGGCTCCCTGACTTCAACTACAACTTTAAAATAAATCGCCACTCCATTCTTCAGGCGGGCTCCCCGACTTCAACTACAACTTCAAGATAAATCGCCACTCCATTCTTCAGGCAGGCTCCCTGACTTCAACTACAACTCGAAACTAAATCGCCACTCTATTCTTCAGGCGGGCTCCCTGACTTCAACATCAACTCACTAAATAAATCGCCACTCCATTCTTCAGGCGGGCTCCCTGACTTCAACCACAACTTCAAAACTAAATCGCCACTCCATTCTTCAAGCGGGCTCCTGACTTCAACAACATCCTTTGAAAATAAATCGCCACTCTATTCTTCAGGCAGGCTCCCGACTTCAACATCAACTCACTAACTCCATCCCATCCATGTCGCCTTCCTTTGCTTCCTGCACCACTTTCTTCTTCTTGCATCGCTTCTTGGGCCATCCTTTCTTCTGAATTACCTTGTTTCGGAATTGCTTTCCTCCTGGGTCGTATTATTTTTTTTCGCTTGACTGCTGGGGACATCTTTGGAATTGATTACTTACCCGCTGGGGATGATGCTGCTGGGGAAATCTTATTTATTTCCTCTTTTTCTATTTCCTTCAAAACCTTTATTCTCTCCCGAGATCGCTGAGGATTGAAATGTCATCATCTGGGGATTATCCTGTCGGGGGATCCTTTTTCCTTTTTCCTCCTTCGGGACTCGTGCTTTTCTCCCTTGAAAAACTTGTAGGATATAATGCTGCCGGGGAAATCTCGAAATCAGTGTTTCATTTTTCCGAGAACTGTTGGGGATGATACCGGCCTCCTGGCTTTCCGAACACAAGTTTCCTCATTTTGCCCTGTCTGCTGGGGGTATAATTTCCTCTATCACGGCTTGTTGTTTTCTTTCTTTCAAAGCTGCTGGGGATAACCGTGTTCAAAGATCATTTCCTCGCGTTATCTGGCTTCTTTTCCCAATCGGGTATTTGGTTTCGAGAAAATTTTCGCAACGGGAGAAACTTTTCTGCCCCAGATTGAGAATCTTCTTCGTGGCATGCTTTTTTGCCAACAACCCCTATTTTTCCTGTTTCAAATCAAAGAAAAATTGGTTAGTTTTAAAATGTGGTGGCTGGTTGTGGTGCTCTTGCTGGGGATGGTTCTCCTCCTCTTTCCCTGCTCTGCGTTTCATTGTCAGACCCTACTGAGGATGTTATCATTTGATGATATTCATGCCGGGGATAGTTTTCTTCTTTCTTGCTTCCCCGCCTTCCTTGACGACTCTTTATTCGCGAGCCTTTCCATGTGGTTTTCCACTGGTATCCTGACCACCCGAATTCCTATGATAGTGACCCTTCGTGAAGACCTTGCATGTTTTACTGGTGAACCATTTTCTTTGTTCACCCTTGTCACTGAAAATACCTTTCTACTGGGGATATCTCTCCTTTTGCGGCATATCTAAGGACTGGGCATTTCCCGACCTTTGAGTCTCATTAACCTTCCTTGAGGCCATTAACCTTCCTTGAGATATCCTCATTGATACCAATCCCTCCCTTTGTCATTTTCCTATTGCTGGGGAATATCCCTCTGGACACTGGCCTTGCGCTTGATCCTTCCTGACTTATACCACTTGGGTGTACCAATCAAAATCCCGTCTTGCGTAATTGGAAAGCTGATGGAAAATTTCGCAGTCATTTCTTGCAAACGGACTCTATTGGGGAATTTTGATGAAAGGAGAAAGATAAAAGGAAACAGAATAAAAGACAATGACTCTCTAAAAAGAAAAATTATAAAATAAACCTATCAAACGTGGATACCAACTCTAATGGACATGACGTGCACATATAGCCTATCCTCCGTCGTTAAACCGCATTTTGTAATCTTCTCCTGGGACTTTCCTATATCGTTTCCAATCTTCGTTCGACTTGTAGTGCCCGAGGGGTTTTCACTACCAAGCCTCTCTCATTTCGGTTTTCTCTCAGCTTTCATCGCCTTATGGTGCCCGTGAAGGTTTTCACCGCTAAGACTCTCTCATTTGTGTTACTTTTCCGCTGGGGATTGGTGGTGTTACTGCTAAGACTCTCCTATTTTCTGCTGGAGATCGGAGTCTTTCTGCTGATGGGAATCAGAGTGTTATGTTCTGATAAGACTTCTCTCATTTGCCTGACTTGGCCTCTTTTGAAGATTGGTCAAAAGGTCTTTCTTTGGACCGTAATGTGGATTTTGATAGGGCTTAGAAAGAAAGGGTATTAAAGGCTCAAAACAAAACAAAATGGGTTCAAAATTACAACCTTCGGAGTCTACGTCTTCCTTTATAAACACAACTTTTGTTGCCCCAGTTTCTAGCTTGGGGATTTTTTTATTTTTATTTACACTATGACCGAGCTGTGAAGCGCCTACGTATCCTCTTTGAAGGAATCAGGTCAAACGTAGTTCCCAATTCCTCTTTTTCAAGTTTTTTTTTCCACACATTTTTCTTTTTCTTTTCTTTATCTCTTTTTGTTGTTTTCTTTTTCTTTACTTTTTTCTTTATCCCTTTCTTCTCTTGCCTTTCAAACTTGTATTTCTAGTCTTTGCAACTAATTTCGAAGGAGGGGTATGAAAGAATTTAAAATAAGGCTCAAAGGGTTGACGATGGATAAAGTGTTTGGATAGCAGAACAAAATGCCTTCGTCATTCCAATCCTCAAAACATGCCAAGCGTAAACAACACAATTAATATTCGTCATATCTTTAAAGCACTGTTGGGCAACACTCTCATTTTCATTATTATGAACGACCCCATGTCAATTTTGGCCAGCTTGACTTTAACGGTTTCCTTTTACACTTGCCCCAATTTATCATGGCTCGGGCTTCTAATAATCTCAAACCGTTCTTATATAATTTAAATATCTCGATCACCTCCCAATGGTTTTGTGATTAACTTTTAAGATCAGGCCAGAACTATGCACACACGTCATGTCACTAGAGCTAGCAGAAAAAGAACTATAGGAAGGAGAGGACTAAATAACAGAAAATGTCTAGAAGTAATATAAAATAGGTCATTTCATTAACCGATAAAACAACGACTCGAACAACAAAAAAACAAAACTGGGTTACAACCCTTAGAACGAACCTAGACCCCTTTAGATGAGACACTATGATCAAAAGAAAAATACAAGGATAAAAGGTTTGAGCCACAAGACAACATCCGGATTACCATTCTGAAATAACCCGGACAAATAGAAATGACAACAAAATAAGCCACCACAAATGACTCTCCAATTGATAAGCCTAACATTTAACCACGAATTTGATTATCAGAATCACTATGGCTTTCTCTCATTTCAGTCGGCAAATTCCCGAGTGGATTCTCATATTCCGTGTCACCAGGCATCACCGCCAGAAAGTGTGTATCATCATGTGCAGGTAACGGATTTAGCGCGATATTCTGGGTGTCACTGTCTTGAATCACAATCAATCTTTCTTGGATCATCCTTTCTATTTCCCTTTTCAAATCCCGACAACTTTCCATGTTGTGCCCCTAGGCATGGAAATGGTATTCACACCTTTTAGATGGGTCAAAGCTCCTTGCACGTGGGTCCACATGATTTGGAGGGATGGGTGCAATCATGTCCTGTTGCTTTAACTTCTCGAATAAGCTTGCATGGGAAACTCCTATTGGTGTGAAATTACCCTTCAACTTCGGTTCCCTTCCATACCCTTGGTTTGGAAGTGGGTTATAAGGTATTTGGAAATTTCCTCCTGTACCATCTTTCGGGGATCTTGCGTTGTCCGCTTGTCACAAACCAACCACCTTCTACTTACTTTACATTTCAAGACAAAACATGTTAGAATGGACTCAGCCAGTCCTTATCAATTTTTTTTTTAATATATCTACATATACAGTTGTGGTCGAATCTTATGGAGATTGCCTACGTATCATGACCCCGCATGAATCAGACCGAGCGTAGTTCTTGCAAATTAATGCAAGAAATAAAGAGATGTTTATTTGATTTTTTTCTTTTTTGAAGAAAAATTGTAAAAGCCAACTCCAAAAAGATAAACTTGAAAAAAAACCTCATGTGGCTCATGGGGGCATCGTTCGGCATCGCCATAAGCCAACACAAGACTGAGAAGTTTCTAATGTCAATTGACTATTTTTACAAGATTGGCCATGTAATGACTTATTTGACAAAGCGGCTATTTTTGCAAAATTTTATTTAAGAGACTACAAATTCAAAAAATTTCATCTTAGGGCCCATGGGGCATCGTTCAGCACCGACACAGGCCAACACAAGACTGAGAAAGTTTAAATGGCAAATGTGGCCATTTCAGCAAAACTATATATTTTTTTTTTCAAAGTTGAGTGATGACTCAAACTTAATTTTGCGGATACGGCCTTTCAATATTTCCACGAGGGAATATTTCAAGGCTGTGCCCAAAAATTATTTACAAAGACTCAAAGTGGCTATTCTTGCAAAAATAGCCTTCTGGCGTCCTTTTGGGGAACATTCGGCTTATTTTAAACAAATATAGCATGACCCGATTTATTTATAATAAAATAAAAATTTGACACATTTTTTTTTTGGTTATTTCTGCAAAAGGGGTGTGAACCCGAACTTGATTTTGCGGCTATGGCCTTGCAACATTTCCACAAGGAATATTTCAAGGCTATGCTAATAAATTATCTAAAATGACTCAAAACGGCTATTTTTGCAAAAACAGCCTTCCGGTGTCCTTTCGGAACATTCGGCTATTTCCAAAAACGGCATCACTTTGATTTTATTGACGAAATTAAACACACATTTTTTTGATGATTTTTTTTTAAAAAAAAAAGGGGTGGTATCCCAAACTTTATTTTGAGGCTACGGCCTTTCAACATTTCCACATGGAATATTTCAAGGCTATTATTCAAAAAGAAAAAGAAAAGACTTCAAAGTGGCCATTATTGCAAAAACAACCTTCCGGTGTCCTTTCGGAACATTCGGCTATTTTCAAAAACATCGTTTCTTTGATTTTATTGAAAACTAAAACTTCGACATTTTTTTTAAATTTTTGAAGGGGTGGTTGGACCCGATGAGGGTTGCCTACGTATCCCACCTAATGGGGAGAATCAAACCAGCGTAATTCGGTCAAAGAAAACAAACTACATCTGTAAATGAAACAAACTATTTTTTATTTTACTGAAAAACAAGTAAACTATTTTTTTTTATTTTTTTCTGTTTTTCTTTTTTTTTTTAAAAAAAACAAACTCTTAAAAAAATCTCCATATTTAAAAACCGGTCAGCATGCAAGTCTGAAACAAATAAATGCGTAAAACAAACAGGATGCAGCAGGATGGTCTTTTCATTTCAGGTCACCTGTCCTAGACGGACCCAACCCCTGTGTTGAGTCCCCCAAGTCAAATGCAACATGATGCAAATAAACGTTCCTACTAGGGATCCGGCATGAAGCTTTGTTATTCTAGGTTCAAAAACCTGGGTTTATTGTTCTAGACCTGGCTTACCCGATCAGACAGCTCGAGCTGAGGAGGAGGCAGCAACCCGGGAATACAGAAGGTTCACCGGTTTTGCAACTTATCCAAACATCGTTCTAAAATGGGGATTAGACACTATACAGAAAAGAAGTCACACGAAGTGCACCCTTCTTCATGATTTAGAAGACTCAGAGAGGAGATTGGTTTCGGCACAGTTTATATGTACAATCCACAAAATATCAAAGCGGTAAAAGCAACATTTAGCACATTAAATACAAACATATAATAAAATGTCACGACCCCAAATCCGGTCGTGATGGCGCCCAGCACATTGCTAAGCCAGCCTGACCAATCAATATCAACAACGGAGCTAGAAGCTCTCTTTAACCCATTTAAGCATTTCAAAATATGAAACAATAGTAATACTTATACCAACAACGGGGAGACCAAGTCCCAAAATATACTAACTCCCATAGACCGAAGGGTCAAGAGTCATGAGCCTCTACTGAACATGAGTGTATAAAGGTTTACAAGATACCAAGTGCGGAAAGAAATGTCAATACAAAATCAAAAGACAGTAGGAAGAAGGAATATCGGGTCCTGCGGACTCTGCAGCTACCTCGTATATCCCACAGATGTCGCCTCGCACAGCCACTGGATCACTGCTGAGAGGTACCTGGATCTGCACACAAGGTGCAGGGAGTAAAATGAGTACTGCCAGACTCAGTGGTAATAAACAAGGGTAAGACATCGCAGATAAGAAATCCGCAATAAAGCACTATGTAAAGCTATAATCAGCTACCCTGTCATAGAATCAATATTCACTGTACCTGTACCAACAAATACCAATAAATAGCATAACAACTAGCAGATGTAGCTAAATGCAATGCAATGCATGATATGACCGCTACGGCGCGTAGCCCGACTCCAATTTTGGGTACCCGTGCTCACTGTGGGGGTTCAGACTCCGGAGGGGCTCCTACAGCCCAAGCACATCTCATAGAGATATTCCTGCGGCGTGCGGTCCGATCCAACATATATCTCGCTGCGGCGCGCAGCCCGATCCACTACTAGTCAGCTAATATGCAGATACAGCCTCGCAGGCTCAAAAGTAGTTTTTGAAAACTCTTTTATCATTTTTCAGTTGGAAAAGAGTAATATCAAGTTCCAGAGATTGGAATTAGCATAATAACAGAAATAGCTGCGGACTAGTAGTAAACTAGCATGTCTATATGATAAGACAATGATAACGATCCTCGCGGGATCCAATAAGTGGCTCACGGCCCACAAGTATACTCAACCGCCCAAGAAGGGGGTTCAACGGCTCGAGAATAGCCAATAATACAGTATCAACAGGTCGGACTAATATATAGTCTCCGGTTCATGATCGACCCCGCACTCTCAAGAGTGTGCGTGTCTCGCCGCTATACAGCGTCACAAAGTGGTATACCGGGGTTTCGAACCCGCTGGTCATCACCCACATCTATTACTCACCTCAATACGGCGCGACGACTACTCCGCAATGCCCTTGCCACGAGAATCAAGCTCCGCACGCGTAGAATCTGATCAAATACAGTAGAAACACAACAAATTAGGCCAATGGGACGACACCCAATCAATACAACTCAATTTACATCAAAATTCCCAAAGTTGTCAAAACCCGACTTTCGGTACGCTTGTCGAAAAATTACGAAAGTCACATATTCGGAACCCTCATCTCGATACGAGTCTAAGCATATCAATTTTACCAAATTCGGACTCCATTTGCCCATTCAAAACCTTGATTTTCTAAAGTTCAAGCCTAGGGCTAAATCCTCCATAAATTACCCCAAATTCCTCCATTTTCATGATATAATTGCATAATATTACCAATACTAATCATAGTTTAAGTCCATAGTTGATTACCTGATGATTTCCCTTGAATTTCTCTTCAAAATCGCCCAAATCGCCTCTAAAGCCGAGACCCAAATGTGTGAAATGTTCTGAAATTTTTCTAACTTCGGATACACTTAACTTATAGCGATTTTCGCTTCTGCGGAAGAATTTCCGCTCCTACGAGTCCGTATCCGCGACCAAAGGGTCGCTTCAGCGATTCCAGGCCTAGCCGGCCAATTCCGCTTCTGCGAGAATAGGACCGCTTGTGCGCGTCCGCTTCCGCGATTGATACTCCGCTTCTGCGGAAAGTCCCGCTTCTGCGTACCAGAGTCCGCTCCTGCGGACTCGCCCAGGCGGTCAATAATCCGCTTCTGCGGACCTTCTCATTTTCCATCTTGTCCGCTTCTGCGATCACTGGCTCGCACCAGCGATGCCGCTTCAGCGGAAGGAGTCCGCTTCTGCGGAGCCAAGCGCTCCTGCGCTCCTCAGTCCGCTCCTGTGGACTCGCCTCCGCGCCCACATTTCCGCAAGGGCGAAAATGACAGAACCAGAACTCTTCAACCTGCAATTTCCATGATTTTCTTCCGTTTAACCATCCGAAAACACCCCGAGGCCCCCGGGACCTCATCCAAACACACCAACACATCTTAACACCTTATTCGAACTTGCTCCAATCCTCAAAACACGTCTAATAACACCAAAACCCATAATTCACATCAAATTCAAGCCTAAATTCCTTAAAACATTCCGAATTACACATTCAATCAAAAACCCGACCAAACGACGTCCGAATGACCTGAAATTTTGCAGGCACATCCAAAATCACCTAACGGAGCTACTGCAACTGTCGGAATTCCATTCCGACCCCGGATCAAAATCTCACCTACCGTTCGGATTTCGCCAAAATTCAACCTTAGCCAATTCAAGCCTATTTCTACACCGGGCCTCCAAATTCAATTCCGATCGCTCCCCTAAGTCACAAATCACCTCCCGGAACTAACCGAATCATCAGAATCCGATTCCGAGCCCTCTAACCAAATAGTCAACTCCGGGTTGACTTTCCTTATTCAAGTTTCCTTCACAAAGGCTATATGCCTCATTTTCAATCCAATTCACTCCTAACTCACCCGATAGACTCTAACACTGATATAAAATCATAAAACATGCATTTACAACATAACGGGGTGGTAATTCCCGTGACGACGGGCCGGGTCGTCACATTCTCCCCTCTTAAGCAAACGCTCGTCCTCGAGCGGGTCAAGAAACATACCTGAAGTCTCAAACAAGTGAGGATATCTGCTCCGCATCTCCCGCTCGATCTCCCAAGTGGCCTCCTCCACGGGTCGACCTCTCCACTGAACCTTAACTGATGCAATCTCCTTAGACCTCAATTTTCTCACCTGACGTCCCAAAATGGCAATAGGCTCCACATCATAGGATAGATCACCATCAAGCTGAATGGTGCTGAAATCTAATACATGAGACGGATCTCCAATGTACTTCCGGAGCATAGACACATGGAATACTGGATGAACGCTGGATAAGCTGGGCGGCAAGGCCAACTCATATGCCACCTCTCCAACTCTCCTAAGTATCTCAAAAGGACCAATGTACCTGGGACTCAACTTTCCTTTCTTCCCAAACCTCATGACACCCTTCATAGGTGAAATCTTCAACAATACTCTGTCACCAACCATGAAAGACAACTCTCGAACTCTACGGTCCGCATAACTCTTCTGACGAGACCGTGCTGTACGAAGCCTCTCCTGGATCAACTTTGCTCTATCCAGAGCATCCTGGACTAACTCAGTCCCTATCAATCTAACCTCACCAGGCTCAAACCATCCCACGGGGGATCTACACCGCCTGCCATACAATGCCTCATACGGGGCCATCTGAATACTCGACTGATAACTGTTGTTGTAGGCAAACTCAGCAAGTGGTAGGAACTCATCCCACGAACCACCAAAATCAATCACACAAGCTCGCAACATATCCTCCAAGATCTGAATAGTGCGCTCAGACTGTCCGTCTGTCTGGGGGTGAAATGCTGTACTCAACTCAACCCGCGTACCCATCTCTCGCTGAAATGCTCTCCAAAACTGAGAAGTGAACTGAGTACCCCTGTCGGATATGATAGACACTGGGACTCCATGCAACCGAACAATCTCTCGAATAAAGATCGCTGCCAACCGCTCCGATGAGTAGGTAGTACTAACTGGAATGAAGTGAGCTGACTTGGTCAGTCTATCCACAATCACCCATACAGAATCAAACTTCCTCGCCGTCCGAGGGAGTCCAGTAACAAAGTCCATAGTGATCCTCTCCCATTTCCACTCAGGAATAACAATGCGCTGAAATACACCACCGGGCCTCTGATGCTCGTACTTAACCTGCTGACAGTTGAGGCACCGTGCTACATGTCTGACAATGTCCATTTTCATCTTTCTCCACCAATAGTGCTGTTTCAAATCTTGATACATCTTCGCGGCTCCTGGATGGATAGAATACCGCGAGCTATGGGCCTCCTCCAGAATCAACTCACGAAGGCCATCAACATTGGGCACACATATCCGGCCCTGCATCCTCAATACGCCGTCACTATCAATGGTGACATCTCTAGCATCATCATGCTGAACTCTGTCCCTAAGGACAGCCAAATGTGGATCATCATACTGGCGCTCACGAATACGATCATATAGAGATGACCGAGATACAACACAAGCCAATACCCTGCTGGGCTCCGAAATATCTAACCTCACTAGCCGATTGGCTAGCACCTGAACATCATAAGCAAATGGCCTCTCCTCAGCTGGAATATATGCCAAGCTCCCCATACTGACCGCCTTCCGGCTCAAAGCATCGGCCACCACATTGGCCTTCCCCGGATGATATAATATAGTAATGTCATAATCCTTCAGCAACTCTAGCCATCTCCGCTGTCTCAAATTAAGGTCTTTCTGTTTGAACAAGTGCTGGAGACTACGATGGTCGGTATACACCTCACAAGACACACCGTACAAATAGTGCCTCCAAATCTTCAATGCATGAACAATGGCGGCTAGCTCCAAATCATGAACAGGATAGTTCTTCTCATGTGGCTTCAACTGCCGAGAAGCATAAGCAATTACCTTACCTTCCTGCATCAACACACAACCTATCCCCACTCTCGAGGCATCACAATAAACGGTATATGAACCTGAAGCTGATGGCAATACTAACACTGGAGCTGTGGTCAAAGCTGTCTTGAGCTTCGAAAGCTCTCCTCGCACTCATCCGACCACACGAATGGTGCACCCTTCTGGGTCAATTTAGTCAATGAAGAAGCAATGGATGAAAATCCCTGAACAAACCGGCGATAATATCCCGCCAAGCCAAGAAAACTCCTGATCTCTGTAGCTGAGGACGGTCTAGGCCAACTCTGCACCGCCTCTATCTTTTTCTGATCAACCTGAATACCATCACGAGACACCACATGTCCCAGAAATGCTACGGACTCGAGCCAAAACTCGCACTTGGAGAATTTAGCATATAGCTTCTCCTCCCTCAATCTCTGCAACACAATACTCAAATGCTGAGCATGCTCCTCCTGACTACGGGAGTAGACTAGAATGTCATCAATGAACACAATCACAAATGAATCCAAATAAGGCCTGAACACACTGTTCATCAGATGCATAAATGCTGCTGGGGCGTTGGTCAGCCCAAACGACATCACAAGAAACTCATAATGACCATATCGGGTCCTGAATGCAGTCTTCATAATATCCGAGTCCCCGATCTTCAGCTGATGATAGCCTGAACGAAGATCGATCTTAGAAAACACCCTCGCACCCTGTAACTGATCAAACAAATCATCTATGCGCGGTAGAGGGTACTTGTTCTTCACTGTCACTTTGTTCAATTGCCTATAATCAATACACATTCGCATGGAACCATCTTTCTTTTTAACAAATAATACCGGCGCACCCCACGGAGACACACTAGGACGGATGAAACCCTTATCCAGAAGCTCTTGAAGCTGCTCTTTCAGTTCTTTCAACTCAGCTGGTGCCATCCGATAAGGAGGAATGGATATGGGCTGAGTGCCCGGCACCAAGTCAATGCCAAAATCAATATCCCTGTCCGGCGGCATGCCCGGCAGGTCTGAGGGAATACATCTGGGAAGTCCCTCACAACAGGTACAGAATCAATGCTAGGAGACTCAGCTCCCACATCTCTCACAAAAGCTAAGTACGATAAACACCCTTTTTCAACCATCTTCTGAGCTTTTAAGAACGAAATAACACGGCTAGGGACGAAATCGGTCGAACCCCGCCACTCAATCTGAGAAATACCAGGAATGGCCAACGTAACTGTCTTAGCATGACAGTCCAATATAGCATGATACGGAGACAACCAGTCCATACCCAATATAACATCAAAGTCCACCATCCCCAACAATAACAAATCTGCCTGGGTCTCCGGACCCCAATAGATATAACACAGGATCTATAGACATGATCCACAACAATCGTATCACCCACGGGGGTGGATACATGAACAGGTAAATCAAGACTACCACGAGTCGCACCCAAATGATGTGCAAAATAAGAGGACACGTAAGAATATGTGGACCCTGGATCAAATAGAACAGAGGCATCTCTGTGACAGACAGAAATGATACCTGTAATCACAGCATCGGAGGCAACTGCATCACGCCTGTCAGGAAGTGCATAGAACCGTGCCTGGCCTCCACCAGATCTCTCCTCGCCCCTGGGGCGACCACGAGAAGACTGACCTCCACCTCTACTAGACTGAGATGGTGCTGAAGAGGAGGGCTGATCCCTCTGCTGAGTCCTGCCCCTACGTAGTCGAGGGCACTGTCTCCTCATGTGGCCAAACTCACCACACTCATAACATGCACCTGGTGCTGGAGAAGTAGGTGTTGCACTCTGGGCTGGGAGGGCACTAAGTGATGACTGACCCTGCTGAAACCCCTGTCGACCACGACCATAAGAACCTCCGCTCTGCTCTGGGCGGCCTGAATGAGAAGGTCTAGATGAGCGACCTCTGCTCTGCTGGGAATGCCCTCTAGATGGAGCACCACTGAAACTGCCAGAACCACGAGGCCTCTTGGCCTCCCGCTCTCTCTCTCTCGGCGACGATCCGCCTCAATGGAGCGTGCCATATCAGCAACCTGCTCAAACGATGATGACAGAACTCGCTCGCTGGTCATAAGAATACGGATAGAGTAGTTGAGGCCATCAATGAACCTCCTGATCCTCTCCCTATCAGTGGGGATCATCCATGTGGCATGCCTAGCCAACTGAGTGAATCTAAGCTCATACTGGGTCACAGACATGTCGCCCTGAATCAACCACTCGAACTGGCGACGTAGCTCCTCGCGACGAGACTGAGGTACATATTTCTCTAGAAAGAGAGTAGAGAACTGCTGCCATGTGAGAGGTGCTGCTCTTGCAGGCCTACGCCTCTCAAACTCCTCCCACCAATCAAATGCGGGACCAGTGAACTGAAATGTAGTAAATGAAACTCCGCTGGACTCAAGAATACCAGCCGTACGCAGCATCTTCTGACACTTATCCAAGAAACCCCGGGCATCCTCGCCCTCAACGCCACTGAAATGGGGTGGCTGAAGTCTACCAAATCTCTCAAGACGACGCTGCTCGTCATCGGGCATAACCTGAACCATATGCTCTGGAGCTGGAGCTGGTGCAGCTGGAGGAATAACCGGTGCAACCACCTGAGCGGGGACCGCCTCCGGTGTCTGAAGTCCCTGAACAACCGGGTCAGGTGTGCGAGCTGCAGGGGTCTGCTGACCACCCCCTGACCGAGATGTCGCTACAGTAGCGGTAGCTGAAACTACCTGAGCCAAACCGGAACACACTGATAATATCTGAGCAAGAGTCTCCTGAAGACCAGGAATAGCAATAGATATAGTCTGGCCCTGAACTGGGGCTGCTGGAGCATCAACCACTGGGGGCTGCTCCTGAACTGGTACAACAGGCGGGTCAGCTGGCACTGCCTCAGCCGCCCTACCTCTACCTCTAGCACGACCGCGCCCACGGCCTCTAACAGGTGGCAATGGAGGTCGTCCACCTCGTCCCGATGCTCGCGTTCTCGCCATCTGCGAGAGAATAGAATATAGAAGTTCAGTTCTCGAACAACAAGATCGCACGACAGAGTTCAAGAAAAGTGAAGTTTTCCTAAAGGTTCGCAGCCTCCCGAGGATAAGTACAGGCGTCCCCGTACCGATCCACAAGACTCTACTAACCGGCTCAAGACTCATGAGGCCTAGTAAACCTAGGCTCTGATACCAACTTGTCACGACCCCAAATCCGGTCGTGATGGCGCCCAGCACATTGCTAAGCCAGCCTGACCAATCAATATCAACAACGGAGCTAGAAGCTCTCTTTAACCCATTTAAGCATTTCAAAATATGAAACAATAGTAATACTTATACCAACAACGGGGAGACCAAGTCCCAAAATATACTAACTCCCATAGACCGAAGGGTCAAGAGTCATGAGCCTCTACTGAACATGAGTGTATAAAGGTTTACAAGATACCAAGTGCGGAAAGAAATGTCAATACAAAATCAAAAGACAGTAGGAAGGAATATCGGGTCCTGCGGACTCTGCAGCTACCTCGTATATCCCACAGATGTCGCCTCGCACAGCTACTCGATCACTGCTGAGAGGTACCTGGATCTGCACACAAGGTGCAGGGAGTAAAATGAGTACTGCCAGACTCGGTGGTAATAAACAAGGGTAAGACAGCGCAGATAAGAAATCCGCAATAAAGCACTATGTAAAGCTATAATCAGCTACCCTGTCATAGAATCAATATTCACTGTACCTGTACCAACAAATACCAATAAATAGCATAACAGCTAGCAGATGTAGCTAAATGCAATGCAATGCATGATATGACCGCTACGGCGCGTAGCCCGACTCCAATTTTGGGTACCCGTGCTCACTGTGGGGGTTCGGACTCCGGAGGGGCTCCTACAGCCCAAGCACATCTCATAGAGATATTCCTGCGGCGTGCAGTCCGATCCAACATATATCTCGCTGCGGCGCGCAGCCCGATCCACTACTAGTCGGCTAATATGCAGATACAGCCTCGCAGGCTCAAAAGTAGTTTTTGAAAACTCTTTTATCATTTTTCAGTTGGAAAACAGTAATATCAAGTTCCGGAGATTGGAATTAGCATAATAACAGAAATAGCTGCGGACTAGTAGTAAACTAGCATGTCTATATGATAAGACAATGATAACGATCCTCGCGGGATCCAATAACTGGCTCACGGCCCACAATATACTCAACCGTCCAAGAAGGAGGTTCAACGGCTCGAGAATAGCCAATAATACAGTATCAACAGGTCGGACTAATATATAGTCTCCAGTTCATGATCGACCCCGCACTCTCAAGAGTGTGCGTGTCTCGCCGCTATACAGCGTCACAAAGTGGTATACCGGGGTTTCGAACCCGCTGGTCATCACCCACATCTATTACTCACCTCAATACGGCGCGACGACTACTCCGCAATGCCCTTGCCACGAGAATCAAGCTCGCACGCGTAGAATCTGATCAAATACAGTAGAAATACAACAAATTAGGCCAATGGGACGACACCCAATCAATACAACTCAATTTACATCAAAATTCCCAAAGTTGTCAAAACCCGACTTTCGGTACGCTTGTCGAAAAATTACGAAAGTCACATATTCGGAACCCTCATCTCGATACGAGTCTAAGCATATCAATTTTACCAAATTCGGACTCCATTTGCCCATTCAAAACCTTGATTTTCTAAAGTTCAAGCCTAGGGCTAAATCCTCCATAAATTACCCCAAATTCCTCCATTTTCATGATATAATTGCATAATATTACCAATACTAATCATAGTTTAAGTCCATAGTTGATTACCTGATGATTTCCTTGAATTTCTCTTCAAAATCGCCCAAATCGCCTCTAAAGCCGAGACCCAAATGTGTGAAATGTTCTGAAATTTTTCTAACTTCTGATACACTTAACTTACAGCGATTTTCGCTTCTGCGGAAAAATTTCCGCTCCTACGAGTCCGTATCCGCGACCAAAGGGTCGCTTCAGCGATTCCAGGCCTAGCCGGCCAATTCCGCTTCTGCGAGAATAGGACCGCTTGTGCGCGTCCGCTTCCGCGATTGATACTCCGCTTCTGCGGAAAGTCCCGCTTCTGCGTACCAGAGTCCGCTCCTGCGGACTCGCCCAGGCGGTCAATAATCCGCTTCTGCGGACCTTCTCATTTTCCATCTTGTCCGCTTCTGCGATCACTGGCTCGCACCAGCGATGCCGCTTCAGCGGAAGGAGTCCGCTTCTGCGGAGCCAAGCGCTCCTGCGCTCCTCAGTCCGCTCCTGTGGACTCGCCTCCGCGCCCAGCTTTCCGCAGGGGCGAAAATGACAGAACCAGTACTCTTCAATCTGCAATTTCCATGATTTTCTTCCGTTTAACCATCCGAAAACACCCCGAGGCCCCCGGGACCTCATCCAAACACACCAACACATCTTAACACCTTATTCGAACTTGCTCCAATCCTCAAAACACGTCTAATAACACCAAAACCCATAATTCACATCAAATTCAAGCCTAAATTCCTTAAAACATTCCGAATTACACATTCAATCAAAAACCCGACCAAACGACGTCCGAATGACCTGAAATTTTGCAGGCACATCCAAAATCACCTAACGGAGCTACTGCAACTGTCGGAATTCCATTCCGACCCCCGGATCAAAATCTCACCTACCGTTCGGATTTCGCCAAAATTCAACCTTAGCCAATTCAAGCCTATTTCTACACCGGCCTCCAAATTCAATTCCGATTGCTCCCCTAAGTCACAAATCACCTCCCGGAACTAACCGAATCATCAGAATCCGATTCCGAGCCCTCTAACTAAATAGTCAACTCCGGGTTGACTTTCCTTATTCAAGTTTCCTTCAAAAAGGCTATATGCCTCATTTTCAATCCAATTCACTCCTAACTCACCCGATAGACTCTAACACTGATATAAAATCATAAAACATGTATTTACAACATAACGGGGTGGTAATTCCCGTGACGACGGGCCGGGTCGTCACATTAAATCAGATAATAATAAGCCAAATACAACAATTATTTAAAGCTCGAATTCTTAAACCCTGAACCAGTGGTTCTAGGTTTGTTGTCCCCAGTGGAGTCGCCAGAGCTGTCACACCTCATTTTTCCGCTGACCCGCAAGGGCGCAAGATATAAAAGAGAGTTTTTCCAATTAAAGGACAACCAAAACGGGATTCATTTATTGAGAGATTCGGAGTCGCCACTTGGGAGATTTATGGTGTCCCAAGTCACCGGTTTGAAACCCGAATTGAGTAAAGGTTTGACTCTATTTAACGGTCCGCGAACCAAAAATCCGGATAAGGAATTCTGTTAACCCGGGAGAAGGTGTTAGGCATTCCCGAATTCCGTGGTTCTAGCACGGTCGCTTAACTCTCATATTCGGCTTATTTATCTGATTTTTACAATTATGTACTTAATGCAAATTAATATCCCTTTACTGCTTTTATTATTATTATTATTATTTACGAAAGAGAATGTTGCCTAAAAATATGTTTCGAATCGCGTCACATGAAATGCACCCGGATCCTCGACACATTCTTATTCAACATTTTGGGATTTGGATTTGGGCCGCATGAAATGCACACCCGTATTTAAGAAGGTAAAATTATTAAAATACGCGCCTAGAGCGATTACTTATTTACATTTTTGAGAAGGCCATGAAATTCGCTAAGAAACGGCACATCTCGAAATCTAAATATTTTACATATACATTTATGAGGGCCCCGCGATTTGTATAATTTTGTTAGGCGAGGCACACCTCTAATTCTAATTTAAAAGCAAACTACATTCCGATATATTTATTTAAGAGTTAATTCAAGATTATTTAAAACATGTTGCAAGCCACACTACATGAAATGCACCTGTGGTTCCTGACACGCTTTATTTAACCTTGTTCAAAATTGGAGTCGGGTCACATGAAATGCACCCCCGATTCCTTTAATCTAATTACGTCGTTCAGTTGAAGAATAACGAACCAATTTCTATAATGTGACAAAGTCATACTCAACTATAACCAATTCGAGTAAACATACGACTAGATAACTAAGTGAGCAAATTCAAGACTATGGCGAACAATTACATGAACAACGGAAGCATAACTAGTTGGCGAGCATATGAAGGATTAGTTATTTTCATTAGCTAACTTCGACATTACAAGACCACCATTAATTGTGAAATTGCATGTTCAACAGAATCATATATTTACAAAATCGTCCGAATCGTACGAAACTAAATCAAATGCGAAACGATTCAAAATATTAGCGAGAAGAACAATATCAAAAAAAAACATGCACCTTTATTTCTGCATATTTTCAACGTACACAATAAGAAAATGAACCTTTTATGACGATCTCAAACTTTGACCTCTCCGGACAGAACTCGAACCAAACTAGAACCAAGAACAAACAGTTCGACGTGGAACCTCAACGAACTCGGAGAAACAGCAGGTGGTACGCTGGTGTTGCAGGTTTTTGCGACGCAGCAGATTGACACGAGAAGATGAGGCAGAAAAGGGTCGTTTGGACGTGAAGCTGGACGTGAGGGTGCTGCTGGACGCTTCGACTGGTCGTTGCTGGTCGGAGACAGGATGATACTGAAGATGATGACGATTGTCGGACTATGGTGGTTGACGATGTGGACTGGTTGACGCCGACGAAAAAGGGGCAGCAGAGTCGTCTTTGCTCTGGTTTATTCTCCTGAGCTAATGAAGGAGAGCCCTTCTTCTTCACAAAAAATGAAATCAAAATAACCGTCCTTCCCTTCCTGTTTTTTTTTTGTATCTATATGTATTGTATCTTCTCCTGTTCTCCTATAAAGACCCTCCCCTCTCCCGTTTTTTCTTCTTCCAAATGAAGCCCAAGACTCTCTCTTTTTTTTTTTTTTTTTTGAAAAATGAAGAAGTCGAATGAATAGTCTCCTCTTCCACTGTTTTTCGAATCCCCCTTGCAAAATGCTCAAGGCCCCCTCATTTATCTATCTCGTTTTTGTTTTTTTTAAATAGGCCCCATGTCTTTTTTTTGTCTTTTTCTTTTTGTTTTTACCCCTTTGTCTTTTTCCCTTGTCTTTTTCTTCTTGTCTTTTTTTTCTTATTCCCCCATCCCATTATGTATTGTCCCCCTTAGTGTAGTGTGTGTCATGGGTGTTGTATGGGTTATTTTTGTCCGTGTTCCCCGTGTGGTGGACTCGGATTATTATGGGCTATGTCCGAAAATTATAAAACCGGGTAGTTTGAACCCGAATATTATTCTTCGCCCGGAACCGAGAATGGTGTTATTTAATTAATCCTAGGTAATCAAAATAACCATAATACTCATAATTAAAATAAAACTATTTTTTTATATTTTTCAAGTTTAAAATAACTACAAAATATTAATGAAACTATTTTTTATTATTTTCATTTTTATAAAAAGATAAAAATATAAAGTACTATTTTTGTATTTTTCAAGTTTAAAATGACTACGAAACATTAATAAAACTATATTTTTGTTATTTTTCATTTTAAGGTAAAAATAAAGTAAAAGAGTCAAATTTAGCTAAAATAGCTATATTAAAACTAAACTAAATATTTTACGCTAAAAATATAAAAAAATCTCGGGTAGGGGCAAAATCACGCATCTACAAATGCCCAAGTAGAAGAAACATTCTAATTAAAGAGAATATGGGAAAATATAAGAGAGAAAAGAATGAGAGGAGTAAGGGAGTGCATGTTGACATCCCAAGATAGGAAAAAGGAGAGGTTGTGTTGAGTAAATATATTGTGATGTCAAGGAAAGAAAAGAGTGAGCTTGAGAGGCAAGAAAAGAGAGAAGGCCATAAGATAGAAAAAAGCTTTGAGGTAGAGAGAGAGAAATATGGTTTGAGTGATGAAAAGGAAGAAAACTTTAGTGAGAGAAAAGAGGGTAAGGGCGATGAAAAAGTTAGCCTTGAGGTAAAAGCCAAAGAGAGTGCAAGTAAGAAAACATGTTCTTTACTTCCTAACCCATTAACTCTTTCTTATTTTAGTTCTTGTGTTTTGTTGTATCCACATATTGAAAGACCTTCAAAAAGGATTGTCACGACCCCAAATCCGGTCGTGATGGCGCCCAGCACACTGCTAGGCCAGCCCGACCAATCAATAATAACCACGGAGCCACAAGCTCACTTTATCGAATTTAAGCACAACAGTGATAGATATATTAAAAACAGGGAACCGCGTCCCAACATGTGCCAACTCCCATAGACCGAAGGGTCAAGAGTCATGAGCCTCTACAGAGTATACCAAGTGTAAATAGTGAATATAATTGTGCACAAGTGTGGGATGATCAGAACAAAATACAGACAAAATGGAGAATCAGGTCCTGCGAACGCTGGCAGCTACCTCGACTGTCCAAAAGCACTCCCGAGCCGCAATGGAATCAGCTCTGCTGTAATGTACCTGGATCTGCACACAAGGTGCAGGGAGTCGGGTGTGAGTACTTCCAACTCAGCGGTAATAAAAGTAAATAATGCTGAAGGGAAGAAAACCACGCAAGGCACTATCTCTTGCTACATAACACAGAACTATCATTAAACTTCAAAACACTATCATTTTATTCCTTTTTAGCATATGTGAGTAGATTATTTAGAAATCCAAAGTTTAACTACTTTCTTTCATTATAACATACCAATACCTGGGAATCTCAAGCAGTGCAAGTCAGCACTCAAATCAGCCTCTCGCGCTCAGCACTCCTTAACAATTTATACCAGGAGATCTGGTCAATAAAGCAACAAATGCACATGTGCCAATAAAGTATGAGTGCTAAAATGTTATGCCACGTAGTACACGTAAACCAATGTATGTATGCCATGCAATGCATATGACCGCTACGGCGTGTAGCCCGATCCAATTTGGGTACCCGTGCTCACTGTGGGGGTTCGGACTCCGGAGGGGCTCCTACCGCCCAAGCACAATATTAATATCACACCTGCTGCGGCGCGCAGCCCAATCCATATACCACTGCGGCGTGCAGTCCGATCCATGCATGTGTATGCATATGCTCACATAAATTGTCATGCCCTAACATATGTCCCTCGGCCCCAATCAGTCTAACAAATAATCAAGAAAGCCCTACGAGCAACAATATCATGCTAGCTCACAGCTAAAAATGTTATTAAGACCTTGTTCAAGTTTTTTCATAACCTTATAAAAATGCTGAATAGCAAAATACCATTTTAAAACCTTAAATTTAGAATAAAATATGCACAGTGTTATCAAAACAATGATATCAATCCCTGAAGGATTCAAATAATCGGCACGAAGCCCAAACATGATAATTAATCCAATTCATTTCAACAATTAGGTGTTATTATTTATTACGCGGGACGGACCAAGTCACGATCCCCAATGGTGCTCTACCCCACGCCCGTTATCCGGCGTGCAAGTCACCTCAACACAACACTAAGATGTGCAAGTCCGGGGTTTACTAACCCTCACGACATCATTTACAAGTATTACCCACCTCGAACCGACGAAAACTCATGTCCGCGACACCTTAGCTCCTCGAACTGGCATCCACGCACGTCAAAACTAGTCAAAATCAGTACAAATATATCAAAATAGGCTAATGGAACATAACCCAATCGAAAGAACTCGAAAAATATCAAAAATCACGAAATTGGCAAAACCCGAGCCCCGGGCCCACATCTCGAAAAGTTCTGAAATTCACATTTTTGGAATCCTCATCTCGCCACGAGTCCGTACATACCAAGAACTCCCAATTCGGACCACAAATGGTCCTTCAAATCCTAAATTTAAGGTTTTTACTCCAAGCCCTATTTTCTTGATTTTTAGCTATAGATTCATGAATTCCATGGATGATTCTTGTATAAAAACATGTATTTAACTCATAAAACTTACCTCCAACGATTCCCCGTCGAAATCCCTTCAATTTCCGTCCGAAAGCTCTCAAGAATGGCCAAAAATAGTGGAAAAATGGGTTGTTTTCGCGACTGAAATGTTTTTAACATTCTGTCCGGTACTGTAGCTAACACTATGCGATCGCATTAGAGCATTGCGATCGCATAGAACAAAATTTCCGTTCACTGTAGCTAAGCCTATGCGATTGCATAGAACAAAATTCTAGGTACTGTAGCTAACACTATGCGATCGCATCAGAGCATTGCGATCGCATAGAACAAAATTTCTCTCCAATTTTTCTGCTGCATTTTTCAACTCAAAAATTCCCGTTAGCCATCCGAAATCACCCCGAGGCCCCCGGGACCTCAATCAAAGCCAGCAGTATATCACATTACCTTATTCAAACTTGCTCATAACATAAAAACACCATCCTAAACATCAAAATCACCAATTACACACGGATTCAAGCCTAAGTTTCTTCAAAATTTTCAGAACTAACATTATATCCAAAACCCGATCAAACGACGTCCGAATGTCCTGAAATTTTGCGGACATATCCAAAATCCCATAACGAAGCTACAGGAATTGTCGGAATTCCATTCCGACCCCGGGATCAAAATCTCACCTCCCATCCGGTTTTTGCCAAAATTCAACCTTAGCCAATTCAAGCCTATTTCTACATCGAGCCTCCAAATTCAATTCCGATTGCTCTCCTAAGTCATAAATGATCCCCCGAAACTAGTCGAATCATCAGAATCTGATTCCGAGCACTCTAACTCGATAGTCAACTCTAGGTTGACTTTCCATATTCAAACTTCCTTCAAACATGCTATTTGCTTCATTTTCAATTCAATTCATTCCTAACTCATTCGATAGGTTCTAACACTGATATAGAAGCATAACATATGTAAATGCAAGGTAACGGGGTGGAAATTCCCGTAACGACGGGCCGGGTCGTTACATTCTCCCCAACTTAAACAAACGCTCGTCCTCGAGCGGACTCAGGAGTTGTACTAGAAACAACTCAATAGTTGAATGACTTTACCAAGCATATATTCGGGCGATCATGCGTCACCCTATCTCGCATAAGTCCGAAAATACCATATAGCTGAAATTCCACAGACCATCTGAACCATAAATCACATTGCACTTTCTGAAATCATATGCCAAATGCTAATCCCATGCCTATACTCAGGATACACTCGAATCCACTGCAATAACTCATATTCACTACTCCGGGTGAGACCATATGATGTATCAAACAACCGAATCGCTCGAGACGATAGTCTCTAATCACAACAACTGGCCACAATAGCCAAATACTAGCTGAAAACCTCTTTCATTAGATAGAGTCTTATTCCAACACCTTCATATCCTGCCCACGGCAGCTGAAGCACGCGATATACCGAACCCATCTCTCAGGTTAACCATTCGTGAATCTATTTTCCTTTTCAAACTGATACCACAATATGCTTAGGAGCCCAACCTCGATATTACCTTTCTAACAAGCTGAGATCACATATACTCACACTCATTATTGGCTCCAACGATCATTTCGATTATAACACACCGCACTGGTGATATGACATCTCAAACACCGGCCTAAGCCACGACGAGCACAACATAGGCTCCAATAGAAACTTCTGCACACACTCGAATCATGACAGCTCAAATCATGACAAATGTCTCCAGCAAAAGAGCTGCAATTCAATCCCTCTGTGCCATCATAATATAGAACTGAGATCGCGTCTCGCATCATAGAAATAGGGTGTTTGAATCCTCTTCGAGAGGTCATAACATCACGTGGCCTTGCCACGATTCGTGATTCTATCCCAACGTTATTACTCATGATGCACCTCAATTTACCAAACTCAAAACGGTCAGCCACACACATATTTAGGTCTGAACTCAAGCAATCAATCACACGCTCGGTGATACATTTAATATATGCTATCCAATTCTGAATGGACACAACCGATGTGCTATTCCCCGAGCGATACCCGATACGGACTATTCCTCACAAGCTAGGAAGTATTGTATACAAGGTAGCATATAGGAAGCTATATTTCCTACGTCAAACTGTTGCGGCGCGCAAGCCGTTCCAATAACATACCTGTGGCGGCGTGCCACCCGAGCCAGATACCATACCTGTGGCGGCATGCCACCCGATCCACGCATAAATATCACAAAAAGGAAATGCATATCTAGTCGAATTTTCTCATTACAGCAAACACATATATAGAGCCTCAAGCTCGGCCACATGAAACGCATCTGACAACGTTCCTCAATGCTGGAACTGAATCAATGGTAGATACCTCTACACTAACATCCGCCACTAGGGTCCAACTGATAAAGCAATGCCTACCAGCCGTCCGCTGGTCCTGGGTACAACTACTCTGTTGGAGCATACTCTGATGCTCTCTGCTACGCAATTTGTGCCATTTTCCGACATAGTCCATACCACATTAGTCTAGACGACCTGACTTATGTCAACCAGTCCGAAATAAGGTATCATAACCCAAATTCATCATATCAAGCTAAGAGAGAGCCACTAGGGCTTCCGATTTCCAATAATCACAAAATGGTGCCGATACACGCGATATACAACCACTGCATAGGCGGATTACGAGAACTTCTAGTCTCCAACACATATATAACACATGAATCGCTATACCTGGTTCCACACTCCACCGTACGAATACATAACGCACATCAAGCGTTCATTTATACCACGAAGGCCATTCAGGAATTTCATTATGCCATTTACAACTCAATCATCACTGTCAATCTAACAAGAGGATACCACCACACCACTAAATATTATCAGTTTATATTACCGTGTCCTTTTGGACCATATACCCTGCCAAATTACTAGAATAGTAGTACCATTTTACTTAAATCACCAGAAAGATCGATTCTTAAGTCACCTGCAGCTGTCCGCGCTGCTCAATAATTTTATTGACTTCCCATATATTATGAACTGATCTCAAAACCTAGAATATATCATTATCAACTTTCCATAACACATCGTGTATACCATGTCACACTAGGACAACATGGAAATCCATATCCTTTTCCTCCGCCGCAAACATCGGCGCACTCAACTAGTCAAGGACTTTCATGATCCCATATAAAGAAAACTCATTACACATTCCACGCTTCGCATACCGACAGGAGTATACTCATTTTCAAACCATGATAAAACACATCACAAACTCTTCATTCCCATTCGTTGCATAAGTTTAACTGCCGGGACTGAGTCCTTATACCCATATCAAGTTACACAACTGCCAGCACTCAAGAGCTTTGCTGCACAATGTCTGCAAGACTCATTACTTCAACCACATACCAGGAGTCAATCGTATTCCTTTTTATACCATTCTTGTTTATTAACAAGTTGTTCCATTTACCCAGTTTCCTTTCTGATTCATCTCTAATTTCATATCAGTCTTTACTGTAGCACGATAATGCCTCAATCCTTTTTACCACACAAGACTCGTACACAAGACCACACGGTCTAAGACCCATAGGCCACCGAATACTCTCTCAGTGTTCCCAGAAGTACCACATTCTATAATACATTATTTTGAAGAACTTTATGCGATTTTTGAATTAGTATCATTACCTTCCCATACGGTTACATAGAATCCCATCATTCACATAATATAACACAAGTCTTGATTTTTCTCTAACGAAACCGCCATATTTAGCCACATACACAAATCTTAAGGCACCTGACTGCTACAAGCAAAATCTTGAACACTGCAAAACCATTCTTGGGCATCATTCACCCTTATTCAACTGTAATTCAACTGTCCTATTGAGTAGAACCACTCGTGTTTTGTTAGAACTCTGACATCGCAGAACATGATTACTTACGGATACAATTAGCTATCTTTATTTTCTATACGGTGAATATTCTTTACCAACAACAGTTCAAAACGCCCTAGTACTTCATCAGATCTACGAAGCACCATAACCTTTACCAGAATTTCCCAACATACTTAGAGACAGAATCAACATAGCACACAATAGTGCAATCGGTTAATCAATAGCAACCTCCCCAACTTAGCTCGAAGCCATTCATCAAAGCACTTTCAACCACTCATATCAGTATTACTCAAGTGATGCCGAAATGTTAGTATGATATTAAACTCAAGTCATTTACAAGCTTTGACAGAGACTCAAATCATCAGAGACCTTAGCTCTTCTGCAATTCTTGCATTTATACATGCACCACCAATAAGCCCACTCTCTTTAGGTGACAGAAATCTTTCTAAATCCCAAATTTTCCAAAAATTTCGGCAGAGATTCCTTTGTAAATTGGCCTATCCACCTGCCAGAGAATCACCAAACCATTCTAACAATACATCCACAACTCAACAAAACATCACAATGTATTTCAACAACATTAAATCTCAATACTATACGAATCATATTATCACAATTATACCTGAGCATGTACTGCACCCGCTCGAATCATAACATATATCAAATACCTTTCAATTACACATGAGAGTCAATCCACTTACCTCGCCTCAATTTAGCATTTCGGCACAATACCTTCCACCAGGATACACATAGCATAATCACTTTAGTCCTCCTGAGTTTGAACTCGTTCCACTACACGTAAGGCACTTTACCTTCCAATTAAGAGGCAATGGAAATATTTCTCACGCCCATAGCTAGGACTACATATCAAATCACAATAAAGATCAATACCGATCGTATGAACTTCATAATACCGGCTCGCAAAATTAGTACCTTGGTGCTCAAGCCATGGACAAGGATCTGGCCTCGAGTCCTCCCGACTGGCCCAACATGAACTCACGGAGATTATATCTCGCCCCTCGATCGGGGGATTGCAAGCCATAAGTCAATTATATTACTGAGCGCTCGATGCGTACACAGACGTGTGGAAGGAATTTCAAAAATTATATCCCAAGCCGAATCAAGTGCGCACGATAAGAATTCCAAGAAATGTGAAGTGTTTCCTAAAGGTTCGCAGCCTCCCGAGGATAAGTACAGGCGTCCCCGTACCGATCCACAAGACTCTACTAACCGGCTCAAGACTCATGAGTCCTAGTAAACCTAGGCTCTGATACCAACTTGTCACGACCCCAAATCCGGTCGTGATGGCGCCCAGCACACTGCTAGGCCAGCCCGACCAATCAATAATAACCACGGAGCCACAAGCTCACTTTATCGAATTTAAGCACAACAGTGATAGATATATTTAAAACAGGGAACCAAGTCCCAACATGTGCCAACTCCCATAGACCGAAGGGTCAAGAGTCATGAGCCTCTACAGAGTATACCAAGTGTAAATAGTGAATATAACCGTGCACAAGTGTGGGATGATCAGAACAAAATATAGACAAACTGGAGAATCAGGTCCTGCGAACGCTGGCAGCTACCTCGACTGTCCAAAAGCACTCCCGAGCCGCAATGGAATCGGCTCTGCTGTAATGTACCTGGATCTGCACACAAGGTGCAGGGAGTCGGGTGTGAGTACTTCCAACTCAGCGGTAATAAAAGTAAATAATGCTGAAGGGAAGAAAACCACGCAAGGCACTATCTCTTGCTACACAACACAGAACTATCATTAAACTTCAAAACACTATCATTTTATTCCTTTTTAGCATATGTGAGTAGATTATTTAGAAATCCAAAGTTTAACTACTTTCTTTCATTATAACATACCAATACCTGGGAATCTCAAGCAGTGCAAGTCAGCACTCAAATCAGCCTCTCGGGCTCAGCACTCCTTAACAATTTATACCAGGAGATCTGGTCAATAAAGCAACAAATGCACATGTGCAAGTAAAGTATGAGTGCTAAAATGTTATGCCACGTAGTACACGTAAACCAATGTATGTATGCCATGCAATGCATATGACCGCTACGGCGTGTAGCCCGATCCAATTTGGGTACCCGTGCTCACTGTGGGGGTTCAGACTCCGGAGGGGCTCCTACAGCCCAAGCACAATATTAATATCACACCTGCTGCGGCGCGCAGCCCGATCCATATACCACTGCGGCGTGCAGTCCGATCCATGCATGTGTATGCATATGCTCACATGAATGTCATTCCCTAACATATGGCCCTCGGCCCCAATCAGTCTAACAAATAATCAAGAAAGCCCTACGACAACAATATCATATCAGCTCACAGCTAAAAATGTTATTAAGACCTTGTTCAAGTTTTTCATAACCTTATAAAAATGCTGAATAGCAAAATACCATTTTAAAACCTTAAATTTAGAATAAAATATGCACAGTGTTATCAAAACAATGATACCAATCCCTGAAGGATTCAAATAATCAGCACGAAGCCCAAACATGATAATTAATCCAATTCATTTCAACAATTAGGTGTTATTATTTATTACGCGGGACGGACCAAGTCACGATCCCCAATGGTGCTCTACCCCACGCCCGTTATCCGGCGTGCAAGTCACCTCAACACAGAACTAAGATGTGCAAGTCCGGGGTTTACTAACCCTCAGGACATCATTTACAAGTATTACCCACCTCGAACCGACGAAAACTCATGTCCGCGACACCTTAGCTCCTCGAACCGGCATCCACGCACGTCAAAACTAGTCAAAATCAGTACAAATATATCAAAATAGGCTAATGGAACATAACCCAATCGAAAGAACTCGAACAATATCAAAAATCACGAAATTGGCAAAACCCGAGCCCCGGGCCCACATCTCGAAAAGTTCTGAAATTCACATTTTCGGAATCCTCATCTCGCCACGAGTCCGTACATACCAAGAACTCCCAATTCGGACCACAAATGGTCCTTCAAATCCTAAATTTAAGGTTTTTACTCCAAGCCCTATTTTCTTGATTTTTAGCTATAGATTCATGAATTCCATGGATGATTCTTGTATAAAAACATGTATTTAACTCATAAAACTTACCTCCAACGATTCCCCGTCGAAATCCCTTCAATTTCCGTCCAAAAGCTCTCAAGAATGGCCAAAAATAGTGGAAAAATGGGTTGTTTTCGCGAATGAAATGTTTTTAACATTCTGTCCGGTACTGTAGCTAACACTATGCGATCGCATTAGAGCATTGCGATCGCATAGAACAAAATTTCCGTTCACTGTAGCTAAGCCTATGCGATTGCATAGAACAAAATCCTAGGTACTGTAGCTAACACTATGCGATCGCATCAGAGCATTGCGATCGCATAGAACAAAATTTCTCTGCAATTTTTCTGCTGCATTTTTTTAACTCAAAAATTCCCGTTAGCCATCCGAAATCACCCCAAGGCCCCCGGGACCTCAATCAAAGCCACAAGTATATCACATTACCTTATTCAAACTTGCTCATAACATAAAAACACCATCCTAAACATCAAAATCACCAATTACACACGGATTCAAGCCTAAGTTTCTTCAAAATTTTCAGAACTAACATTCAATCCAAAACCCGATCAAACGACGTCCGAATGTCCTGAAATTTTGCGGACATATCCAAAATCCCATAACGAAGCTACAGGAATTGTCGGAATTCCATTCCGACCCCCGGATCAAAATCTCACCTCCCATCCGGTTTTCGCCAAAATTCAACCTTAGCCAATTCAAGCCTAAAACTACACCGGACCTCCAAATTCAATTCCGATTGCTCTCCTAAGTCATAAATGATCCCCCGAAACTAGTCGAATCATCGAATCTGATTCCGAGCACTCTAACTCGATAGTCAACTCTAGGTTGACTTTCCATATTCAAACTTCCTTCAAACATGCTATTTGCTTCATTTTCAATTCAATTCATTCCTAACTCATTCGATAGGTTCTAACACTGATATAGAAGCATAACATATGTAAATGCAAGGTAACGGGGTGGAAATTCCCGTAACGACGGGCCGGGTCGTTACAAGGATAGGTGATGCGAAAGTGATGGCAGTAAAGGATCATATTGGATTCCAACATAAATTAGGCAAAATGAATTCTAGTTGGATGGTGGAAGATAAAAGCTTGATTCATTTATTTGTTGTTGAGACTTTTGACTATTTTGATCCCTATTTACAGGTTTATAACATGGAGTTTCCTAAAATATTGCTAAGTTGGAGCCATTACATAAAATAATACAAGGTGATGATATTCCACTGGTAAATAAGTCCAAGTATGGTATGTATAATTAGTTTATTCGAATTCTTGGCCTTTCTAGGATACCTAAGGTATGTTTGAAGGTAATGAACTATACTCTAATTTCTTATGTTGATGACTTTATAATGGTTATGGATGATGGTGTTTCAATCCATATCAAGTCATTAATAGTAATATCTAAGTTCAAGTACAAGAGTAATTTCCTTCTTTTTGAAATTGAGTTCGACGTGGATGATTATGAATTCTAACTTGGTCTGCTTGCGAATGATTTAAATATTTCTCCTTCTCTTATTCAAGTGTCTAGTGAGCTTTCATATGATAAATTTCTAGAGAGTCATTCTTTAAGCCATGTTGAATGTGAGCTTGTACAAGTGTCTGCTACTAGTAAAGAGGATATGCATGATTATTGCGACGCTTGTGATCAAGTACTCTTTCATAAACCTATGCATGACTCTTTGTGTAATCGCTTGATCTATTATTTAGAATCCATTGATGTTGCAAATATTATTGGGAAAAGTTGTAATCATGAGTTTGAATGTATTGAAACTTTTATTTTGGGAATTATGGGTTCTTCTAACCTTCTTGAGAATTTATGTGTTTCTTTGAATAGCTTATATATTGAAGAATTTATGAAATTTGTAACTGATACTTGGCTATATCATTAATGTGTCTTATTTGATACATGCAGCAGAGATACTTGTTTTAAATGGACACATGATTAAACTTTTGTAATTTCATTATCATGTACATTTTCTGACTACCTTTTATAGTTTTGTTTCGGCACCTCTGCATATATGTATGACATTAGGCAAATAATCAAAGGTTTAATAATAATCAACTTCAGTCTAGATACCATACCTATAGGACTCCTATACTCATGTAGTCGTCTTAAAACCAACAACACTTAGAAATCGTACCTATAGGATGTAATCAGTTGATCGGCTTCGTCTATTTCACCTATGAGTTTAAAATCAATAGCAAGATCGTTTAAAATCTGCAGAGCTTTGTTTATAAACTAGTAACCTTTCTTTAAAATCAGTATGCCTTCTGCATTGTTAGATAAGATGCTTATAAGTCTCATCTAGGCAAACTAGTAGGTAATTAATCAACTGCGTCAGTCCTTGATAAACTACAACCAGACAAGGCCTAATTCGGACTTCTCATCTTAGAAATATGTGATAAATCAGCCACCCATTTAACGTTTAAGTTTGATTAAAGACCTAACCAATACCTGTAAGTCATGCTAAACAATTTTTGCTTTGAATGAGGAGGCCTATTTGAGCCTTTAACTGTTATATGTTCTCATCTTTTAACTGTTGTTTTTTTTGTTTGTCGCACTAAGTTTTTGTCCATTTAAAACTTTGAAAAGCCAAAATCCCTTCCTTTTAAGATTAGTAGTCCCAATTGCCTCTGGGACTAATGGGATTGGGTAGTAGCATGCAATAAGTAACGAAACCATTCCGCGATTTAGTACCTTAATAGGGTAGGAAAGGGTAGACATGGATATGATGATCACGCGATAAAATCACGTGTATAAATGGTTACCAGGTGTCACACCTTCTTTTTTCACACATACGTATAATGTGCCACTATTTAATACTACACCCCGAGAAGGGATATAATGATAATCAGGGAAGGAGTTTTTCCACTTAAAGGACAGTCGGAACGGGATCAATTTATTTAATTTTTCAGAGTCGCCACTTGGGAAAATAATGGTGTCCCAAGTCACCGGTTTAATCCCGAACCGAGGAAATTTATGACTATGTAATACAGTCTGCGAAACTAGAAACCTGGATAAGGAATTCTGTTAACCCGGGAGAAGGTGTTAGGCACTCCCGAATTCCGTAGTTTTAGCACGGTCGCTCAACTGCAATTTTCGTTTTTATCTGATTTCTTTATATATTTCAATTATGTGCTTTTGTATTCCGCTTTTCGATTTTAGAATAATTGCGAAGTCACGAAAACACACTTCGAGTCACACCGCAACCAGTACGCCCGTGACTTGAATGCATTTTAGTTTCGCCGAGAATAAGATTTGGGTCACATAAATGCGCACCCGTATTTAGGAAAGTAATTTATTTAAAGTCATGCCTAAAGAGTCTATCGTCTTGATTAATTTTGGGAAAAGACCGTGAAATTCGCTAAACGGTCCTTCCGAGTCTACATATTTTATACCAATTATTTGAGGGCCCCGTGTGTTTTATTTTCTAGCGAGGCTCGTCTCATTATTTTATTTAAGGTCAATCCTAACATAACTATGATTATCTATTAATTGGTCTCTAAGAATAAACAAAGGTCCTAATTTATTGATATTTTTACACTATACATTGAAGCCTGCAAGTCCGTATTAACGAACATGTGGAACAGTTAATAATAAAATAAAGCCAAGGAATTTGTCATTTAACCTATGAAGCTAACTGTTAAATTCTAACATTAATTGGCAACTACTTTACCCACGCGAATGATTCATCTTAACGGACGGATTGTGATTCCCATTAACTACTTTACACTGCACTATTTTTTTTATATTTTAGAGTTTATAATCATGTTATATGTGAGCCAAACATTATTTAAACATTTTTTGATTTTCCTTTTGATTGTTAGCAATGAAGTGGTAAAAGCTGCTCAAATCGTGCTTATTATTTTTAAACCTACTTCTATTACTGCAAAATTATGTTAGAACCTAAAATTAGCGAACAAATATCATATATGAACGCGTCAATTGGACAATGATCTTATACGCTTAGTAGACAGTATATTATTGCAGAATCAAAACTACCAAAATCATTACCAAGGCTTCTACTGCTACATGGAAGATATATATTCCTAACTGGTAATATAGATTCTAATATAACAAAAAAAACTGCTCAGTTCCTTATTTACACATATCTAAAGTTATTTTCCTAAACCAAAACAGCCTTGACAAATAATATGCACAATATTTTTTGCACTGCGTCTTAAACTAATCAATAAACTGTCAATTTCTTCAGCACAATTTCAAAGTCCGTATCTACTCAAAATAGCAGCAGTCTAATTAACAGTCCAATCCTAATTACAATTGTCAAACAGTCTAATATTCACAATAAACTTCTTAAATCAATGGCAATTCGCAAATGAAGACAGTAAAATCAAAAGAGATCAATAAGAGGAGGGGTCATCACTTAAATTTATTCCCATAAGCCTGAGGTTACAAATGTGTACCTGAAATTTGAATAGATCCCATTAGATCTAATATATACAGCAGCAAAACATGGTTCAGCAACAGTTTCAACAGTAACAGTCACAGCAGTAGCAATTGATAAACCCATGCAGCAGTGAAGTCAACAGTTAAACCCAGAATTTTGCTCAAATATGTCCAAAAGGAATGTAAGATCGATATTGAACAGCAAATCAGTGTACCAAACTCACAACAGCCAATATTTTTGTTTTTCTATTAGTCTTATAATATTTTTGGATTTTTTGATATGTATATGAAGGAATGAAGAAGGAAATTGAATCTGAACTGTTAATTTCATATCTGAAAATAGAATAGATATTTTTTGGGATTTTTCTAGGGTTCATATGGCTAAAAATTCTAAAGAAACTCTAAAAATCAGAAGAACCCCCATTTATTAAAGCTGAAAATACCTATTTATAGACTCAAATAAGAGAGAAATCTAAATTTGAGTTATTTTATTAAAACCCTTCATTTTTTAGCTTGTTGCACAAGTTAGTGCAATTATTCTACTGAAAGTTACACTAAAACCCCTTCTAGAATGCTCTACCATATTCCATTTCCTTGGAATTCCTATTGTGTCCCTACTTGTTAAAGGGAACTACTAAATCTTCCCTTTCTTATCTCCAAATTACTCTTGATGCTCTATATTTATAACAACTATGCCAATTCCCTTTTCCATTGTAGCCCTTCTTCTTTTAAACTTATTACAATTTTACCAATTTCTATTACCCATTTACCCCTACTTCTTAATAGTTATTACATTTCTAAATTCAGCCTTTTCTTCTTATTTAAACCATTTTTCAGATTGTATTTATCAAATAGCCACAATTAAGTGACTATTGTTCAATTAACCAATTAGCCCTTTCAACTACTTTAAATTCAAATTAATTCAATTAACTAAAATCACATTTCAACAATAACCAACCCTAGGTAGTTTTACAAATATAGCCATTTTTTATCTATTACTCGATTAACAAGACTCGGGAAATAATTTTGATAGAGGGTGAGTCTTATTAATCGAAATAACCAATCGTCTTTGATTCTATTAAATAAAACAACTTAGGTTGCTACGAATCGTGTGATTTCAACTATCGACCTAACTTGAATCTAAACTAGTCTAAAGTCGAATCTTATAATCGAACTAATTTCTACTTTCAGCTATAACCAATCAAACCTATTGAACAATTATTAAAACTATGATAAACAGAATTCGGAACGAATCAAAATCAAAAAGAAAACAGAAATCAGTACCAAATTACCAACACAAATCCAATAATCAACTAGTAATTTCCAACAATCAGAAATATGAAATATGAATCAATCGGATCGACTTGAATTTATTGATCTTTCAAAACAAATCAAAACAATAAGTAATTCAAATAAAAAATCAGAAATCAACAATTTTAACAGAAGTCAGAATAATGGCTATTTCCCGAAATCTAAAAAAAGAAATTAACATAAACACAGAAATCTAAAAAAAATAAAAATCAATAAGAAACTTAACAGAAATCATGATGAATCATAATCAGAAAAGAAAACAAAAAATTAATACCAATTTACTAGAATGAGACTAACAATTATCAGAAAAACCAAAAGCTAATTATTCAAGAGACTATCAAGAATCAAATATAACTAAGTCTATTCCAAATGTATTTCTTTTTTTTAGAACATTACTGCCGCCACTAACAGGAACAAAACAAATTAAAAAGTGTATTTTTTTTGTCTTATCAAAATTAAGAGAAATAGACGAAGAGAAACATATTTTGTTCAATCAAAACAATTAAAACATGCATAAGAAGAAGAAAAATTAAAAGAAAACTTAGCTTTTGCCGTTTTTTTCTTTTCTGTTTTTCTTTTTTGTTTCTTTTTCTTCTAAATTTCTTCATCATTTTCATGCTTGAATCCTTCTATTTTTCCTTTATTTTCTTGCATCTCTTGATTATCCGAACAAAATCCATCGAGTTTTGACAAATCCAGCAGCTTCTTGACTTAGAACTATTGTCACAGTTGTGAGGGTGTTGAAAGAAGGAGATTGGTGTGAGTTTTGGGTGGCTTGAGTGGCGGCGCCGGCGTGGGTGGGGTGGCGGCGCCATTAGGGTTTTAAATTTGGAGAATTGTGGCGGTATTTGAAAGTAGCCCGTTGTAGGACTGTGATGGGGAGGTGAAAAGGAACATTTTCATGTTATTTTTGGCCGTAGAAGATGCCGGCCACCGCCGTGGGTGGCGGAACCCTAGCGGCGGCGTTACAGTGAAGAAGAGAAGAGGGGACGGCTGGTTTGGACATGAAGAGGAAGGGTTTGTTCGGTTAATGAAAAATGAGAAGAGATGAAAAGGTTGTCTCTTTTAGGTATATTAAATGTAATAACAAATTAGGAGCCGTTGGATTAGATTAAATCGATGGCTGAGATTGAATCACACTGAGAAAGGGGTGGGGAACCGGGTAAGCTAACATTGGGCCTGGGTATTGACTGGGCGTTTGGGCTAGGGTGTTTGGGCCTGAGGGTAGCTAGGGATCTGTTTGGGCTCGGGAAATTTCGAGCCCAAATCTTTTATTCTTCCTCTCTCTTATTCTTATTATTATAACTTGTATTTTTTGTATTTTGTATTTTATTATTTTGTATTTTTTGGTATTTTGTTGTATTTCACTTTTGTTTTTGTATTTTCATATTTTCCTATTTTGTTATTATTTGAAACTTATTAAAAACTATTAAACTAATTACTCTTTTTGCAATTTTTCATAAAAAGCAAACTAATGTTAATTTTTTTTTATTTTTCTTTAATTTGTTAAAATGAATTAATATCTAAAAAATGTATTTTTGTATTTTTTCTTTATCACACACAAATAATATGCAAACAATTAACACAAAATTCACACAAAATTTAAAAATAAAGGAAAAATTATTTATTTTGAATTTTATAGGAATAACTCATATGTAGGGTAAAAATCACGTGCTCACAGCTGCTGCCCCTCTTTGCTCGGGAACACGGAGAGTTTTCGTGCAAAGATAAGTGAGCAACTATGAACGATTTTTACCCGTTCGAGTATTCCATTGTGAAGCATTTTTGAAAAGTTTTGACCGCACCCTGCTTCAGAGGTTGCCTACATATCCTGAGCTAAACAAGAATCAGGTCAGTGTAGTTCGGGAATGTCTGGTAGCTGGGACTACCAAGGACTGTGATCTCACTGCTGTTGCTGTTGTTACTACCGTTATTGCTGGCTGACCTCTTATTACACCATGGTAAAAATAAAAGAAGCTAGTCTAAACTACGGTCTATGAATTACAAAAAATCCTATCTATGTCTTCCAACTTGTTTTTTTTTTGTATTTTCTTGATCTTGTATCTTGTATTCCTTCCAACAGCATTCCTGTTATTTCCTTGAACTTGTGTTTTTCTCTTTCAACGGCATTCTTGTTATTGCTTTGTCTTGTATTTTCTCTAACGACATTCTTGTTGTTGCCTTGATTTGTTCAACTTCTTCAATATGAAATATTCGTCCATTCTCCAGGTGGACCCCTGCTTGTTACAAAATATAAACAACCAAAGAAAGATTTTTTCTGCCCCAGTATGGTGACTGGGCGCATCATGTTATTGAATGTCAGAATTTCATTTTTTCTTGTTTTTTTTTTTTGAAAAATTTAAAAATGTTGAGATGTATGATATGCAATGCAGAAAAATATTCCCTTGCTATCCAGGTGGGCGCCTGATGCATGAAATGCAATGCAGAAAAGTATTCCCTTGTTTTACAGGTGGGCGCCTGATGTATGAAAAAATGAAAAATTGCATAAATGTATTCCCTTATTTTCCAGGTGGGGCCTGAACAGAAATTAAAAATGCAGAAATGTATTCCCTTTTTTTACAGGTGGGCGCCTGAACAGAAATTAAAAATTGCATAAATGCATTCCCTTATTTTCCAGGTGGGCGCCTGAACAGAAATTAAAAATTTTATGTTACCTTGTGACTGAAGTTTATCTTAGGTGAAAAATTCATCAGACTAAGACCTTTAATCTTAGGAGAAAGTTTCAACAGACTAAGATTTTGATTCTCATTGGACTATGTCCATTTCAATGTAATCTCGGGAGGATTATCCATCGGACTGAGTTTATGACTCCAGGAGATAACTCTTCGGACTGGGTCTATTCATTTGTATGGTCTCAGGAGGAAGATCCATCGGACTGAGATTATGACTCCATGAGATAATTCATCAGACTGGGTCTATTTTCAGTTCAGACTTTCTTAACTCTTTCAATTTCAACAATCTTTCCTTTCTTTTTCGGCTTTTGCCTTTCTTTCTTTTCTAACTGCCGCTTTTGTTTTTCAAATTATGCTATTCCTTTTCTTTTCAAATTACGCCTTCGTTTCCTTTTCCAACTTTCATTTTCAAATTGACTTCTTTCTTTCCTTTGTTTTCAATTTATATTATCCCTTTATCTTAGGTGAAAAATTCATCAGACTAAGATTTCATCTTAGGAGAAAGTTTCAATGGATTAGCACATCATCTATAATGCCAAATGGACGCTTAACCGTCCCGTCAGCAAGCTGTAAAAGCATAGAGGTGGGTCTGGCTCTCCCAATACCTAACCTCTTATAGACAACTAAGGGCATGAGATTAATGCTTGCCCCCAAATCACATAAAGCCTTAGCAAAGGCATAATTCCCTATAGTGCATGGGATGGTGAAACTACCTGGATCAGATAGCTTCTCAGCAATGGGTCTAGAGACCACTGCACTACAAGTCTGTGTGAGTGTAACTGTGGCCAAGTCTTGGAAATCAAATTTCCGCGACATTAAATCCTTCATCATCTTAGCATAACCAGGCATTTCTTTTAAAGCTTCAATTAATGGGATGTTTACCTGAATTTGCTTGAGCATGGCGAAGAACTTTTTGTATTGTTCCTCTTTTTGGTGTTTGGCCAGCCTTTGGGGAATGGTGGTGGAGGCCTCTTCTTCCCGGTGACTTGGGATTTATCTTTGTCTATCGTTTTCTCATCAATCTGCTGCTCTACCTTTTCCGCTGCTTTCTCCGTTCCCTGTTGTGCTTCTTTATTTTCAGCAATTGGCTGGACTGTGACTTTTGTCAACCACGTGGATTCATCCAGTTCAATGGGCAATTGAGTAGGTGTCTCAGCCTGTCTGTCAATTTTCTCACTTTCATTCTCAGCATCAAGATCTCTACCGCTTCTCAGAGTTACTGCCATTATTTGCTTTGGGATTTGGTCCTTTGGGTTCGTTTGTGTATCTAAAGGCGATGTCCCTTGAGGACGGTTGTTGAGAGACATAGCAATCTGCCCCATCTGCACTTCATATTTTTGATCGCTGCATCATGTGCATCTATTCTTTCATTGGTCTTAGCATTTGACCCAATTACCTGCTGCATCATACCTTCCAACCTTGCAAACCCATCGTCATGCCTGCCCCCATATGGTGGTGGGGGTGGATGATATCCCTGCTGCTGATTGCCGAAATTCTGAGGTCTAGGATATGGAGCCATGTTGTGCGGTGGCCTCATACCTGCTGCATTGAATTGTGGCTGGGGAGGTCTGTATTGCATTGGAGCATGTTGGCCCCAGTTTTGATTACCTTGTCGCCGTCCTCCATAGTTAGCCACATAGTTCATATCCTCATGCGGGTGATGATGTTCTTGGTCTGCAGCCCATGGATTACCTATGGGTTGGCTAATGCAAGATGTGCATAAACCACCATTGGTAGTATCTACAATGTGAACTTGTTGCTTAACCCCTGATTCTTCCACCTTCTTTGTCAGGATGCTCATTTGTGTCAATAAAGTTGCCACGTTCTCCTCCAGAGTGTTGGATGGATCCAGAGGTATAGAGTGTACCACTGGTGTGATAGGAGCATTCCTGGACGTCCACCCCGAATTTTGAGCCATCTTGTCTAGCAAATTTTGGCCCTCTCTCCAAGTCTTGCTGAGAAAATCCCCACCTGCTGAAGCATCTACAATATTCTTCATACTGTCTGAAAGTCCCATGTAGAACCTTTGACCCAACATCTATTCAGGAATCCCATGGTGAGGACACATAACAAGCATGCCTTTGAATCTCCCCCAAGTTTCATGTAGTGTTTCCAATGGTTTTTGTTTGAAGCTCACAATCTCATCAATTTGTTGAGTTGTTTTGTTGGGTGGATGAAACTTGTTGTGGAATTGTTTGACTAACTCATCCCAAGTTGCAATGGAGTTTATTGGGAGTGAGTTTAGCCATATCTGTGCTGCTCCTGTAACTGAGAATGGAAAAAGTAGTAATCTGATAGCTTCCGGAGTTACATTCGGTTGCCTTTGTGTTTTGCATATTGATAGAAAGTTTTTGAGGTGTTGCTGTGGATCTTCAACCTGAGACCCAGAGAATAATCCCTTGTTTTGCAACAAGTGAAGCATGTTGTTAGTAATCTGGAAAGACTCAACTTGAATTGCTGGCACAACGATGGCAGTTGCCAAATTATCCGCTGTAGGTTGTGCCCAGTCGAACAATGCACCTTCTTGTGCCTCCTGTGCCTCTTGCATGTTTAGCCCGGCTTGCTGGTTTTGAGCGTTCATGTCACCCATGTCGAAGTCTAGTTTGATTGGTTGTTGAGATTGTTGAATTTGTTTGATGGCTTTGTTACGTGCCCGGAAGGTTTGCTCGGGGTCTGAGAGTCCTTCAATTAGTTCTCCAGTCCTTGCAGATTTTCTAGGCATGCACCCGAATACCCAAATCAACAAACGTCAAAATATTCAATGTAGAGTGTAGAAAGAACCTGAATACACAAGAATCTTGAAGTTCTGTCAATGGCAATTGACAATTCCGTTAATTCCCCGACAACGGCGCCAAAATTGATTCACGTCCAAACAACGGTCGTAGTCAATATAACCTGGTCTAATAAGTCCAAGATCGATCCCACAGAGAATTAACCTACCAATTGCAACTTTCACAACCCCAAAAGTACTTCCGAATCAAGTTCCCAAACTTTGAATATATATGTGTGTGTTTTCGAACAACTACTTTGCAAGAATTAAAGAATGCTTTAAACGAAAGAATTGAATGTTGAATAAAATAAGATAGAGAAAGACTAAGGTGTTGATTTTCCCTATTGATGGAATCCCTTATCGTTATGCTCTTACAAATTGTTAATATATTCTATCAATCATGAACGCTATGTGTATCGTAACCCTCTCCCGAGCAATTACAATAATTTACTAGTGCACTCTCCCGAGCTACCCTAGCTAGCTTTAATTTGAATAGTTCACTTTAGATTGCACCCAAGACTTCGTTATTCCTAACCCCGTCTTTACGCCTAAAATTATAGATTCCTCTAATAACCTAGGTGTGGTGTTGTTCAACAATAAACCTAAATATGCACTATTTTCCAAGTTATGCACACTAAATAGGCACAACTAATTGGGGATCCTACCAATTAACTACAATAAGAATGAAGTTGAACAAATAGAAATCTAATTCACAATTTGTAATCACATAAACGATAAGTTCATCAATCAATAGGTTCCATCAAAACCTTAGAAAAGAATTTAGCTACTCATGCTTGAAGAAACAAGAATAATAATTGAAATCATAAAGAATTGCTTGATATAAAATAATAGAAAGAGTTTGAGAGGAATCTCTCCTAATAAAACCTTGCAAAAGTATTAAAGAAATAAAGTACATGCCTCTATGGGGCAAACTAGGAGTTTATATAGAGGTTTTAGGGCTTAAAAGCTAAGTTAGAGTCCAACTGGGATTACTGCCGCTGGGACTTCCGCGGTTCGTTCGCGGCCGCGAGCGAACCGCGAACAGTCAAACTTCAGAGGCCTTCGTTTTTCGCGGTTCATCCGCGGCCGCGAGTGGACCGCGGATGAACGACACTTCTGTTTCTTTACTGCTTCGTCCAGACCTCTTCACTTTAGCTCTTCTCTTGGCCTTTTCATCAACCTATGACTTTAAAATGGCTTTTTAAGGCATCCAATGCATCGCATGTACCTGTAAAACACAATCAAACACTAATCAAAGCATTTTGTCCTCATAACAACATTAATCTCATAATAAAGTGTGATTATATAGGGTATAATTATAGTCAAATTCACCTATTATCACATAACAAAATTGAACACAAATTAGAAAAGTATTCATTGTTTGCACTCATTTGAGGATTTATCAAATACTAGTCGAGCATCTTAATCTCAATTCTCCTTTTCATGGTTTTCCTTCATTCCCTATCTAGTCTTTACTTAATTATGTTAAACAACCTTTCCATAAACCTAAGTTGTACATGCATGTACAATATTAATACACCCAAGTATCATACCTCAATAACCGATCTTATACTCCAAACTCAAAATAAAAACCTAGGGTATAGAATCTTATCTCTTAGATGAAGAACTTGTGATTGGGTTCTATGATTCTTGAAGATTGATGCAAGATTTGGATGATTTAAATATTGGGTTCCTCCTTCTCTCTTTATAATTCTCTCACCTCTCTCTAAAATCAGTAAGAAATACTCAAAAATATGCACTACAAAAATTGGATTTTTAACGACCTTTTCATAACGAAGGGACATAAATCCAGTCGTTATAAGTGTATTTATAGCAACTAATTTTTTTTTCAGTTGTTAAAACTAATTTTAAGCTCAATATTAACGAAGGGGTAATATTTTGCCTTTAAAATAAAACATAGCCGGTCGAAACAATTACTTTATTGATGAAGAAATAGCGCTAACTTTTCCCTCTTTTTTTTTTCTATATCTGCCAAATCCCCCACCTCCCCTTCTCCACACCCCAAAAAAAGGAAGGAAAAAAACCCTAACTCTATTTTGAACGCTTAGATACACAGCGAAAAAAACTCCATTGACAAAAACTTTTCAATCTTCCCAAATCCCCCACCTCCGCCCCTACACCCCCAAAAAAAAGGAAGGAAAAAACCCGCTTCTCTAACAACGACTTTGTTTTGAGCAAAGGAAAAAACTCCATTGACAACAGCGAAGGAAGGAAAAAACCTACAACTACAAAGTTAAATTCAGCAAAACTGCTCATCACCTCCGTTGACAACAACTGCTCATATTCAAGTTTCTTATCATCAAGGTAAGGTTCAAAATTGTACCCTTTTTTATGTGAATTGATTGACAATTTATCTAAAAAAGGCATCTGAACTAGGAGAAGGGATGACTAGTAACTGATAGGACGCCATTGAGATAACCATCGTCAATAAATCAGTCGAACTCTTCGACACGCTGCACTGATTTAATTTGATTTTGGCTTAGTTAAATAAGCTTCAAATATGATGTTTAAAAATTGGGGATAGTTGTGTAATCCAGCAGATTTACCTTTTAATTTCACTGACCTTCTTTGTTTTTTCTTTTCCCTCATGGGTTACAGAAAGGAAGATTTTGTTTCAAAAACTTGCCTAATTTTATATTTTTCTGCCTTAGATGTGAAGATGAGTTTATAATGTTATAATTTTATATTATTAAGAATGGAACTGATGAAGAAATTTCTGGTGAGTTTATCATATATTTAATTAATACGCAGCAGTACTGCAGTAGAAGGGTAGGTAAGGGAGGTAAAGGCTTAATTTAATATTTATATTTCTCTGCTAAAAATATCCAGCTCTCCCCCATGCTTAGTAGTCCTATAATTGGAATATTTGGGACGAACGATAAAAGAAAAAGGATAAAATCCACTTGTATTTAATGTGAGAGTGATATAGTTAGTTGTTGAATAACTAATAGAAGAAGATGCCCAAGCGGAAAAAGTTTAGAACTTCTTGTTGTGAAACTTGATGTCTACTTAAGCTATATTTTATTTATAGAAAAATATTGGAGCTCCTTGAACTTTTGTCTTGATGTCTCTCGTGTTTGACGGGGAAATCCATACTTTTTATTGATTTAATGTAGGACTATGGAGTTGTAGTTACTTTGACTTCATTCCCATTTGGTGGTCTGGGTCATTTATTATAACCTTACTGTTCAAGTGCATTGAGCTATAATACTTAAAATTTAAAGCATAAATTGTCTGATTCTATGGTGTGGTCTACTGGTTCATTGCTTATTTCTGATTCTTTGGACAGATTAGAGTTCAAATGAATATAAACATATTAGAGTTCTAAACCTATTACCACCATGAATGTTATGAGCTGTGGCAATAGTGATATTTATACTAAATTGAGAATTTTATTTTATTTCTTTCACATTGGCATTTATGTCTTTTAAATTTTATTGTGGTTAATTTATTTTTACTTTAACTAAAACAAGCCACAACTTTTTTTTATTTGTAGAATGAGACTTTACAACTGTGATATGTGTAGAATGAGACTTTACAACTGTTATATGTGTAGAATTTAGTCCAATTACTGCTAACCTTTTTTGCAAATGTCACGTGTCTGTTGAGACTATGGGTTTTTCTAAAGTAGTGTGTATACATTGTAGAGATAAATATCCTACACGAGAAGATCAATGCAGCAGATTTTTTTCCCATAGAAGTATGTGAACCTGTTTGCTAAAGATGCATGTGAAGGTGTTTGGATAGGCTTAAAAGCTTGTCAAATTATAGCTTAAACGCATCTTTTATATAACAGAGTTTGGAATACCAACTGTCTTAGGCTTGAGGTTATATCAATGTTGAGCCGTGGAACTATGCTACTATCTGTAATCTATTGAATATTTTTCATATCTTCAGTTCTTCTGGAATCAGAAGTTGATTGCTTCTGAACATACAATGGTGCAAACATAGGACTTATGTCCCAATTTCGGACTTCTAAGAGCTCAATTCTGCTTTTAGTTATCCCAACTCTACCCAGTTTTATTTGACTTTTATATTATGAAGCCAATTCAAGAATCAAGAATATAAGGTTAATGATGGAAATACACAAAGTTAAATTTTTTTTTTCTAGTTTGTAAGATAAGTTTCATATTTCATGGCACTTGTGAAATATTGTAGGAAAATTTGATACTGATGACATAAATGATCAACGAGATCATGTCTTGAAATATATGATAAAGTTATGGAACAATTGGACAAGAATATTAAGTCTTAGCCATTCCGTTATGCTCTAAAAGATGTGCCAAAAAGGGAAGACAAGAGTGATTGGGAATGGCCGGTCAAGGAGCATTTTTTTTACTGAAATATTTAAGGTATGATTTCATAGCTATTTATTAGCACTATGTCATATTAAGTTGCTAACCAAAACTTTGCTCGTATGTTGTTAATTAGGAGACAAGTACACGAAACTCGGTCAATAGGTCTAAATTGAGCATGCCTCATCGTACGCGTAGTAAGCCAATTAGGAAGATCATTTATGAATTGGTGAGTAAATCTTATAATTCTACTGAGAAACTTCGTCTTTGTCACAAAGATTTCTTTGACTTGTTATTTAAATGTGAAGGGAGGTAAAGATGATAATCCATCAGATGTGGCAACTATATTTTTTAGACTCGTAAGAAGAATAACAAGCTTATTGAACCTGAAATCAATGAGAAATATGTATGTTTATTTATAAATTTAGATTTACATTATTTATTTACTATGTTGTATTATTTTAATTAAATTATTTTTTATTTTGTAGAATACAATTTAAGGATTGGTGCAATCTGAACCATCTTTTGCAAACATTGAGATTGTAGAAAGGTGCTTCAGACCTCAACGAAAGAGTCATGTAGTTGAATTTGGTGGTGGAATAACCACTAGGTAGTTGAAAGATGGTAACTCCTCTAAAGATGCATTGTTGGAAAAGCTGAATGCTACTGAAAAAGAAAATGTAACACTAAAAGGACGTCTGGAAGGGCTAGAGCGCAAATATGATGAGCTAAAGAGTAAATACACACACCTTGTGTTTGATCAGCCTTCATCACCAGCTTCAAGGCCTTCATCACCAGCTTCAAGTGATCAATAGATTGAATCATTTAACTGTTTAGTGGATTGAAACTCATATTTTACTCTGTTGGTCTTATAAGGTAGTTTAGTTCTTTATCGTACCTTTACTGTTTCTTTGTTTTTGTATGCTATTTTGGGAACCCCCCTCTTTGTTCTGTAACCACTTCAGTGTGCCTGTGTATGGATTGATGGTTGTGGATTTCCTAGCTAAATGGGTGTTACTAATTTGAAAACCAAAGGTGTTTACGCTGAAGCAAGCGGTGTTATCTTGTGTTTCTCGTTTGCTTTTAGAGATTGTTCTCAGTTATCTTTGTCTTTGTGGTATGATGCCCATGTCGTTCTTCAGAGCTTCTTTACTTTGATATATAATGGGACACGTGGTGGGCATATGGGAATATCCAAAGTATATCCATTGGCAATGGAATACAATTTGATAATGCACTTTTATTCTATTGAAGTGTTACTTTCTCTATATATAAAAAAATAATTGGCATACGGAAATGATTTTGTCTGAACATTGTTTTCCCTCGTAATAGAAATCTACAAAAAAGAGGAGTCTTTTCAGGTACTAGCACTTGCTTACTTCTGAAATATAGTATTTTGTTCCTCTTAGACTTTACGATATCTAATAAGTGATATATCTTGGTTAGCATGAATGCTACTATCCATTTTTACATTTTTTGTTCAACAAATCTAGGTTTCAGTTTGGCTCTAGACAAAGACGTGGCATCATACATAAGTTTAGACTCTTAATTCTGTATTGATCTACCTATGTCCAATGGGTATCACATGGTATGCATATGCAACTTGGATCCTTAAAAAGAATTCTAAAAATTGCTAAGAGCTTAATGCACTCTCTTCTGATCCATATAATTGTAGCTAATTTAATGTAATATAGTATGAGAGAATAAGGTCTCGCTCAGCTCATCAGTTGTCTAGCATGTGGCCCAAGTTGAAATCAAGACCTCCTTCTTCACAAGTCTTAGTAGTAAAAGAAAATTTCATTAGAACTACACATGATTCACCATGTAATTTCATGGAACTTATATTCATAATATTTGGTCGATTCTCCTCAGTTTTACAATACGTAAAGCTCTATTGGTTACCTTCTTCAATTTAAGTCATTTGTTTTCTGCAAAACTGATATACTGGTAGTAATGGCATGGATGATATATCTTGACTACCTGTAAAGAACTGAAACTGAATGACATGATAAGGTATATGCGAAGTTCCTTGTTTTACCACATAAAATGCTCAACTCCTAGATTAGGATAAATTGTGGCAAGAAACTAATCTGAATACATGAATAGTCACTTGGATGATAGAACCTCTGATGTTTGATATCTCCAGATTTCTAGAAATTACTCATACTACTTTTACTAATGACGGTCGTGCTCGTCTTGGACTAGGCCATATCCTTTGGATCGACCATGCTCATGCGACGCTGACGTCATTGAGGAATGCCTTTTACCTTATCAAAAGAGTAATTCTTGTACTTATTTCCATTTTTAACAAAATTTATTATTAGAGTTATCACTATGATTGTTCATATGTATTAAATCTTTTTGAGATCCTTCTCTTTCAGATTTTCATTTTCGTTTTCATTTTAAAGCTAGTCTTTCAACAGATGCAATTTCTAGAGCAACTTGTTCTTCACCCCGTTGATTTTACTAAAATTATTCAGTTCAAGGTTGTGAAAAGAAGCTCGACTTGATGAAGTTTACTCCACACATGATCAGAACCTACTAGCAAAATAATGAGTGTGATGTGAACTCTAACTTACCAAGTTTTGAACATGACTGCATGGCTTCTTTCACTCTTTTTTCTTTTTTTTTTTTCTCACTTTCACTCTTACTTACACAATTTTTTTCTCACTCCTTGTTGCACACTTACAACTGAAATGACCACCTCTATTTATAGGTGGTCATGGGATCGGAGGATCTAGTTGTTTGAGATTTCAGTATAGTTGAACTGTTACTAGTATGATCTTCCTTAGTTGTTTATTCTTTGTTACTAAACTAACATAAATTTAATATTTTAACAGATAAAAAATTTGAAGTCCAAAGAACCTATCCATCAGGAAAGTGTGGAGCAAGTTGAAGTATATATAAGTGGTTTCTGGTTTGTCACGGATGATTTAAAGGCATTGTCTTATGTGCATATATATGCTGCAATATTACTTTTTTCCTTTTAGGAATTATTAGAAATGATGTATTACAATTTGGATTGGTTTCTTATAAATATGATACTTTAGTTCTTTATATTAGCAAAATATCAAAGTATTTAATTTATTTTTTAATATTGTTGAGCGTGTATGAAAGCATATAAGGAATTATTACTATTCATATAATTTAATTTTTTGTAATTATATTGATCACATTTTCATATTAGCGGAGAAAAATATGGTCATTAAAACTCTTTAACGATAAGTTTCTCAAGAAGAAAAGTGACAATTAACAAAGGGAAGTTTGGATGTTAAAAGTAATTATACAATCAACGAAGGGAATATCAATCGCTAAAATCACTTCAATTGACTTAATTTGTCATTGTCATCAGAAATTTTTAACGACCAGACAACAATTAAACAAGGGGAAAATCATGTCGCTAAAAGCATGTATAACGACCTAAAATAATGTTGTCGCTAAAGAATCTTTAACTATCGGATTGTAAAACCGGTCGTTAACTTTTAACGTCAGAGCTTTTAACGACCGGTGACGATCAGATTTTGTCCGGTCGTTATCAACTTATAACGACCGGAATTGGACTTTTAGTGACCAAATTTCCCACCGCTAAAGGCTATTTTCTTGTAGTCATGAACCATAAACGATTTAAATGAAATGGATTTTGGGTTTTAAAAATACATTTTTTGTACTGCCGCGCCTCGGGGCGCGGGACATCTGTTAAAAATGTTTTTGGAAATGAAATTTCGGACCATACTTGAATTTCTACTGGCGCGGCGCGCTGGGCGTTGCATGGGGCACCGCGGTAGTGCAATGATTTGCGCTACTTTGGTAATTTGGTCATAACATTCTGTATATACCTCCAAATGACAAACGGTTTGTTGCGTTGGAAACTAGACTCAAAAGGTTTAATTTAATACATTTTTCATCACACAACTCCATATATAACTGGAGATATTCGTCCAAAGTGAGGTCTTGTGCGCACTCATCTTCAACTTTCGTGTAATATAAAATTTTCCAACTTGGCTTAGATTTAGGCCTCTCCTTAGACCCCAATTCGCTTCTAATATGACTTATACGCTTATTAAAATAACCAATTGATATCCATAAAATCATAAATCCTTATTTGCACACAAAATAAAATAATTTAGCCTACCTTGGCATGACGAAATCTTATATTACTCGAAAAAAATTTTCTAGGGCCTTACATTCTCCTTCTCTTAGGATCATTCATCCTCAAATGAGGATTGAGGTCCGTTCACTAGCCATCCTTATGTAACTTAAGCTTGTTCACATCATGAAATATATCAATGGCCCCAAATTTGGCTAACTCCATAAATTTTTAAAAATTTCGCCAGAGTTTCCTTTATAATTAGGCATATTTACCTGTCAGAGAGCTCCCGAAACATATTTCCAAGACCATTACACATTTTTTGTTATCCCTACAACTGGTATATAATTCATTACCTCAACAACTTGTACATATTCATACACTTTAAATAACTTACACTTAACTCATTCTCTTTACACCACAAATTGCACCTGGTTCAACCAATGTCACTTACTTGCACAAAACTGGGTTACTTCACAATTTAATCACTTTAACACGTCAAAAACTCTTCAATTAATCATTACCAATCTACACTATTATTAATTATTTACCTACCGCATAAGTTTCACAATATTGCTCATTTACTTCAAGGGTATCATGTTACCCAAATAGCATTGACATTTAAAACTTGGCACACATTGGAAAGTTACAACAATAAGGCAATTCGGGAAAATGGGGTGCCTTTGCATATATCTGGACACTACCTCAAATTTCTTAAAGACAACAGTTCGTAGGATCACTACTAGACTTGTTCAAATAGATGGGGATATTTCTCTTTCATTTATTTTTCAGCTTCCCGCGTGGCTTCCTTGACTTACAATTTTTTTTCCATAACACATTTACGAAAAAAATTACAACCTCCAAACTTATCTAACAAGGATGACATCTAGATACCTCGCATAAGCTAACTATCCATTAACTTCACCTTCAATAATTTCCACCAGAATGATACACAAGGATCTCCAACTACCTTCATTATCAACTCACATAAAATCTTTAGGGGAGATTATTGAGGATAACCCCCTTCAATTTCCTAAACTCTAAATCTCTACATGAATGCCCATGCTAAACATTTGATGACATTCCACAATTACTTTAAGATGTGCTATCATAAACTGACAATAAAATTACTTATAGAATATGTGGGATCACACGGGGATACTTCCTCTTTAACATGTTTGAACCTCCAATACCTAATAGATCTAATACAGTAAACAACGATGGAGTCAAAGATTTGGCTGGAATTATTCAAGAATCTATTTAGGCGCTGAGCAGAGTTTTCCTTGAGGTTATCTGCTTGGCAATAAGAATCACTAAGGAGGAATATTCAAGTACATGACCCAGTCACCTCCTGGAGTGTAGGGAAAATCGAGTTATCAAGAATGAGAATATCCTGGCACCTTGAATGCGATATGGATTTCAAATTACATGAAGTTGAATCACACTCTTAATGTTAACTGACACAAGGAATCTATGCCACAAGGCCATGAGGATGAAAAGAAGTTGAGCACTTATGAAATATCACACTTCCAACAGCTTACCCCTTCCTGATAATCGATACTTTATGAGAGAAGTAAAGATACAATAACTTCTCTTCCAATCAATATGCTCATGATATATGCAAAAAACTGAAGGCATCTAATCTCAACCTTTCACGGGTGAAACCACAAAGGTAAGACATCTTAATATTAGGAAGAAATCATGTATGAGTTAGAGGGGTTCAAATGATTAATATGATAATCCGGGGAGAAAGACAAATAACACTCATATCCAGTCCAAGAAGGTGAAATACCAAGGGTAGCAAAACTCCCCGCACATGACACGACATAGTCAATGATTCTAGAAGTCAAGGGTGTACAGATAACCAAACTTAATGAAACTGTGTAAATAATCATGGAAGGTTTGTAGATGTTCATGATGGATTCCGCATAGATTTTGACTTGAGAAAGGAAGTGTCGTAATGACACATAAAAGGGCATGTTCTCTCATAGTTATAGAACTAGTGTTGGGAACTAGCACAATAAATTCACTAACTATGGAACACAATTCTAACATTGTGGAGGTATAAAGAGAAAATAATCATTCTCTATGGGTTACATACTTCCGCTATATTAACCCCCAGACTGCAATACAAGACCACATCATGGTCAACCACAAACCTAGAATCCAAGTGAGCTACTTGCTATAGGATATCTCAAGTGGATGCAAAAATTATGGTGACCCAAGATCTTCTACTGATGGGGATGTAAGGATCTCAATTTTTCAGAAAGACTTTATACACACGACGACCATTTTGATTGATATGCACTCATACGATAGGCACTGAGATATGCATGTATGTTACTAGACAGTGAGAATGTTTCATGATGATACTTGCAAGAGAGTAGAGTGTCTGTTCAAACCATATAAGCCATATACACCAGTTAGTAAAATAATGACTCGAGAAGGACCGCAACACTGGGATGCTTTACATGGAACTTGACACCACATAGGTAAACTTTACGATGATGCATGTATAAGCACAAGTGAGCAGATGTTGTCCATTTAAATAAAAAATTTCTGTAAGAAATTCATCGGGAATAGTCCCTTGTTGAGAATTTAGGAAAAGCAAGTGGGAAGTATCAATAGTGCTATAACTCAATTCAGGAACATAATTATAGAGCTCAATTCCATAGGAAGGTGTAAGTAAGAGAACTATGATCAAGAGACTTTGTGAATAATACGTCTAATTCAAAGAGCATGTGCATGAAATGTTTTTTAATTTAGATCCTTTTGAAGAACATATCCATGCAAGGACAAGGAAATGATAAGGGTTTAACAAATGCTTTAAACAATCACCACATTACCAAATAAAAGGGATCACATAGCTTTTACATAATTTTCATACATCTAGGCTGCATTTCATAGCCCTTCCATAGGGCTCACATATCATATTATACACCTATGCGCTTCATAGCACATCCATAGGTTCCACATATCAATTAATCGTCACATGGGGCCACAATCATTACAGCATACTTGGCACTAGGCCATATTTCATAACTCAATCTCTTATTTCCTACATTTCATATCATTTCCAAATATTTCATATCAATATCAATTTCCACAACAAGCCATTCAATTCAAGATGTCAAGTACACATGAGAGGAACCATGAATCCTCGGCATATACAATATCTCAGAGATCATGCACCTCAAGTTTATTGACAATGGAACTTTAAACACCAGGGGATCATCCAAATCAATAGAGGGGGTACACCAACCCGCAATAAAAACACACATCAAAGGCATAAGCAAATAATTACACCAATTATTTTTGAATCCTTCTTTTTCAATCATGACATTATATAATTATAATTCAAGTTCTCAGCACATTGGCCACACTCTATTTCCCAAATTCATTTGATTACTTCAAACATCTCTACACATAGAGGATTTCACATAGTTTGGCATAAGATATGCAACTCAATCTAAATTTAAGGTCTTACCATTTCAATACATGATTCATGCTCCTTGTGCCCTTTTTAAGTTATCAACACTAGCACCTTGATCATATGGGAATGCATATTTCACAATTATAGGGTCACAACACCAACTCATGTAAAGTACCAATGACAAAGTATCCAAAGCTCAATCTGTGACGACCCAATGGGGTAATCACTTGTTTTCCTCGCTTGTTCTGCACTTTCGAGGCCTTGAAAACCTCATTCTATGTTGCTTCGATTTACGTGCACGATTCGGGCATGTAGCCAGAAAGATTTTGTGATAGAATAGGTGAATTCTATGAGAAATTTGAAGAAAAATGATATTAATATTGATATAGTTGACTTCGGTCAACATTTTTGGTAAACGGACCAGGACCCGAGATCGGACGGTCCCGGAAGGTCCGTAGGAAAATATGGGACTTGGACATGTGTCCGAAGTCGAATTCTGAGGCCTATAGCCCAAGTTATGAATTTTTCTGTGAAATTATTTTTGTCGTAATTGTTAAAGGAAAATGAATTAAATGACCATGGTATCGGGCTCGTATTTTGGTTCCGACGCCCGGTACAAGTCTTAAATATTATATATGTGCTTTCTGCAAAGTTTAGTGACATTCGGATGTAGTTTGATATGTTTTGGACCTTAAGTTCCAAGTTTGAACGTTTTGAAAACCAAAAGTATGAAAATCATGAACTTGAGGCTTGATTTGATGAAAACGATGTTATATTGGCGATATGATCGCACGAACAATTTTGTAATGTGTTTTTGATGTTGTGTATATGTTTGGTTTGGAGCCCGGGGGGCTCGGGTAAAGATTTGATAGGCCGTTGGAGCAAATTCTGAATTTTTACGCAGCTGGTTTTTCACCCAGCTGGTATCTTCGCAAATGCGAAGATTTTCTCGCAATTGCGAGAAGTCCCAGGCTGGCCTTGGTTCGCAAATTCGAACCATACTTCGCAAATGCAAAGTCCGCCAGGATTCATGCTAAGTTCGCAAAAGCGAACAAAATGTCGCAAATGCAAAAGGGCCTCAGATGGCCTATGTTCGCAAATGCGAACAAAGGGTCGCAAATGCGATCCTGGGCAGGGAAGCCCCACCTTCGCAAATGCGAAGGAAATCTCGCAAATGCGAGACCGGCAGACCTTGGGCTAGAGTTCGCAAATGCAAACTTTCTCTCGCAAATGTTAGAGCAACAGTCTCCAGCCCTGTAGTGTTCGCAATTGCGAACAAATGTTCGCAATTGCGATATCCGCAGCTGTGCAATTTTATACTTAAACGAATTTTTCAGTTCATTCTTCACTTTTTCAAAAACCCACACACTACAAACGAGCTCTCAAGGCCAAATTCACTCCAAAGCAATTGTAAGTCACTTTTTACTTAATTCTTTCAATTCCTAACAACATTAAACATGTTTTTCAATAGAAATCAAAGGTTTTCATGGTAGAAATTCATGTTTTTGGTAGAACATAGGTTTTTCTTGAATTGGGTAATTGGACCTCGAATTGAGGTCCGATTTTGAAACAAATCATATATTTAAACTCGTGGGGGAATGGGTAATCGGATTTTGGTCCGAATCCCGAGTTCCGACCACGTGGGGCCAGGGGCGTTTTGGGATATTTTGGGTTAAACTTTGAGAAAACCATTTTTAAGCATTCAAACCAAGTTAATTAGTATTTATTAATATAATGGAATCAATTGTGATTAGATTCGAGCTAGTTGAAAGCGGAAATTCGGGGAAAAAGCTATAATTGAAGAGTAATCTGGACTTCAAGGCTAGAGGTAACTGTTTGTTCTATCCTAGTTTGAGGGAATAGGATTATGTGCTATGTGCTATGTGATCGAGTGCGGTGTAGGGGCTGTAGTGACGAGCATCCATACATTAGCGTCTTGCATGACTGTGAGTTGTTGTTAATACTTGTTGTGAGACATTTTTGAGATAAATTGTTGAACCCTTGCCGGGTTGTGGGATTATTATTGTTCTCCCTTGCCGGGATTTGTTGTGAAGCGAGATATTGATTGCCCTTGCCGGGACTTTGTTGTGATGATTATTGTGTCCCTTGCCGGGACGGTTCATGATTTATTGTTTTCATTCTCTGCCCTTAACTGTGATTGTTATTTGGGTGAGGAAGAGTGATAATGTACGAAGGTTAATGCCGTGCCATGTTATTGATTGTGCACGAAGGATCACGTCGTGCCTTGTTATTGAACCATGTACGAAGGATCATGTCGTACCATGGATGTGAGGATGAGAGTAAAAGTACGAAGGGTGATGCCATGCACTTTATTTGCTTATTTGGTGAGGATGAGAGTAAAAGCACGAAGGGTGATGCCGTGCAACTATTTACTATTCCTTGACTTGATATTACCTGTTTTCGATTATACTTTGGTTCTCCTTGTTGATTTAATAACTGTTGTTAACTGTTGAGTTCCTTTGTGATATTACTTGTTGAGTTGTTACTTGATTACTTCTCGTTATCTTGTGGTGTACATATATATATATAGAACTGCACATGATTATTTCTCGTTATCTTGTGGTGTACATATATATATAGAACTGCATAGGTTTATGTGGGTGTCCGGTCCTAGGCTTGTCACTACTTCACCGGGATAGGCCAGGCACTTACCAGCACATGGGGTCGGATTGTGCTGATACTGCACTTCTGTGCGTTTTTGCACAGGTCCAGGTGTTACACCCCAAGTTTTCATACGTGAGAGTATGTCGTAAGTCAATTGATGTAAGCTCATAAATGAGATTATATTTGAAAGCAAATAAAGTAAGTTAATCATGTTACTTTGGAGGTTACAAATACTTAAGATCATGAATGACAAGTACCAAAAGGGTTGGAAAGCTTAATCGCTAAACAAATTGAAGAAAATAAGTTCCGTCGAAAATCGACAAGTTTTGAATGTTATAACATATTCTTTTGGTGTGAGACTAGGGTGATTAACATGATGAGGAGGTTAAGTTATGAGTTATTTAAGTCGTATGATAGTCGTGTGTTATTTTTTTTAAGTCAAACGAGTTATAGAACAAAAGTTAGCAAAGGCCATCACAAGTTGCATTCATAATATGCTGAAATTTAGGCCAAATGTAGATGCACTTTTCTCCAAATATACTTTGAATAAATGGATGATATACATATCAAATTGAAGATCTACGAGTCTAGGTTTCAACGCATTAAACCGTTCGTCAATACGACATCGGAGTAGAAAGATATTCATGTTTTCGCGAGACCGCGCAAGCAGCTCCCAATGGGACCCACTTAGGCGGTGGTTGACCTACTTCAATTATTAAACGATTTGGACGCCTATTTTTCACTTATTTTCAACTCAACTTCGTCTCCAACCTTCTCCTAACCCTTATAAACAGATTCCACAAGGGTTTGAAGTGATTCCAAAGTGATTACACCATATTTCAACATCAAAACTTAGTTCTAGTGAAGAACAACACCTCTTTGAGGTTATGTTGTCATTGAGGATTGTTATGGGCTGTATTTGGATGAAATTCCAAGTTGTTGCTGCTGTATAAGGTGAGTATATCAGCCTACTAATTGTGCTTAAGCTTTCTTGTATGTTGGTTAAGTTTTTAGGATGTTAAATTACAAGATAATACTTGGATTAGCTTAAGTCACTTCTATGGTGTTGTATTGCCATTGAGGGTTGTTGTAAGCTGTTTATAACTTGGATTTCGACTTGAAGTTGCTTTAGCAAGTATGTATATTGTGTTCTTTCATGTGCTTAAGGTTATCTTGATGTTGTTTAAGTTAAATGGATAGAGTAGACATGAACTAGTGAATAAAGCTACTAATTGAAGATAGTTGGAGTTGAGGATTGTTTCCTTTGTTATAAATATTTGGTATAAGGATGGAATCATTGATGAATGACTTCATAATCACGTTAATGATAGTTTTAAATTAATGTAAGAAGTCTATAAGGGGTGATATGGGTTATACGGATTCCAACCGGAGCTTGCCGCTCGTCGTGAAGTAGTTGTGACTTGTTGTTGTTATATGATGTCTTGTTATTGATATTTATAGGTTGCTGGACTTACATGGCTGTTGTTGTTGTTGGTATATGGTATTGGAGGAGGCCCTTGTTACAAGGGAGATGCTGCCCGAATTTACGTAGACGAGCTACTAGCTTAAGTTTCAGACTTAGCATTTGCTCAACACTGATTTTGAATCTCTTTATGCCATGGTAGATTGAGTTGAGTTGTTTGAAGAGTTGCTTGAGAGGTATTAAGGACTCACCATGGTTAAGGTATGTTAAGGCATTTCCTTCTTTCTTTTGGCATGATCTAATATGAAATGAATAAGCTATTTCATAATGAATATACTCCTAGCAACTAAGGTTGTCCATGTTGTTCTTTCCATACAAAGTTATTCTATGAAAGTATGTATGATCCATAAGTCCTAGTGAAGTTCATATTGTATGTCCATAATGTTCTTACGTCACTCAGGAAGGTTTAGAACGTGATTCCATGAGTCGAGCATACATTATATATATGTATCTATCTTACTCTACCGAGCCGCGCTATAGTCGGCCGGGTACGGCACCTATTGTGCAACCACTGATCAGTTGGGTTTATCGAGCTCCACGTGGCCGGGTACGTTTTTACCGAGTCCTCTTTGAGGCCGGGTACGATGTGATGATGATGATGATGCCCCCAGAGGCAAATGTTTTTAAAGGTATATGTATATGTATGTATTATGCATTTCATGTCAGTAGCCCCCAGAGGCACTCAGATGTTCCAGGTTGTATTTCCTCCATCTCTCTTTACATTACTATTCTTGTTTATGCTTTCTTGCCTTACATACTCGGTAAATTATTCGTAATGACGTCCCTTTTGCCTAGGGATGCTGTGTTTCATGCCCGCAGGTCCCGATTGATATATTGATTGTCCTCCTATTAGGCTATCAGCTCAGCGAAGGTGTTGGCGCACTCCACTTGCTCCGGAGTTGCCTATTTGGTCAGTATGCTTAAGATATGTATTGGTTGGTATAGTGGGGCCCTGCCCCGACCTTTATGATTTTATGTACTCTTAGAGGCTTGTAGACAGATGTCAGGTGTATGGATACTTGTATGGCCTTGTCGGCCAATATTTTGAGTTTACAAATGGTCATGTCGGCCTTATAGGCCCGTGTGTTATATGTATAAGTTTGTATATCATGTTGGGTCATCATATGTTGAGTATTCCCTTATGTTTTATTCTTGTTATCTCATGGCGGGTTTTCTGGCTTATTTACTCATAATAGTATAATAAGAAAGATATGTTACGTTGGTACTCGGTTAAGTAAGGTACCTGGTGCCCGTCGCGGCCCATCGGTTTGGGTCGTGACAAAAGTGGTATCAGAGCAGTTCTGTCCTAGGGGGTCTACAAGCCGTGTCTAGTAGAGTCTTGTTTATGGGTGTGTCGTGCACCACACTTATAAGCAGGAGGCTACATGGCATTTAGGATTGTCACTCTTTCTTCTTACTCTAGATCGTGTGGTAGAGCCCACTTATAAGAATTCAAATCCCATTTTTTTTTTGTTATTCGTAATAAGACGATATGTACATCCTGAAAGAAGGATTGGAAAGAAATATAGTTGTGGAAGAGCTGAATCAAAGGAACTGGATTTTGTATAATGCCTACGATAAGTAAATTTGAGGTCTTCAGCAGATCATCGGTGTAGTGAAAGGTGTAAGCCTCTTGATAAGGAGCCTTAAGCCAAGAATGCCTACCCACCTTTATGGTGAAAGACAATGAGAGATTAAAAACTACAAGTTTCAACAACCAAAAGAAGCAAGATAAAGAAGGGCACGAGGCTCCCAATTAATGAAGGTTAACAGTGTTTGTAATTGAGGCAGAGGAACATAAGCTTTTTGAGTTATATTCAATAGTAGCAGAGGTATATACAATTGCTCGCACCTATTCAAGATGTGCCCTATGGGGGTTAATATAAGTAGTATATGAAGATAGGATGGCGGAATTGTTTGTGTCAGTTGACATTTCTGAAGGATATTGCAAATGTGCTAATAGATCTCCTTGTGAGACACACAGATGGTACACTTTAAAATAGTGTAGCCAGATTTGAGTACGACAAAGACATGCACCATAAGTCTTGAATTGATACATATTACCTTAGTATGGCTCGTGTTCCTATTAAAGAGAGAGCATTAAGCAACCTGAAGAGCCACTGGATGGAGCAAATGGAAGCTAAAGGCAAAATAATGTTTTGTTCGAGTGTTCAAAATAAAGTGATTGACAGAAATGTTAGCAAGAAAATAAGAAGAGAGTTAATGAAGCATTATGAGTAAGAGCTAATACATGAATGACAACGGTAGAAAAAAAATGACAATATTATAGAGTTTATAGTCAAGTGAAAGGAAATACAAGAGGTGACAAGCCTTGAGACAACAAAAGAGTATAGGCCATAAGGTTATATCCTCATTTTGAGAAGTAAGTTCGTGACGCCAACGCGACTACCAGAGGGGAGAGTTAATCCCTAGAGTAACAAAAATCAGTATGGACTATTAAATACGCTAATCTAAATATGAATTAGGGACTAAATGATTGGAAAGTACTCGGCATCAAGGGAATTTCAGATTTCATTCCAGCGGTAATAAAATGGACCACAGAAGAAGATTCACGATGAACGCAGAGAATAGTCATTATGGAGACGCTTCCATAGAATAAGCAATGTGAGCAAAGTTAACCTTAAGAGACTGTATGTTCCAGTTACGCTAAGTGTCAGCCTCGCGAGTAGGGAATTGTTCATCCTTGGTACAGCATAATTGCCGCAAGGCAAGTAAGGATCATTGATGAGAAACAACGCCAAAGATGAATAGGTAAAACATCTATAGGTAGATCCTCGTGGCGTCAGCTTTTAGTACACCCATAAAGGGGGGAATATGGAGTGATATGGCATTAAGTTAGAATTAAATGGTTCTAGTAACTATGAAATGGTAAAGGAAGAATGAGATAAATAAAAGTGGAATGAGATGGCACTTATCCAAATCATATAGATACGCTACCATTCAAGAATATTCTGCAAGCACGACATCAAGGAGAGGAAGTAAAGGTTCTTGCTCGAGCTGTTATTAATAAATAAGGAGCCAGTGCGAGACATAAGTTAAAACAAAGTAATTAACCTAAGAAAGATTACGAGGAATATTGATATGAGGATGGGCTAACGAGTAGTTAGTAATTGGTCAGGAAGATCTCACTTATGCCAAAATAGGAGGTTATAGACGAATCATCAGATCGTGTAAGATAAACATAGTAGAACCCAACATGGAGAATTCAGTTTCGGAGAATATCATTTTGAGATATATATTCAAACAAAAGTCGAGGTAGTTAAAGGTACAGTATGAGTGTTTTGGGGGTAAAAGAAAGAGCCACTGGAAAGGCAGTCAAAATATCAGTTCAAAAGCAACCATACAAGCACAGGGGCATGGAAGCAAGCAACTACAGATGATTATAGGCAAGTAAGGACATCAAAAAGGTCCGTAATAAGGTCACAACTTTACGAGAGTCAAAGGTTATCCCTAAGTACTATAATGAAAGACTAGCCGAGGAGATAAGAAAGAAGGCTCCAACCTAAGAACAACGACCTAAAGAGGAAATAGTCGTGTAACAACAATCTCGCAACAACATTCTAAGAATTCCAAAGGAAAGTGGCACCTACCATGGCTAATGAATGGGAAATAAGAGTTAAAAGTAATATTCAAAATCATGAGTAGTATAAAAATTTTGGCAAGTGTGGGCACTAATATAAGCTAAGTATGGACGCAACAAGGAGGCAAAAAAACATGGAAACGAAATAGCTTACATTGAAAGAAAGCTAATATGGAAAGAAAGAATTATTACACTCAAGATTTTGGAACATTATCCAGGCAACATATCTATTAACAATCATACAGCCATAGAAGACTCCGGTATAAGTTGAAATAAAGAATTGAACCCAGGGGCATAAACAAAGGATTAAATTGTTAGAAGATTGTATCATAGATATTTCATAATGCCCATGAAAGGCTAAGGTGATAACTGGTACCATGAGCCTTCGATTGAGTAATGATCTGACAAATAAAAGAACGGGGTATCATGAATTGGACAGAATTAAAATATCCACGCAAGGTAAATCACATTGGGATACCGTGAGATACGGTTATGAAAGCAGGGTATCGCCCCAGATGGATCAATCTGATCATTAAGATATCCCTAATAAAACATGAATCCTAGCACCAATATTACATAAAAGGTTAAGTTATCAGGGGTGGATTATGGATCAAAATTGATATGAATCAACAATGGATGGACAAAATTCACAAAGTATGAGATGAGATTAGACTGTCATTATTAAGATTTACAGTAATGAGGATGCATTAAAGGATATAGATTTATACTTATAGGACAAGCAGCGAATGAATAACCCGGAGATGAGTGGCAGACCACGTTAATAATAAACCGAAGTAAGAGTTAGGATATAGTATGACCTACCTAGATATAGTAAAAACACAAGCATAAAAACCTGAGGATATAAAGCAAGGTATAGCAATAGTCGTAAGTTTGACAAAGTACCAAGCGAAGAACTTTAGTACAACTATAGATGCCTAGAGTGACAACTTGTCATAGTTCTGTATATGTCCACAAAGTGAGGTCTAGAGATTGGCTAAAACCCAAGAGGAAAAAGGAGAGAAGAGTTGCATAGACACACATACAAATACACGGTTGTACATGATGCATGACAGAAGCATTTACGAGATTAAAAGAATTCCGACCACAGGTTGTGGTGTGAGAAAGAGGCCTAAAGGGGGGAATACCCTGGCCTTTGGGATTACTTACAAAATAGTTTACTATCTGTCAAGGAAAATATTCAAGTATTCATCAGAGCTAAAGGTTATGATATTGATAAATGCATTAGTCAACATTCGAGGAAGAATGTTCCAAAGGGGGGAATGATGTTACACCCCAAGTTTTCATACGTGAGAGTATGTCTGTAAGGCCCCGTAAAATTTTTGTGCATAAAACCTAGTAGCTGTGGTGTCATGGTCCGAATAATGTGTTAGGAATGCGTAGAATTCTTCGCGGCGAGCTTGCGAGCCGCGGTTCGGACCCTTGGTAATGATTTAAGTTTCAAAAATGTAGAGAAATAATTTTTCCGAAAAAGTGTCAAATGTGCGGTCAAGAATGCGACCGCAAACCTGACATGCGGACCGCATTCTGACCGCAAATCGTTCCAGAGAGTTGCCCAAAATTGTGTCCAATGTGCGGTCGATATGCGATCGCATGTCAATCTGCGGTGCACTTTTGCGACCGCGGAATCAACATGCGGTCCGCATAGTGACCGCAAATCGTTCCAGAGCCTGCGTAATTTTTTGAGCCATTCTGCGGCCACTATGCGGACCGCATGTTGATTCTGCGGTCGCATAGTGACCGCATATTTGACCCCGGCCCAGATTTTTGTAACATTTTGACCCGATCTCTTCTTTAATATAACACCTTTCTTCTTCATTTTATCATATCATCTCACCAAAATTAGAGAGAGAAGAGAGGGTTTTTAGAGAGAGAAGTTCTTCATCTTCAAAGATTGTTCCAACTACTTAATCCCAAGGGATTCTAGGGCAAGGATTCAACTTCCCCAATATTTTCAAGGTAAAAGCCCTAACTATTTTCTTTGATTTTCAGTTTTAAATTGGGTAAAGAGAGGTTTGCATATAATAGCTTTTGAAAATAGAATTTTTACACTCATGCATGATTATTGAACTTGATTTCTAGTAAAAAGAAGTGAGTAGAAGTAAGAGTCTTCAAGAACAAGGTTGGCAAGAGTAGGATATCTTGTGTAAGCATAAAATGGAGGAAAAATCATCACCAGGTATGTATGGCAAATTTTGATTCTTGTGAAATCGCCTATGTGTGTGAAGTTGTTTGTTTCGTGTTAAATTGACAAATTGTGTGAAATTCTTGATGTTGTTGTTGGATATTCAAAGTTTGTTGTTGAGCTATGAGTGATGTAAAATGAGAGTTTAAATTTGGCAAAAGAATTGTGAATAATGACTATGATGGCCTATATGGCACCTTGTGGAAAACAAATGAAACACTTGAGAATTGGGTTATTGTGGAAAGAGATGAAACACTTGAATTGTGGAAATATTGTAACATGGTTGTGATATTGCATTGAGAAGAAATTGAGAACATGAACCAATGTGTAAGTTGCTTATTTGAACTTGTTGAAATTGTGTGTAGTACATTATCTGTTGTTTGAAATTGTTGTGTTTTCAACTGTAAGGCGGGGTCGTGTTGCGCGCCGCAACGTGGTGAAATAAGGTTTGGGTTGGGGTGATAAGGGTGGCCGAGGTAATAAGGGTGGTCAGGAGCAATAAGGATGGAAAGCGATCGAAATCGCTATTGAAAATTGATACATAAATCAATAATGTGAAATTGTGAAAGGAGACAGCAGGAGAGTTTGCAACCTGTGGGGCACTGATTGCCCCTTTGTTTGACTACTTGTGCTTTACGTGATTGATTGGTTATTGTTAAATTGGTTGATTGTAGAAAGCGCTTTGTGTTGAGAATTATTTGAAATAAGGAAAATGTGGAAACATGGTTGGCTCTGGCTTAATTAATTGTTGATGTAATTTAATGGCTTGAGTTTACTTGGGACAAAGTTTGTCCATACATACCGGTACAATTCAAGTGTACTGACGTCCCTTTTGCCGGGGGCGCTACATTCGTGTCATGATTGTAGGTGGATCAGTAGCAGGCACTTCAGCTCATCGGCAGTAGTATCCTTCTCCTTCCACTGCCCGTTTTGTTGAGCCCCTTTCTTCCTCGGGGCCTTGTGTGGTTCATGCCACTCGGTTTAGATTTCATTTTGGTTTTGTAAGGTATAGCCGGAGCCTTGTTACCGGCAAGTATTGTATTTCTCTTTTTGTATCCTAGAGGCTCTGTAGACATGTAAACTGTGGGACTCCAGTCTTATGTATATATATGGTGCTATGTCGGGCGTTGTAAAAATTGGAATCTTGTTAATGAATCACTCGTATGGTTTTATTTGTTTAATGTGAAATCAATTATGATTAGTAATATATTTGGTTAATGAGAAACAGTCAACACAGGGGTAACGCGTGGGAATGAAAGGCACCCAGGTCCGCTTGACTGGGGCAACCCGGTCAGGCGCCGGTCATGTTCCTCGATTTGGGGCGTGACAAACTTGGTATCAGAGCTTAAGGTTTTAAAGTGTCCTAGGATGTCTCGGAGCCGTGTCTAGTAGTGCCCTTCTTATAGGTGTGTTGTCGACCACATCATATAAGTAGGGGGCTACACGAGCATTTAGGAATTTACCTACTTCTTTGATAATCTATATCGTGCGGTAAAGTGCAATGTGGAGATATCTGTGTCTAATTCGTGCCTTGTTCCCAAATTTTCAGAATATGGCACCTAAGAAGAAGGCTAGACTCGGCCTTAGGGCCAATGCCGACCTAAGTGCAGCTGTTAATCATGTACCCGATGCCGTGGGAGAGAATGAACCACCAGTCCCGAATTTGCCTGGCCCAACTGTTCAAAACCCAAGTGTCCCTATTCCAGTTGCGGCAGAGGATGCCACCATTCCTCCTGCCAGTGTTCCTGACTCAGATACAGTTCCCGCTTCGGGCTCCGGTATCTCTAATGAAGAACTTAGGGGAGCCATCCATATGTTAACACAATTAGTGGCTGCCCAGGCCCAGAGATCCCATGATGCCCCTGCATCCTCCAGCGGACAGGGAGATTCTTTTGGCTCCAGAGTCCATCAATTCTTGCGATTGGCCCCTCCAGAATTTTCAGGCACCGATCCAGAGGCTGACCCACAGGAATTCCTTGATGAGATATACAAGACCCTCAGAGTGATGAAGGCTACAGATATAGAGGGGGTAGAGTTGGCCTCTTACAAGCTGAAGGGAGCGGCACGTTCATGGTTCGAAATGTGGGAGGATTCCCGTGAAGAAGGGAGCCCTCCGGCCGGATGGGATGAGTTCGTGGATGCATTCATGGACCACTTCTTGCCTGCTGAGACAATGGCAGCACGTGCCACGGAGTTCGAGCTCCTCAAGTAGGGCAATATGAGTGTTTGGGAGTATCACATGGAGTTTGTAAGGTTGTCCAAGTATGCTCCTCATTTAGTGTCGACCATGGATGCCGGGTTCGACGGTTTGTTCACGGCCTTAGCCCTTTGGTAGTGAATGAGGCCGCCACGGCAGCTTTGCACTCGGACATGAACTATGGGAGGATTGTGGGGTTTGCTCGGGCCACGAGAGGCCAGGGAATTGAAGATTCGTGCAGAAGAGAAAGTAGCAGCGCAGGGCCGGTCAATGGGTCGTTCGGGGAGATCACTTCCGGGGAAGGGGTCATCGGGGCCATCCCGGTCATATGCTCGGTCCTCCGCGAGTGCACCGCCATCCGTGCACGGTCGTCGGCGAGGCGGTTACTCGAGACTCGGTTCGGACGGCGGGAGGTCTCGTCGGTCCTGGTCATCCTGGGGTGAGATCCCGGCGGACGGGAGACCTACATGCCCCAAGTGTGGGAGATTTCATACGGAAACTTGCTACCTTGACCTTCCGGTGTGCTTCGGATGCGGGGTGAGAGGTCACATTCGGCGGGACTGCCGTGCACCCGTCAGGGTATAGGTAGGGGATCTGCTCGGTCATCCGGTTCTTCGAGCTGCTACATCATCGGTGCGTACTCCAGCAGCAGCAGGGCGTGGTGCAGCTAGGGGTGGAGCTCGGGGTAGGGGTGGACCTAGCCGATTCTATGCATTGAGTGGCCGCCAAAATGCCGAGGCTTCTCCAGATGTTGTTACAGGTATCCTGTCTGTTCAAACTATTGATTGCTATGCCCTTATTGATCCGGGGTCCTCCTTGTCTTATGTTACTCCATTCATTGCTTCAAGCTTTGGGATAGAACCCGAACAGCTTCATGAGCCGTTCTTTGTGTCGACTCCTATTGGTGATTCTATTACAGCCTCACGAGTCTATAGGAATTGTGTTGTTACGGTGGGTGGTCGTGATACCACGGCCGATCTTATTGAGCTTGGGATGGTAGATTTTGATGTAATTATGGGGATGGATTGGCTCTATTCGTGCTTTGCCAAACTTGACTTGTCGAACGAGAGTTATGAGGCTCGAGTTCCCTAACGAGCCAATCATTGAATGGAGAGGAAATGGTGTGGTGCCAAGGGGTAGGTTTATTTCCTACCTTAAGGCTTCGAAGATGATTAAGAAGGGGTGTATCTATCACCTGGTTCGGGTAACGGACACCACCTCAGAGGTGCCTACCCTCGAGTCCGTGCCAATTGTGAATGAATTTCTTGAAGTGTTTCCAGATGAGCTTCCAGGCATCCCGCGGATAGGGAGATTGATTTCGGAATTGATGTATTGCCAGATACTCAGCCAATATCCATTCCACCTTACAGAATGGCGCCAGCAGAGTTAAGGGAGTTAAAGGAGCGGTTGAGGGATTTATTAGAGAAAGGGTTCATACGACCGAGTGTGTCGCCATGGGGTGCTCCGGTTCTCTTTGTCAGAAAGAAGGATGGGTCACTTCGAATGTGTATTGATTATCGCCAGCTTAACAAAGTCACCATTAAGAATAAATATCCATTGCCTCGAGTGGATGATCTGTTTGACCAATTGCAGGGAGCGAAGTTCTTCTCAAAGATTGATTTACGGTCCGGGTACCACCAGTTAAAAATCAGGGAGCAGGATATTCCTAAGACCGCCTTCAGAACTCGTTATGGTCACTTCGAGTTTTTGGTCATGTCTTTTGGGCTAACCAATGCCCCAGCAGCTTTCATGGACCTTATGAATCGGGTTTTCAAGCCATTCCTAGATTCCTTTGTGATTGTATTCATTGACGATATTCTCATCTACTCTCGGAGCGGGGAAGATCATGCCGTTCACCTCAGAGCAGCATTGCAGACCCTTCTTCAGCATCAATTGTATGCCAAGTTCTCAAAATGTGAGTTTTGGTTGGAGTCCGTAGCTTTTCTAGGGCATGTTATTTCCGGTGAGGGAATTATGGTGGATCCTCAGAAGATTGCGGCAGTGAAAGATTGGCCTAGACCCACGACCCCGACAGAGATTCGCAGCTTTTTGGGTCTGGCAGGGTACTATCGGAGGTTTGTAGAGGGATTCTCAACCCTCGCCTCCCCATTGACTAAATTGATGCAGAAAGCAGTTAAGTTCCAGTGGTCCGATGCTTGTGAGAAAAGTTTCCAAGAACTGAAGTCAAGATTGACCTCGGCACCAGTATTGGCCTTGCCAGAAGGCACAGAGGGATTTGTAGTCTATTGTGATGCCTCCAGAGTCGGTTTGGGATGTGTATTGATGCAGCACGGAAAGGTTATAGCTTATGCTTCCAGGAAAACTCAAGAACCATGAGAAGAATTATCCGACGCATGATTTGGAACTTGCAGCTGTTGTGTTTGCCTTGAAAATATGGCGACACTATCTTTATGGGGTTCATGTAGATGTGTTTTCAGACCACAAGGGCCTCCAGTATTTGTTCAAGCAGAAAGAGCTGAATCTGAGACAGCGGCGGTGGTTAGAACTACTCAAGGACTATGATATGGACATATTGTACCATCCGGGGAAGGCAAATGTGGTAGCCGACGCTCTTAGTCGAAAATCCATGGGTAGTTTGGCTCATTTGGGTGTGGATCAGAGACCCCTGGCTCGAGAGGTTTACCAATTAGCCAGCTTGGGGGTTCGTATCTCGGCGTCAGACGAGGGGGATATTTTGGTGCATAATGGAGGAGAATCATCATTGGTCGCGGAAATCAAGGAAAAACAGTTCATGGATCCAGCATTGGTTCGGGTGAAGGAAGCAGTCATGAATGACAAGACCTCAGCATTTGTACTCAGCAGCGAAGATGGTGTATTGCGGTGTCAAGATAGGCTATGTGTTTCGGATGTGGACGAGCTTCGGGAAAGAGTGATGGTAGAGGCTCATACTTCCAGGTATTCTGTGCACCCTGGTTCAACGAAAATGTATCACGATCTCAAGGAGATTTATTGGTGGAACGGTATGAAAAGGGATGTGGCAGGATTTGTAGCTAAATGTCCGAACTGTCAACAAGTGAAGGCCGAGCATCAACGGCCCGGTGGATTAACTCGGCTTATAGAAATACCAAGGTGGAAATGGGAGATGATCAATATGGATTTCGTGGTGGGGTTACCTCGCACTCAGCATAAGTTTGACTCAATATGGGTGATAGTGGATCGACTCACCAAATCAGCTCACTTCCTGCCTGTCAAGTCCACTGATACCGCGGAGCAATATGCAAGATTGTACATCAAAGAGATAGTAAGGCTTCATGGCACTCCACTTTCTATCATCTCATATCGCGGGGCTCAGTTCACCGCTAACTTTTGGAAGAAGTTTCAGCAAGGTTTGGGAACTCAGGTGAATCTCAGCACAGCTTTCCATCCACAGACCGATGGACAGGCCGAGCGGACCATTCGGACGCTTGAAGATATGTTGCGGGCTTGTGTCTTAGATTTTAAAGGTAATTGGGATGAACACTTGCCACTGATAGAATTTGCTTACAATAACAGCTATCATGCTAGCATTCAAATGGCCCCGTTTGAGGCATTGTACGGGAGAAGATGTAGATCGCCAATCGGGTGGTTTGAAGTAGGTGAAGCGGAATTGCTAGGGCCAGATATGGTGTACGAAGCTATGGAAAAGGTCAAAGTTATTCAGGAGAGAATGAAAACAGCACAGAGTCGTCAAAAGTCCTATGCGGACGTTCGTCGAAGGGATTTGGAGTTTCAAGTCGATGATTGGGTGTTCTTGAGGGTATCTCCTATGAAGGGAGTCATGCGATTCGGAAAGAAAGGAAAATTGAGTCCTAGGTATGTCGGGCCATATCGGATCGTTCAAAGGATTGGTCAAGTTGCTTATAGGCTAGAGTTGCCTCCCGAGATGTCATCAATGCACCCGGTATTCCACGTGTCCATGTTGAAGAAAGTGATTGGAGATCCATCCACCATCATGCCAGTCGAAGCTATAGAGGTTAATGAAGATTTGTCATATGAAGAAGTTCCGGTTGCCATTCTTGATAGGCAAGTCCGTAAGTTGAGAAATAAGGAAGTTGCCTCTGTTAAAGTATTGTGGCGAAGTCAACAAGTTGAGGAGGCCACATGGGAAGCGGAAAAAGAGATGAAAGAAAAGTACCCCCATTTGTTTGATCAAGCCTAGAAGAAATTAGGTGACCCTTCTACTCCTAGTAATTGTCATTTTATCCAAGTCGTTTCTCTCTTAGTGTTAGTAAAGTCCCCTTTATTTTTGTAATGAGTTTAATGTGTTGTCGCATTGGGTCACTTGAACCGTTCTTGATAAATGAAAGCCTTATAAAGATTTACGTGTTTAATAAACAACTAATAGTAAGTGTAGATTGGTAATGATTTGTTAAGTGTACATGGTGTGTTAAAATGGTTAAATAAGGTAAGAATTCATTGAAGTGACTAGTTTATGTGCAATTGTAACAATGTGATAGAATATGTGCATTCGTTGAGGTAAGAAGGTGTATACCGGTTGTGAATAGTGTTGTTGTTGTATATTGTTGTTTGGTGATGTGTTTCGGGGGCCCTCTGACAGGTGGATATGTTCATAATACAAAGGAAACTCTGGCGAAATTTTTCTAAAATATAAGAGTTAGTCAAAATTTTGATAGCTTGCATATCATGTCTTTCAAAACTCATTTATTTCAAAATCCTCATTCGAGGACGAATGATCTTAAGGGGGGGAGGATGTAAGGCCCCGTAAAATTTTTGTGCATAAAACCTAGTAGCTGTGGTGTCATGGTCCGAATAATGTGTTAGGAATGCGTAGAATTCTTCGCGGCGAGCTTGCGAGCCGCGGTTCGGACCCTTGGTAATGATTTAAGTTTCAAAAATGTAGAGAAATAATTTTTCCGAAAAAGTGTCAAATGTGCGGTCAAGAATGCGACCGCAAACCTGACATGCGGACCGCATTCTGACCGCAAATCGTTCCAGAGAGTTGCCCAAAATTCGTGTCAAATGTGCGGTCGATATGCGATCGCATGTCAAATCTGCGGTGCACTTTGCGACCGCAGAATCAACATGCGGTCCGCATAGTGACCGCATTCCTTAACAGAACCTGCGTAATTTTTTGAGCCATTCTGCGGTCACTATGCGGACCGCATGTTGATTCTGCGGTCGCATAGTGACCGCATATTTGACCCCGGCCCGGATTTTTGTAACATTTTGACCCGATCTCTTCTTTAATATAACACCTTTCTTCTTCATTTTATCATATCACCTCACCAAAATTAGAGAGAGAAGAGAGGGTTTTTAGAGAGAGAAGTTCTTCATCTTCAAAGATTGTTCCAACTACTTAATCCCAAGGGATTCTAGGGCAAGGATACAACTTCCCCAATATTTTCAAGGTAAAAGCCCTAACTATTTTCTTTGATTTTCAGGTTTTAAATTGGGTAAAGAGAGGTTTGCATATAATAGCTTTTGAAAATAGAATTTTTACACTCATGCATGATTATTGAACTTGATTTCTAGTAAAAGAAGTGAGTAGAAGTAAGAGTCTTCAAGAACAAGGTTGGCAAGAGTAGGATATCTTGGGTAAGCATAAAATAGGAGGAAAAATCATCACCAGGTATGTATGGCAAATTTTGATTCTTGTGAAATCGCCTATGTGTGTGAAGTTGTTTGTTTCGTGTTAAATTGACAAATTGTGTGAAATTCTTGATGTTGTTGTTGGATATTCAAAGTTTGTTGTTGAGCTATGAGTGATGTAAAATGAGAGTTTAAATTTGGCAAAAGAATTGTGAATAATGACTATGATGGCCTATATGGCACCTTGTGGAAAACAAACGAAACACTTGAGAATTGGGTTATTGTGGAAAGAGATGAAACACTTGAATTGTGGAAATATTGTAACATGGTTGTGATATTGCATTGAGAAGAAATTGAGAACATGAACCAATGTGTAAGTTGCTTATTTGAACTTGTTGAAATTGTGTGTAGTACCTTATCTGCTGTTTGAAATTGTTGTGTTTTCAATTGTAAGGCGGGGTCGTGTTGCGCGCCGCAACGTGGTGAAATAAGGTTTGGGTTGGGGTGATAAGGGTGGCCGAGGTAATAAGGGTGGTCGGGGGCAATAAGGATGGAAAGCGATCGAAATCGCTATTGAAAATTGATACATAAATCAATAATGTGAAATTGTGAAAGGAGACAGCAGGAGAGTTTGCAACCTGTGGGGCACTGATTGCCCCTTTGTTTGACTACTTGTGCTTTACGTGATTGATTGGTTATTGTTAAATTGGTTGATTGTAGAAAGCGCTTTGTGTTGAGAATTATTTGAAATAAGGAAAATGTGGAAACATGGTTGGCTGGGCTTAATTAATTGTTGATGTAATTTAATGGCTTGAGTTTACTTGGGACAAAGTTTGTCCATACATACCGGTACAATTCAAGTGTACTGACGTCCCTTTTGCCGGGGACGCTACATTCGTGTTATGATTGTAGGTGGATCAGTAGCAGGCACTTCAGCTCATCGGCAGTAGTATCTTTCATCCTCCACTGCCCGTTTTTGGTGAGCCCCTTTCTTCCTCGGGGCCTTGTGTGGTTCATGCCACTCGGTTTAGATTTCATTTTGGTTTTGTAAGGTATAGCCGGAGCCTTGTTACCGACAAGTATTGTATTTCTCTTTTTGTATCCTAGAGGCTCTGTAGACATGTAAACTGTGGGACTCCAGTCTTATGTATATATATGGTGCTATGTCGGGCGTTGTAAAAATTGGAATCTTGTTAATGAATCACTCGTATGGTTTTATTTGTTTAATGTGAAATCAATTATGATTAGTAATATATTTGGTTAATGAGAAACAGTCAACACAGGGGTAACGCGTGGGAATGAAAGGCACCCAGGTCCGCTTGACTGGGGCAACCCGGTCAGGCGCCGGTCATGTTCCTCGATTGGGGCGTGACAATGTCGTAAGTCAATTGATGTAAGCTCATAAATGAGATTATATTTGAAAGCAAATAAAGTAAGTTAATCATGTTACTTTGGAGGTTACAAATACCTAAGATCATGAATGACAAGTACCAAAAGGGTTGGAAAGCTTAATCGCTAAACAAATTGAAGAAAATAAGTTCCGTCGAAAATCGACAAGTTTTGAATGTTATAACATATTCTTTTGGTGTGAGACTAGGGTTATTAACATGATGAGGAGGTTAAGTTATGAGTTATTTAAGTCGTATGATAGTCGTGTGTTATTTCTTTTTAAGTCAAACGAGTTATAGAACAAAAGTTAGCAAAGGCCATCACAAGTTGCATTCATAATATGCTGAAATTTAGGCCAAATGTAAGATGCACTTTTCTCCAAATATACTTTGAATAAATGGATGATATACATATAAAATTGAAGATCTACGAGTCTAGTTTTCAATGCATTAAACCGTTCGTCAATACGACATCGGAGTAGAAAGATATTCATGTTTTCGCGAGACCGCGCAAGCAGCTCCCAATGGGACCCACTTAGGCGGTGGTTGACCTACTTCAATTATTAAACGATTTGGACGCCTATTTTTCACTTATTTTCAACTCAACTTCGTCTCCAACCTTCTCCTAACCCTTATAAACAGATTCCACAAGGGTTTGAAGTGATTCCAAAGTGATTACACCATATTTCAACATCAAAACTTAGTTCTAGTGAAGAACAACACCTCTTTGAGGTTATGTTGTCATTGAGGATTGTTATGGGCTGTATTTGGATGAAATTCCAAGTTGTTGCTGCTGTATAAGGTGAGTATATCAGCCTACTAATTGTGCTTAAGCTTTCTTGTATGTTGGTTAAGTTTTTAGGATGTTAAATTACAAGATAATACTTGGATTAGCTTAAGTCACTTCTATGGTGTTGTATTGCCATTGAGGGTTGTTGTAAGCTGTTTATAACTTGGATTTCGACTTGAAGTTGCTTTAGCAAGTATGTATATTGTGTTCTTTCATGTGCTTAAGGTTATCTTGATGTTGATTAAGTTAAATGGATAGAGTAGACATGAACTAGTGAATAAAGCTACTAATTGAAGATAGTTGGAGTTGAGGATTGTTTCCTTTGTTATAAATATTTGGTATAAGGATGGAATCATTGATGAATGACTTCATAATCACGTTAATGATAGTTTTAAATTAATGTAAGAAGTCTATAAGGGGTGATATGGGTTATACGGATTCCAACCGGAGCTTGCCGCTCGTCGTGAAGTAGTTGTGACTTGTTGTTGTTATATGGTGTCTTGTTATTGATATTTATAGGTTGCTGGACTTCCATGGCTGTTGTTGTTGTTGGTATATGGTATTGGAGGAGGCCCTTGTTACAAGGGAGATGCTGCCCGAATTTACGTAGATGAGCTACTAGCTTAAGTTTCAGACTTAGCCTTTGCTCAACACTGATTTTGAATCTCTTTATGCCATGGAAGATTGGGTTGAGTTGTTTGAAGAGTTGCTTGAGAGGTATTAAGGACTCACCATGGTTAAGGTATGTTAAGGCATTTCCTTCTTTCTTTTGGCATGATCCAATATGAAATGAATAAGCTATTTCATAATGAATCAACTCCTAGCAACTAAGGTTGTCCATGTTGTTCTTTCCATACAAAGTTATTCTAAGAAAGTATGTATGATCCATAAGTCCTAGTGAAGTTCATATTGTATGTCCATAATGTTCTTACATCACTCAGGAAGGTTTAGAACGTGATTCCATGAGTCGAGCATACATTATATATATGTATCTATCTTACTCTACCGAGCCGCGCTATAGTCGGCCGGGTACGGCACCTATTGTGCAACCACTGATCAGTTGGGTTTATCGAGCTCCACGTGGCCGGGTACGTTTTTACCGAGTCCTCTTTGAGGCCGGGTACGATGTGATGATGATGATGATGCCCCCAGAGGCAAATGTTTTTAAAGGTATATGTATATGTATGTATTATGCATTTCATGTCAGTAGCCCCCAGAGGCACTCAGATGTTCCGGGTTGTATTTCCTCCATCTCTCTTTACATTACTATTCTTGTTTATGCTTTCTTACCTTACATACTCGGTACATTATTCGTACTGACGTCCCTTTTGCCTGGGGACGCTGTGTTTCATGCCCACAGGTCCCGATTGATAGATTGATTATCCTCCTATTAGGCTATCAGCTCGGCGAAGGTGTTGGCGCACTCCACTTGCTCCGGAGTTGCCTATTTGGTCAGTATGCTTAAGATATGTATTGGTTGGTATAGTGGGGCCCTGCCCCGAACTTTATGATTTTATGTACTCTTAGAGGCTTGTAGACAGATGTCAGGTGTATGGATACTTGTATGGCCTTGTCGGCCTATATTTTGAGTTTACAAATGGTCATGTCGGCCTTATAGGCCCGTGTGTCATATGTATAAGTTTGTATATCATGTTGGGTCATCATATGTTGAGTATTCCCTTATGTTTTATTCTTGTTATCTCATGGCGGGTTTTCTGGCTTATTTACTCATAATAGTATAATAAGAAAGATATGGTACGTTGGTACTCGGTTAAGTAAGGTACCGGGTGCCCGTCGCGGCCCATCGGTTTGGGTCGTGACACTAGGTTTCGATCAGGAGTAGCAGCAGTAGATCTTTTGCGTTGGAGTTGAGCATATTGAGACCGAGGTAGCTTGCAGGCGTCCGCAGGCCCGGCGTCTCTTCCCATTATTTATGTTATTAGTTGTAGTCTCTTTGTTCCGAGACAAACAGATTATGTTATTTTCTTTCAGACCTTTATGTGTAGTATTCAGTAGTAGTTCGTGAGTTGGTGACTCCACGTCTTGGGTAGAGGATTTCAGTATTGTTATACCTTGAATCTGTTTATTTCTATTTTTGATAAAGTCTTCCGCACTTATTTAAATTAAGGTTATGGTTTTGTTGATAAATTGAATAAGAAATATTGCTAAAAACAGGATAGTGTGAGTAAAGTGGCTTGCCTTGCTACCACGAGTTGGCGCCATCACGATCCCGATGTTGGGGGAAAATTCGGGTCGTGACAAGTTGGCTTGCCTTGTTCCTTCTTGTTGTGCGATTCGTTCCTCAAATACTGATTGAACTTCTACTCTGTCCTTTCGCAGATGGAGAGGACATGCGCTTCTTCGTCCGCTGACCAGCAGCCCGAGCCCCAGGCAGCTTCCGTGAAGGGCATGGGCCGAGGCCGTATCGGAGGCCGTTGTAGGGCAGAGCTCAGCCCCCGGCAGCTATTCCAGAGGTGGAGCGTCATATTGAGATTGGCGAGGAGGTTCCAGTCCCAGCAGCTCCAGTGGGCCCAGCTCAGGTCCCAGGAGAGGCCTTATTTACCCCAGATCTTCGGGAGGCTTTGGTCAGGATAGCAGGATTTATGGACAGCGTTGCCAGAGCAGGTTTATTACCAGTTGCACCAGCCACTTCTCAGGCTGGAGGAGGGGCCCAGACTCCTATTGATCGTACTCCGGAGCCAGTGGCTCCTCAGCTTCAGGCACCAGTGGTTCAGCCAGCTGTGGCCACTCAGTCAGGTACCACAGCTCAGGCCGGAGATGGAGCGTCCATGACTTCTGATTCTTTATGGAGACTTGATCGATTCTACAAGCTGTTTACCACTACCTTCAACGGCGCCACATCAGGGGATCCTCGGGATTTCTTATTCAGTTGCCATGAGATTCTCAATACTATGGGAATAGTGGAGTCCAATGGAGTTGACTTCTATACATTCAGGCTTTCAGGATCCGCCAAGACTTGGTGGAGGGATTATTGTTTGACTCGACCAGCAGGGTCCCCGGCTTTATCATGGGATCAGTTTGCAGAGTTATTTCTATAAAAGTTTCTCCCTGTTACTCAGCGGGATGCACTTCGGAGGCAGTTTGAGCGCCTCCAGCAGGGCACTATGACCGTCACTAAGTACGAGACGAGATTTGTTGATTTGGTACGTCATGCAGTGGTGATACTTCCCACGGAGCAGGAGAGGGTCCGCAGGGTTCATAGATAGGCTTAATCAGCCAATTAGACCCCAGATGGCTATGGGAGTGGGGAGTGACATATCATTTCAGGAGGCAGCTAATGCAGCACGTAGAGTTAAGATGGCTCTTGCTCAAGGAGGTGGTTATTCTTCAGACAAGAGGCCTCGTCATTCAGGCATGTTTAGTGGTTCTTCTTCTCATGGCAGGGAATCTTTTGATAGGGGCCAGTCTTCTAGGCCTTTCTATTCCGCCCTTCAGGCTTCACAGGTTGGACCAGGTGATCGTGGGTTTCATGAGTAGTATTCAAATCAGTCTCCTATTAGTGCCCAGCCTCTTCACAGTGTTCGTGGAGGTCATTCAGGTCGTCAGCGCCAGTGGCCCCATCAGCCCAAGAGTTGCTACGGTTGTGGTGACCCAGGTCATCTTGTCAGATTTTGCCCTCGAGCGACGGGCAACACTCAGCAGCGGGGCCTTCCTCCCATGATTCAGGCCCCAGCTGACCCTCAGCCTGCCCAGCTAGCCAGAGGCGGGGGTAGAGATCATAGAGGTGGAGGTCGAGACCGTAGAGGTGGAGACCAACCAGCCAGAGGCAGAGGTCAGCCAGCTGATGGCCGTCCTAGGGATGTAGCTCAGAGGGGAGGTGCTGATCCCCGATTCTATGCTTTCCCAGCCAGGCGAGAGGCAGAGGCATCAGATGCCGTGATTACAAGTACCATTCTTGTTTGTGGCAGAGGTGTTTCAGTATTATTTGACCCTGGGTCTACATATTCATATGTGTCTTCCTACTTTGCACCGTATTTGGCCGTGCCCCGCTATGCTCTGGATATTCTAGTTTATGTGTCTACACCGGTGGGTGACTCCATTGTAGTCGACCGGGTGCATCGTCCGTGCATAATTATCTTTGGGGATCTTGAGACCCGTGTTGATCTGTTGCTTTTGGACATGGTGAATTTTGACGTCATATTGGGGATGGACTGGTTGTCCCCATACCATGCTATTCTAGATTGTCATGCCAAGACTGTGACCTTGTCCTTGCCAGAATCACCCCGACTAGAGTGAAAAGGTACCTCAAGCCACTCCGTTCGCTCTGTTATTTCTTATGTTAAGGCTCGACGCATGGTCAAGAAGGGGTGTCTAGCTTATTAGGCATATGTTCGTGATTCCAGCGCGGAAATTCCTTCTATTGATCAATTCCTATTGTACGGGAGTTTCCCGAGGTTTTCCCTTCAGACCTGCCGGGCATGCAACCTGATAGGGATATTAATTTCCGTATTGATCTGGCACCGGGCACTCAGCCCATCTCTATTATCGTATGGCCCCACCGGAGTTAAAGGAGTTAAAAGATCAGTTGCAAGACCTTCTAGAAAAGGGCTTTATCAGGCCTAGTGTTTCTCCCTGGGGTGCACCTGTGTTATTTGTCAAGAAGAAGGATGGCTCGATGCGGATGTGTATTGATTACGGCAATTGAACAAAGTGACAATAAAGAATAAGTATCCGCTACCGCCGGGGATTGATGATCTGTTTGACCAGCTCCAAGGAGCGAGGGTGTTCTCAAAGATACACTTGAGGTCAGGCTACCATCAGCTGAAGATCAGGGCGGCTGACATTCCTAAGACAGCCTTTCGCACTAGATATGTGCATTATGAGTTCTTGGTCATGTCCTTCGGGTTGACCAACGCCCCAGCAGCATTCATGGAGTTGATGAATCCGGTGTTCAGGCCTTACTTAGATCTGTTCGTGATAGTTTTTATAGATGACATCCTGGTATACTCCCGCAGCCAAGAAGAGCACGAGCAACACCTCAGAGTGGTTCTTCAGACTCTGAAGGATAATCAGCTATATGCCAAATTTTCGAAATGTGAGTTCTGGTTGAGTTCAATGGTATTTCTGGGCCACATCGTATCAGTGGAAGGTATTCAGGTGGACCCAAAGAAGATTGAGGCAGTCCAGAATTGGCCTCGACCAGCTTCAGTGATTGAGATCCCGGGTTTCTTGAGATTAGCAGGTTACTACCGTCGATTTGTAGAGGGGTTTTCTTCTATTGCAGCCCCGATGACCAGGTTGACCCAGAAGGGTGCCTAGTTCCAGTGGTCACACGAGGGTGAGGCGAGCTTTCAGAAGCTCAAGACGGCCTTGACTACAGCACCAGTGCTGATAGTACCTACGGATGCAGTGGCCTTATACGGTTTATCGTGACGCATCTCGTACGGGGCTTGAGTGGTATTGATGCAGGAGGGTAAGGTTATTGCTTATGCGTCGAGGCAGTTAAAAATACATGAGAAGAATTATCCAGTTCATGATCTTGAGTTAGCGGCAGTGGTTCATGCCTTAAAGATCTGGAGGCATTATCTATATGGTGTGACATGTGAGGTGTACACCGATCACAAAAGCCTACAGTACTTGTTCAAGCAAAAGGAGTTGAATCTACGACAGCGGAGATGGTTAGAGTTGTTAAAAGACTATGATGTTACTATCTTATATCACCCATGTAAGGCCAATGTGGTGACCGATGCATTGAGTAGAAAGTATGCCAGCATGGGTAGTCTTGCATACATTCCGGTCAGTCAGAGACCATTTGCTCTAGATGTCCAGGCCTTAGCCAACCGGTTTGTGAGATTAGACATTTTGGAGCCTAGCAGGGTGTTAGCTTGCATGGTCGCTCG